>OY720643.1:77034458-77335481 GCA_963169105.1 Ceriagrion tenellum
AGTGGGGGGACAAATAGTTTTTTTTTCGGTGCGGTGGGGGGTTTGGGAGAGGGAGATATATATAGAAGGACGAAAGAGGAGTGCGGGTTGGTTTGAGGAAGGAAAGAGGGAGGACCCTTCCTTATCAGGCACCGTCACACTGCCTAGCACATCCACTCATCGGCGCTCCCACGGGAACATTCTAGAAGAAGTGGGAATGCGTGACGCGTGTGATGTTGAATCATGAATGAGCTCGTAGGAGTGTGAGGCTTGAGTCTTCGAAGGTAGAAGTAACATAACATTCATGGACGGCGTTGACTAACTTATTTGAAACATTTCGCTGCACAATTGAATATAAAAATAGTAATCTAAAGTTAAGTTTTGCTTGACATCTTATTTTATTGTTGTTCATGTTATCAGAAGCAGATAAGTCTTGATTTTTCCTTTGTCACTATGAGAGTTGCCTAAAATGTTAAGCACCATATTTATTTAAATTTTAAATATTTTTTTAACTATTACTATTTTAAACTATCTTATATCTGAGCGATCAGACCAACTAAGTAGGCACTGCACAGTATAGATTGCTTGACTATGGATCACAAGTACCAAAGTTTTGCTTGACATCTTATTTTATTGTTGTTCATGTTATCAGAAGCTGATGTCTTGATTTTTCCTTTGTCACTATGAGAGTTGCCTAAAAAGTTAAGCACCATATTTTTTTAATTTTAAACATTTTTTAACTATAAATATTTTAAACTATCTTATATCTGAGAGATCAGACCAACTTAGTAGGCTCTGCACAGTATAGATTGCATGACTATAGCTCACAAGTACCAATCATGAACTAAATAATGACGTGAAATAATTTAAATTGCTTCACAACTTCTTTGCTTAACTAATCTATTTTGAATAATGGCACCAAGTATGTTTCCACATTACTACTTTGAACGACGGAGTAACACAATGGAAACCTAAGGGCTGTTTCTCAGAGCTACAAGTCTACATGCTACAAGTCACGTGACTATGTTAACAAGGTGGATGGGTTACTCAGATATACCTAACCGAAGACTTGTACTGGTCCAAAAAATTGTGGGCATAATGAAGATATACATAACTCGTATTTTGATGATTGCGATACATTTTGGGCGATCACCTTGCAATATTACCAATTTAAAAGTTAATGCAATGTTTTAGGTAAATACAAGTGATTGGATATGTGCTGAAAAGTAAATTGATGTCCCAACGTACCTTAAAATATTCAAAGCGAATGCGAGTTTTCGGATAAACCAAACATCATAAGATATAATCATTTATTTCGCCGTATATCTTAAAGAATGAGCTCAAAATGGTAGTTATGAATTAACTTTACCCAAAAACATTGCACTAACTTTTAAATTGGAAATATTGCGAGGTGCACGCCCAAAATGTATCGTAATCGTCAAGATACGAGTTATGTATGGTCTTCATTAGGCCCGACATTTTTATGGACTAGTAGAAGTCTTCGGTTAGGTATATCTGAGTAACCCATCCACTTTGTGAGCATAGTAACGTGACTTGCAACTTGTAGACTTGTATCGACAGGGCATACACGCCATCGTTAATCGCTTGAGGGAGGCAATATAACTTGAGGCAGGTCATGTGGAAAAATAGAAGGGGAAAATTAAATAACATTCTTTCATATGAGCGAATTTCTTTTTTTGTTGATTAATTAGTTTTTGAGAAAAAATATGGGGTATTACTTTTTGGCCAGACCTCGTACTTGCTTACTCCATTATGTTGCAATTGTTGTTCTCTAGTTCAGGACCTCAAATGTACCAACATGCTTTAAGCATAGTGTGTAGGTACTTCTCTTTTTTAGCATTGTGAAAGCTTGCCAAATGTTCGGAGTAGTACCACAAGAAAAACTATGTATAGCATAAGAGACACACTTCCAGAGCGCTAAGAAATCAAAATATATCCTTCAGTACGTCAGTTAATGGATTCATTGGCATTTATTTCTGAAAACCCGAAATATCTCAACTAGATCATTATCGATAATGGTAGTAATAAATAAAAGAAAAATTGGTGAGAAGAAGGAAAAAGGAAACCCTAAATTCATTACTTCAGGCAAAATATAAATATTTTGGGTGTAGATATGAAAAAACGAAACAGTTGGCGGAGAGGGGAGAGCTACAGCGGTCCAATCTTAGGTTGATGATTTCTGATGATGAGCAATGATGAATCCGAATGGTTCGCTGTAGCCCTTCAAAATACTATCAAATAACCGTGTTCTTTCTCAACAATTCTCCCTCCCTCACAAACTGAAGTAATATGCAGGAATGACGCGGTTGGCGGCTAGGGGAGTGAAAGAGAGGTTGAGCATACTATTCTTACGTTTCATGACTACTGATGATATTGATGACGGTGTCGTGCTACGCTGAATATGAATTTAGATCAACAAATTTGAGTGTATCGGATGAAATGAAACACCTATAAATCATTCCGCACCTATCGTTCTAAAAACACGTTTGGAAAGTGATAGCCGGAGTCTCACAAGGAAGCTAAATCGGCTTCCTGATATTTACTTTGTACGAAAATGATATCATGTTGTTGTTCGCCACGATAAACTCCATTGGAGCAGTTATTTAGAATTTGACCCGCTTCAATCGCACCTAATTGCCTATTTTTCAATTATATTTTCATAACATCTTTGGGACTAAAAATGATATTTGACAGAAGGTATGCCAAAACACCATCCTCAACATTTGGTATATCACACATATTCAGTGAAGAAAAGAAATACTTTGTATATTCCAATTAAAAATCTTAGTAGACTGAGTGAAGTTTTTCTTTTATTTTACTGGATAATAGAAAGTACCACCGTGTGACGACGGACTCCTTAAATTACAAGCAAACACTTTCCCTTTATTCGCTAATGGCTCTAATTTGCTTGATTAATTATACTTTTAAATTGGTTACTTATGCCTAAAGCTTTACCCTAGCAACAAATATAAGGGTAATCAGTTATAAGACATGGCTATAAATACTGAGAAAAATTCTATGAAAGAAAAATGTGCTTACGCCTAATTCAATGAATAATGGATTATTTTTACTTAACAATTACATTAAAATAAAAATGATGATAAAGTCGTTCATACAATTTTTGAAATGAGTTAATGGTCACGTCTTCTCTAATCAGTCATATTGTTTCACACCAACCATTGCCGCCTGCATCAAAATCCTCCATGAGTATTTGCTCACACTTCCATTCTTCGGCTACTGAAGTAGTTATTCCAACCAAAGTTTTCCTCCCGTCACGGTCTTCAAGTAAACCCCTTGTGTGCTAACTACGAGATAACCGCACTTATTATGACACTCTCGCACGACACGCTATTTGTTCAAATAAATACGGTAAACTCATTTGTTGGTCTATATTTGCCGTGAGAACACAGCCCATTGTTACCAAAGCAAGGGATTTGTGTGAACTCAGCAAACATGATTATGAGATGGGGTGGAAAATATCAATGCGCACACAAATATTGGCGCAGAATAGCTACCAATAGTGCTGTAACCTTGTTTGACATGGAGTTTGATCCCTGTTGCACATTTCTAGGGATTATCACCAAAGATATTTGGGTGGATAATGGCCAAAAATATGTTATGAAACGAAGATTTAACTATATTCAATGACCAAATTATTCCTATTTTCTTCGTTCTCATTTCTTATTGTTGCCTGCAGCATTTACGATGTTGGCCGAGATCGTAAGTTAACACAATATACAAAAGTCTGGCATTTCTAAGCAGAGCTACTGGCTGTATGCCTAAGGATAGATAAGAAATACGACTATTAGCCTCGGCTCATAAATATAGATATCTTTCGACAGGACATGAAAGAGACATTAAGGAAATACAGGACCAGATGGAGAGAAAACGTAGAAAAAATGGATTTAGAAGTATGCCTAAACAAATATGGAGATATAATACGTCTAAATCTACTAACTACCCTTCAAGTCGCTGCATGGGTGTGCGGCGCGGGGTGCTAGGACAACAGTATGTTAATGTGTAAAGGTTTTGGGAGGTGAATTGGTGAAGTTAATTATGGGAATGTATTGATTCGAGCTAAGTTTTTAATATCGCCTCTTATCTTGCGAAAAAAGAACAATTTTTTGCACTTATCTCTTCGGCAATATATTTTTATATATGTATTTTTCCTATGTTATCTCTTCTGTCGGACCTAGAGATGTAGTGTAGCGTCAAATTGATTTTCTTTTATTGCACTGAAGCACACCTTTTCTGAATTTCTCGAGCAAACTATGTATAGCTTACAGCAACCGAGTCTAGAGGGGCTCCCAACTTAATCCCTCTGAAAGCTGTGAAACATTATGTTCACTCGTAGCAGTTTTTAATGAAGTGCGCAGCATTCCTTTGTATTGTGTTAAATTTTTTTGGTTAAATTTTGCTGTCTAGGGTTTTCAAATGCTCGCGGTGTATTCGAGGTATGGCCTAATCAGAGTGAAGTAGCATCTCTCTTTTACTTTTTCGTCCGAGGACCTTCCTATTATACGTTTGATGTATCTTAGTTTCCTTAATGCTGTGCCATATACGTTTTTTATATGTGTTCTCCACGATTCATTTGAGGTTAAGGTAATTCCAAGGTATTTCGATAGTTTCTAAGGGCTTTCTGTTTATTCCAATGACAGTGTAGACATGGCAATAGATGTTAATTCAAGGATAAGAAACACAATATATTTGTTACGAAGAAGACTATCGGATACTCGCTTTCTTTTCTGGTGAGATGGAAAAGGGAAGGATATAGTTTTGATGAGATAGATTAAATAAATATACTCCTTAGTTAAATTAATTCATAGGTAGGTGGTCTAGAAAAATCGAAATACTTCAAATGTTAAACGCACCCCAAATTATGAGTAAAATTACTAGGAAGCGCCCTGAGCAAAATGTTAGCTCGTCATGCCCGTAGGTATTTGTGTCCCACACGTTTCTATCCCGCATGGACGCCCAATTGCGGTAGGAGCAGCGAGTGAGGACCGTTGAATTTTTCATCGCACAGGGATCCCTATGTTGGTTAAAATAGGCCGTGGCATTGTAAAGGCACTATCTAATGGTTATTTTAGTGACAACAGTCGTAACTCATGTTTATAATACCGTTATTTTGTTCATATACAAGTCTAGCTTTACAAGAGTCTGCATCATTTAGAGAAATTCCCACTTCAAGAATAAGATTTTGTTTTATCAACTGTGATGCCATAGCTGTCCTGTTTTTCATCTTCTGCACAGTTTCAAAACTTTCCGTGTTTATACGGTGCACTGGCATAAGCATATCAATATGGGTTAAGGGAGAAAGTGATTTCAGCGGTGGAATCAGGAAAGGCAGTAGTAAGAGTAAAAGAAATATTCAGAGTGTGTAGGGCAACTATTTACAGATGAAAAAAATCAAACAGAGTAAAGAGAATCTAGAGCCGAGAAGTGATTATCAAAAATGTCATAGCCACATAATAAAAGATCAAAAAGAGTTCAGAAATTTCATTGATAGTAATAACGACAAAACTTTACAAGAATTATCAAAATATGGCCAAAGAAACTATCTATTCTTTTGACACACATATTAGAAATAAGTAAATATGAGTAGATTGTATGCAAAAAAGTGTGTCCAGTGCCATATCATATCAGTATATTCTGTCAAAGTGATGCATTTTATCTCTTAACCCCAAGGGTCTGCTATTCAACAAAGCACATCACCGTTCCCATTCAAAAATCATTGATCGAAATCCCAGAATTTTAATCGCAATATTTCAAAATTTCATTGCGTAGCATAAGGAGATTATTTATTTAATTTTAATGACCTTTGACGTAATGATTAACTAATTTCCCAAGAGACAACAATGCCATCGAAGAGTGTTAGAATACGAGGGGATGTGAAAATCGTTTTACACTCATAATCACGATTTTTGCTTCATCCAACAAAAAGCGTAGCAGTACTCCCATCATTTTTTGTCACGGCATTAATTAGTATTTTAACGAAATGAATTTCGTGGGACCGACTTTAAAGAGCGCAATGGGAAAAATGCAAGCAGCACACCCCCAAGTATCGCATGAAGAAATACTTAGGGAGTAGCCTGCGATTCGAAGTACTGTTTCCATAAAATCTACGAAATTTGCTGTCATGAATGAATTTTGGCTAAGTGCTGTCTTTCTATGTTTTTAAAATTTCATATAAATACTCTTTCGGTTAAATTTTTACAGGAAAAAGCGTTAAACCAAAACTTTTATAACGCCACGAAAACCATTAATTCTTTTAACTCCAGCCCCTTTTTCTATTTCGGCAGGATTTGATATTATGATTTTTGACGTACTGAAGGATGGGTATAATTATCTTTAGGCTTAAAACGTTTTAAAATACATAGTAAATGCCTTATTATGATATGTATTAAAAAATAGATATGGTAGACAAGGTAAACAGCAGAAGTTTCCTCTGGTAACGTTGCCATATTAACCACAGTATGTCCAATATTTTCGCCGTCGAAAACCGGAAGTTTGCTATTTAAACCTGAATACTCCTCTAATATTATCGATGAATTTCCTGTTTCTGAATAAATGTTGCTATTTTTCCAACTAATGGGCCTAGGGGAATTACAATGCGGAACTTCAATTATTCACTCTGCAAGATGAAACGCAACTAAGATGTATTCCGTTGTCTCGGGCGTGACTTCGTGGAATTTGCTCAACATTGTAAATGAAAAGTATAACTTAATTATTTCACATAGGTTTATTATAGATATTCAGAATTAGATCGCGTGCAGCGAAGAGGAGCTAGGTTTGTGAAACGATGCTAGGATAAGTTTGCTAGTGTGTGTGGACTATTAGAAGAATTAGGATGGGAATCACTATCACAGCGTAGATTAAGTTATAGGCTTAACCTCGTAACTAAATTTATAGTTACATCAATAATGGGACACCTCGACAGCCAGGATTTATTAATAACAAATCAGCTTGGGTTCAGAAAAGGACGGTCTTGCGAAACTCAATTAGGTCTTTTTGTTCACGATATTTTAGTTTCTGGAGAAGGTAACGTACAGGTAGATGCAGTGTTTCTTGACTTTAGAAAAGCTTTTGACAAGGTTCCCCACTGTAAGTTACTCGCGAAGTTAGCATCATACGGAATAGACAGTAATATAGTAGGCTGGATAAGAGATTTCTTACACGAACGCGTTCAAAGGGTGGTATTAGATTGTGTCAGCTCAGGCGAAGTAAAAGTTACATCGGTTGTTCCCCTGGGAAGCGTGATAGGCCCAATTTTATTTCTTCTGTACGTAAACGACTTGAATACAGTAGTAAAAAATAGCAAGCTCCGTCTTTTTGCCGATGATGCAGATAAGGAAATTAGAAATGAAGAGGACATCCAGTTTTTAGCTAAGGATTTAGATGCGCTTGATGATTGGTGTGATAGATGGCAACTAGAATTAAATTTCAAGAAATGCGCGATTATTAATTTTTGGAAAAAGAATGGCTTTCCCGGAATAATTATTTCATCAAAGAAAACAAAATATGTAACGTAGATTCAATTAAATACTTAGGCGTCACCATCACTAAAGACTTGTCATGGGAGAAACACATCAGGGAAATAACTAGTGTAGCAAACCGTAGATTAGGATTCGTAAAAAGGGTTCGAGGCAAATGCGATGAGAGAGTACGAGAAAGAACCTATTTTACACTTGTCAGGCCTCATTTAGAATATGCCACTAGTAGGTATATGGGATCCGTACGAGGAAGGTATGATAAAAGAATTAGAGCGCTTGGAAAGGAGATCTGCTAGGTTTGTTAAAGGCCGTTATGATAATTGTATAAGTGTTACGAGCTAAATAGAAGAACTAGGATGGGAATTACTATCAGAACGCAGGTTAAAATTTAGGTTAAACCTATTAAGTGAATTCGAAACAGAGTTGCTCACAGATGACGTTAGATATATATTGAGAACCCCTGCGTATTATGCTAGGTTTGATCATATTAACAAGATTAGAGAGTTAGATTGTCGTACCAATAGATTTAAAATGTCATTTTTCCCTCGTACTATAAGAGAGAACAATAGGCAGCGTAGCAAAGGGATAGGTAGGTGAAATATAGTTAGAGTAGTCTGTAGTGCATGTTGCATATAATAACAACCAATAATCCCTTCCTTATTATGTATATACTAACCATCTAGCTCCATGTGACCCTATTATCTAGCATGTCTCCCTTAAATATCCTAGTTGCATGTCAATAGTGCATGTTTGGTGATCTTTAACCCCTGCCACACACCCTCGTGGTGTGGTGGTCGCAGGGTATCACGTATATGTAGATGTGAAATTTCAGGAAAATCATTTCTCTGACGACGTAAAAAACATACTATTAACCCACTCGTACTGCGGCAGATTAGATCGCGCCAATAAAATTAGAGAGCTAGATTGTAGAACCGATAGGTATAAAATGTCATTTTTTCCGCGTACCATTCGGGACCATAACAGCTGTGATCGTCGTCATGAATAGTTCGAATAGTGACAATAGGCAGACAGTAGATCTTTCTCTTTATATTCTCTACGTTCTTATTTATGGATGATGTTAATATTGATGTTTTTATGTATGCATGGTATTTTGAATCTGTAGTAGCAGTCTTTATATCCGTTGCATGTTGGAACGATTGACGATAGAATGTTCCTTGGTTATTAGATTTTAATTGGCACTTTGCATGTGTGGTACGCGGGTTTCAATGTAATTTTGGTATTCTACCGTATCATTCATGCATGCCTGGTGTGGAAGCACCCTCTACCACACACGCTTTCGGTAGCTTGCAGGGTATGACGTAGAGGTAAATGTTGATTTATTGACAGGTCGACCTAAGTTTTGACGAAGCTCGTCATCGTCAGGTACCGTATTACAAGAATACATAAAATATATAGTCACACAAATCTGGGGAGGTAGAGATGTAAGGAGAGTGGGGAGATGGGAGTTGAACGTTGGGAAAGGGGGGTGGATGGGAAGGGTAATGGTTTGCAAGGAGGAGTTTTGGGGTAGGGAGAGAGGAGTTTTCAGAGCTGACTCCCCCCTGCTTGACCTTCCTCCCTTCCACACTTAGGCTCCCGAAAGGGGGCATCTCCGCTCCCGCGCCGGAGTCTAGTGTGGTCACGGATTTGTCTCCAGTGTTCTCACATGACTCTTACGCTTGAAATACCCTTCCCCCCCGCCTTCCTTACCTCTCAGTCAACTCCGAGACCTCCTCTCTACCTCCCCAACTCCCATCTGCCCACTCTCCTTACATCTCCTCTACCACCCCCGATTTGTGTGACTATATATTCTATGTCTTCTTGTAATACTGTACCTGATGATGACGAGCTTCGTCGAAACCTAGGTCGTCCTGTCAATAAACCTATGTGGAATAACTAAGTTATACTTTTCATTTACAACGCAACTAAGATTGTGTAGATTACCAACATAAATAAGTGGGATATTACCCAGAAACTAGAAACAAAAAGTGAAAAGATATAGTATTTAAATGATTTAGGCTTAAGATCGCACTAAATAATATCCACGGTAAACGCAATTTTATAGCACATACTTTGAGCGAAGTGTAGCTCCAATTTCATCGGCAAACAGGGTAGAACAGTGAGTCCAATGTTAGAATTTCTCTAATCAAGTCTGAAGTCGATGTTGCAATCACCGTGTTATTACTAGCATAACTAATACTAGAAAGTTTCAAATAAATCCTTAGTAAAGTATCATTGTTATTTGCATGACAAAATTAAAGAAATATTCTTCTCTTTTAACACTTCGTTTACTTTACTACGGAAAGAGAAATCCATATATCTCACTATTCATCTACACACGTTTTTAGAAAGAGTATGCAGCATAATTTGTGAAGATAAATCCTTTCTCATGTAAAGGCAGGACAATTAGACTAATATGATCTTGGTCAATTTTAGATTTCCCATCTTTTGCGTGGACCTCCTAGAGAGTATCTACCTCTTCTCCTGGTATAATATCTTGCTACATTAAAGCCAAATATCTTGGAATTACTTTAATATCATATATATTGTGAGGAACACTTAAAAACATGCATGGCACAGCATTGAAGAAACTAGGATTTATAAAGCGCATAACAGGAAGGTTCTCGGTTGAAAAAGTGAAAGACAGGTGCTACATCGCTCTGGTTAGGCCACGCATCGAATACTTCGAGAGCATAAGGGACCCCGGGCACAAAGAGTTAACCAAAAAAAATAATAAAATACTGGGTGCGGCATTATAACTTCCTTTTTTGAAATGCGCGCCATTCCGGCTGTTAAGGTGGTCTGGGGGTGGAAGTGGTCTCATTCGACAGGCGTGGTTCTTAAGTTTTGTTCCCTGTCCCGGTCAGTCGCCATCATGCGTTGGAACAGTGATGAGCGTGTGTTTTCCGTCGAGGCTAGGGATGGGCAATTACCGAAAAATAATCGATATTTTGGTAATCGATTGATTGCAAGCAGCCGATTAATCGCGCCCGATTAACTGCTTTATTTAATCGATACATCGATTAATCGATTAGATTATAACAGCATGCAAAACGTAGCTTCCGTGCTTATAGTCCCTCCATTAAGAAAGTAAAACAATTTCTTTTAAATTTTATAACGTTAAATTGTACGGTTAAAATTGTAACATCTTAATAAACTTCTAGGAGGCGTGTCAAAAAACAGACGTAAGAAAAATTTCTTAATTCAATTTAAATTTTGGACGATTTCCAAATGTTTACATGAACTGAAGCTGAATATTGCAATTTTGATAAATGGGTACTGGTGAGACGGCTTCTCCGATCAGATTGAATAAGTCTCATCTCGAAAATGAGTCCATCTAATGGAACTGATGTTGCTACTCCTGGCAGGTACTTCCTGGCTACCTGGTATAAGTGAGGGTATTGAATTCTCATTGACTCCCACACTGAAAAATTATTCAAAAGGGTCGGTTGACGGGTCTTACGGGACGGGTCTTACGGGACGGGGATTCAAAAGGGTCTTAACTCAAATGGTGCCCCACCGGCGACATCTTCAGTATACAGGGACCTCTGTGATGCTGCATCTGTGTAATAAAAACTCCAGTGGTCATCTTGTGCTGCTGCATCACGCTCAGCGTGTGAAAACATCTGTAGGGCGTTCATCTGATCCTCCTCGCGAAACATCTCAGCCAGCTCAGCGACGGTGCTCATGGCATTGGCTACAGCGGTCTGCATCATATAGAGGTCTACTCCTGGAGATTCGCTCTCTTCAGGTCTATTGTTGCTGCCGCTGCTTGCTTCTATGAAGATGCCATGAATCTTGAGATGGCTCCAGAAATTTTTGGTATTTCCACAGATGGCAATCTTACGAAAGAATTTCTTGCATTTGGCTTCTTTATAGCTCAGCCGCATGAAATGCTTCCACACCGGACTAGATAACGACATGGTGATACAGTCCACTTCCCACACAGCCCGCGGGCCGGGGAGAAGGGTAAGGCTGCTAAGCTTGCCGAGCCCAATGTGACCGGACTGGTCGGTTTTCCACCATGTGGGCTGGTCGTGAAGCACAGAACGCAGTTCAAAGTAACGTTTTGCGGAAAGCCACCAACAGTGTGAACAACAAATTTCTTTGTAGCGTCCTTTATAAAAGCATTATTGATAGCATGGAGAGGATACCAATAAACACAGTGTACCGATAAAAAGAAATACATCCTCATTGCAACCAATTTTATTAGCAAATAACAAGTGCAAATAACACACGGCAATGCCTGGCGAAGCGACATCTGACACACGAGACGTGAGCGGCTGGCTAATGGTGGTGCCGCGTAGAGTGACGTCACGCGTATTCTACTTTCAGGTATCTCTATGGCATCGTTGCGCTAAGTTTGGCTACAGTCAAACATTCGAACTGAAGACGAACGTTAGCCGCCCTAGCCTTCACAGTTTACCAGACACAATATTCCGAAATAATAGATAATCGGTCAAATTAATCGGGTATATATAATCGATATAGGCTGCTGCGGCTGCTGCAATAATCGATTCCAAATTTTTGATTAATTATAAAAAATAATCGATTATTCAATTAATTGATATCGTTATCGCCCATCCCTAGTCGAGGCTTACTTTTAGTACGGATGTTCTATGATCACAACCCAGCGCGCCTTCCGAAATCGCTTCAATATAGCTCCGTTGGGCCCTGTTCCGCACCGGAAATCAATTGTTACATTAGGTCACTACGCTCAGACAAGGACTCTGCAAGACCTTAAGGCCAACATCCGGACAGAAATTGCCAACATACCCGCTGTTTTACTGGTAAGGGTCATGACAAACGCTAGAGATCGTCTTATTCAGTGTACGGACAATGGGGGGCGTCACTTACCTGATATGATTTTCAAAACTATGTAAAACAAAACTTTAGATTTGTACCTATATTACAAAAAAATAAAAAAAATATGATTCATAAAATGGGTTTTATTGCGTTTTGAAAAAAGGAAGTTATAATGCCGCACCCTGTACAAAGGAAAGTGGCGCGCTTCATTAAAAACTGCTGCAAGCGATCATATAGTGTTTCCCAGCTTTTAGAAAGATTAGCTCGGGAGCCACTAGAGACTCGGAAGCCATGCACTAATCTTAGTTGCTTGAGAAATTTAGAACAGGATGTGTTTCGCATCGTCACGGAGAATATTAATTTTACGCCACACAACACTTCTGGGTCCGACAGAAGTGATTAAATGAGAGAAACATTGCCCAACAGATAGGTACAAAAATTGTTCTTTCCACGAACAAAAGGAGGTCAAAAAAATGTTGCACCAATAAAAAAACTCTCGTAGTATACTTCACCATTTTACCTCCCAGAACCTTCACACATTCAGACGGCCGGTGTCCTAGCACCCCCACCACATGCCCATGCGGTGGCTTGCAGGGTAGTATGTAAATAGAATACTTTATCATCGCTTTAGTTGCGTAACCTCATTAATTCTTTGTCACTTAAAACCAAAAGCGACTCGTCAGGTGTTATATACACCGCTATTAATGAAAGAATATAGAATGAGCTACAAGGAAGTGAGGGACCTAGTATTACATATACAGAAAGGATGGAGGGCTGTAGTCAAATAATCTTAGGACTTAACGACCAATGATGCTTACATCCCACGATTATTTCTCAAGCCATCTAAATATCATAATGATCACAACATATATTCCACAGGTGTCTATGTCTAATGAAATTAAAATATTTTAATGAGTAAAAGTAAGTGTAAATAGATATCAGGTGCCGGCCATTGTATTAATTTCAGCGCTGTTTCAAGGGTCGCGTGAAACGGGCATAAGGGAGAGGCTTACCACGGTTAAGTAACAAAATTGGAGGCGTATGGAAGCACAGCTTAAACCCCCTACATTCGGAACAAAATGGAAGGAAATTGGGTGGAGAGGAGATAGGTGATATTTGGCATCATGATGAAATTGAAGATTGACTGATGAGTGTGACTGATGTGAAGATTGAAGAGTGTGACTGATGGTGAATGGAAAGGATATCTCCTAAAGGAAGAAGTGCCGCGAAATTTGGCTACACCTTCCAATCTTGTTGCTAGGTTACCTTTCACCCCTTCCTTTGACTACATCTCCCTTACTCATGGAGTATCTAGTACCAAAAATATCTTCCTACCTAGCAAATCCTGAAAAAAAAACTCCAAACTACTATTTGTACATTTCGGAGTGTTTGAAAAACTAATAATGGAATGCGAATTATAGTTGTCGTTTGATTTTGCGAATATGTTTGAACTGCGATTGATACCAAGTTCCATAAGCCGAGCTATGTGTTATGTAATAATATGGTAACAATTTATTTCATATCATTCGATACTGAAAGATAAAAGAAAGTGTTGTTGTTAACAAACCAGTGTAAAAGGTTAGGCTTGCGTGATGATGTGTTCCTTCGACTACGATATACAGCATATTTAAGAAGATACATTTCAATGATAAAATGTGAGACTACTATAAAATTCATTGCCTATATATTTATGAATGCACATCTAAACTAAAATTTGTTTGCAACAAGTATTCGTTCCACATTCAGTGATATCCATTAAATGCATAGTAATACACGAGATGCTAACCAATATCCTGAAATGAGCCAGTCTCTGGGTCTGACAGAAGCGATAAAATAAGAGAGATACATTGCCAAACAGATAGGTACAAAATCTCGCTCTTTCCACGCACAACATAACACTTCACGTTTCACTTCCCAAAACCTTATCCCTTA
Organism: Ceriagrion tenellum; assembly: GCA_963169105.1. Taxonomy (NCBI): domain Eukaryota; kingdom Metazoa; phylum Arthropoda; class Insecta; order Odonata; family Coenagrionidae; genus Ceriagrion; species Ceriagrion tenellum. The sequence continues at coordinate 77,048,690 of OY720643.1, forward strand.
CATCTTTGCACGGCTGGTGTCCTAACACCATGCGCCACATGCCCATGCGGTGGCTCGCAGAGTAGTACGTAGATGTAGAAATTGATGCCTTGGATATACATACAGTGTATGCAGAGTGATAAATTGCAGATTTTGCTATTCTTCAAATTTATATCATGGCTCGACGTTGAGATTTGGAACATCCTGCAGCTAGCACTTCAAAATATTTGCGGGTGGCACGATAGGGAAGGATCTTGTGAGCTGGGAGGGTGGAGACTGTGTGGCGCGAGGGGGAGCGGCTTTCTCCCGGGAAGAGTTTTGCGAGGGGACGGAGGATGTAGGGTGGCGGGTGCTCGTGGTGGTTGGGGGAGAAGGGGAAGGTTTTCGAGCGGGGGGAGGAAGGGAGGGGGTCTTTCTCTCCTCTTCTGGAAACGTATAACCTACCACGCAGAAGAGTAAACAGCAGCAGTCGTGGAGTTACCATCCAGCTCTCTCTTCCCTCTCTCTCACTCCTCTCTCGTACGCTTCCCGCTCTCATTGTCCTGGACCCTTTTCGGATGGTTTTTTGAGCTGAAGGAGGGAGGATGCAAGGAAAGATTAAAGGGAGGAGAGTGGTTTGGGGGAGGATGGTGTCCTTGGTTGTGCGAAGTGATGGTGGGATGTGAAGCTAAGGAGAAAGGGGAGGGCACGTACTCTACGGTTTTCAACTCCCTCTGCGCTGCTAACTCGAATGGTTGCGAGGGTGGATACGGCAGTGGATGTGCTGGAACATGACAGTTAACCACAAATGTTTCATGTACACAGAAATGTTTTCAAGTTATATTCCCTTCTTCGAGATCAAGGTCCAAGTCCCAATTCTTACGAACCTTCTCAAGTTTTAAGGCCATAATGCTCAGGAATTAACTAACATTTGTAAGTTTTACGTAGAATATTTGAGCCGTTTATTTTGAAAGTGGCCTAGGTCCATTTATCTTCAAATCGAGATATTTAAGGGTTTGCGTTTCAATAAATTTAAAAATATACGTATAGGATACTAATGAGTCATACTGCTTAAGTGTATCTAAGGGTGTTAAATTTATAGTTCCTATTAAAATAGTGGCAATTTTTAAGTGAATAATATGCGTTTTCTTATCAAGAATGGAGTTAGGCCACTTTCCAAATTAACAACCTGATTCATTATAAAATTTGAAGGTGCCCAAGTCCATTAAACATAATTTAAGATGCTTCAAATTGTAAAAAAACAATACTGAATTAATTTAACATATCTTTAAAACACTTTGGAAACATAATTTATGCGATTCAAAACATTTTTAACTACATAACGTACAAAATTACAAACATAAATTTATTACAAAACAATTTACTACTCATTTACATTTTGTGCGTGTGAAAGGGATTTGAAGAAATCATGATGTTCCGGTGGTATATATCGTAATAGGTCAATTATGTCCTTGAATTTTGCTGTTGTAATTTGTCTGATATTTTTATACAGTGGTGTCAGTACAATATTTTCGAACTTTCTTGGTCTACCCCCACGTGGTAATAAATTCAGGACTTTAAATTTTCATTCTCATTCATTGATGTCTTATAGAAAATTTTATACGGTTCATTTCTGACAAAACGCATCCAACATATTTTTAACCAGTTTATTGGTTCTCCATCAGAATTCTTTACCCTTTTAAAAATTGCGTCTTCTAATAATTTTGTTGATACAAAATCTTCTTGTCTCATTTCATTCACAATAAAATTATTACCTTTCCGACAATTTTTAATAATCTTGTAATAATCTTGCGGAACGAACAGTAAATTATTTTTTTTAACGACATTTCTACCACGCCAAAATCTCTATCATTTGGTAAAAACGAATGTCCTGATATTAAAAGTTTGGAAAATTTTTAACCACATTAAAGCTACTTTAATGTTTCTATTTTTCCCGGCGCACATGTCACTGTAAGCTATAATGTCTTTCACTTCTTAAATTTTTAACATGTTTTAGGATGCATGAAACAATTTCTTGAGCACCTCTGGATGCAATAGTTTCATCCCAAACGTACATGTAAACATTATCGTTATGAAAATTTGGAATACCCAAATTTAGAACATGGATATTGCGTTTGTAATATGCTACTGAGGTTGTCAACTTGGGATACGGTAATGCTTTTTGCAAGTCGAACGAGAAAGCAAAATAATAATCTGAATTACGTGATACTTGCTCCTGATCTTGTTTTAGCGAATTCCTAGCTGATTCTGCTAGTCTTAAATGGACATCGTGTTCTTCTGTAAGTTTATTCTTTTCTTCATCATCATTCGATGCTTTAATTTTGATGTTTAACACTAGAACGCCCGGACTTTTCAACATCATTCAACGCCCAAAGCGGGTCATTTTGACCCACTGTAATTAATGAAATTATTCCTCACTTTGCGCTATTAAGTTTACATTTTTATAGTTTTTACTACAAACTGTCACTCTTTTTCTACATATTCATCGATTATTTCACTTTATAACTTTCATAACTTTGACAATATCGATGATTTATTGATATAAGTATAAACTTACGACATTTGTGTAAATTTATCGTTTTTTCCATTTTATTTCATTTTTCTGGCTTATTGTGTCATAGCTCAGTATACTACGAAGACTTTCCACATTATTTAATACATATATATTATTTTTCAAAGTTTGGTTGCAATAACTAAGTTCAAAATATTATTTTTCGGTCGAAGTAGGAATTTTCCCGAAAATCTACCCAGTGACTAACTTTGGGATTCTTATTATTACAGTGATGCACATGTATAAATCTGATAATCTGATAATAGTCTATATGTCAGTAAGGAGAAAAATTGTATTCTCTGCTCTCTAAAATAGTAATAAGGTTCAATGTTCACTGCCAACAAATTAATTACTAAATATGCCATGAATCGACCGGACGAAAAATTAGAAGGGTGAAGATACGAAGTGGAAGGAAGGAATATGAGAATATTTTTGAAAGGTGATCCAGGCATGGAAGGTAACCGAATGAGGAAGATAGGACAAAGTGAGATGGACAACATATGCAGCAGAATAACTAATAAACACTAATAAAAAAGAAGTTTTGGTGATGACACAAAGTGCAAATACATAACTGGGTCAAAATGACCCGCTTGGGCGTTCTAGGTAAATTATAAAAAAAAGAATGTACGGATTACTCCAGGAAGCGGAAAATTTTTGGACATAAAGCCATGTTAAAATAAATAAAAGTCACGAGAGGAAATCCTGCTTTCATTGAAAATGAAATAAAAAAATGAATTTAAAATCACGTTTGGGTCAAAATGACCCGTCTGGGCGTTCTAGTGTTAATAAGTCGCATTTTTGACATGTATCTTTGCGCGGTTGGTGGAAATGTAAATCAAAATCTTTTAAAAATATTTTTCTGTAAGTCCACTCATTAATGGCTTTTATTTTCTTTTCCTCGCAATGAAGCTCGTATAAATTAAACATTTTCCTAAGAGTTAGATCAGGATGTAGATGTCTTCTATTAGGATTATGAGATCTAGTATAATGGGATTCAAATTTAGGAAAACTTTTAATATGGTTTTGAACGTGCTTTTTCCCTTCCTCAGATAATTTTCTTGATGATCCAACCATCATCCAACGTAAATCATTGCCTACATTTGCGGAGTTTAATACTCGTTTTAAGCGTCCTTCACTTATTTTAAAAGTATCCAAAAAGTATTTTTTACAGACGGGAACTTTTCTGTTTTTAGCATTTAACAAATACCTAAAACTCCAATTTCTTGGCGAACCTTTTCCGTTTGTTGGACGTCTTCGTTCCACAATTTTGCGCTCGACAGCTTCGTAAAGGAATACATTTTGTTTGTTAAAATCTCCCAAACCCCCAAAACTTCTCAAAAATATTCTTTCTTTCTTCTTCATCGTAATTTTTTCCTGCAAGCATTCCGACAACGGCAATCTTTGTTTTCGAAAATCTTTTCAGGTACAATATTTCTGGTTTGAGTACAATACCTTTTTCCTGAATTCCGTTTAATCTTTCGCACTTTTTGGATGTATGATTCATCAATATTTTCTCTATTGTTATTCGTATATTCATACCCTGAAGACGAATATTGTTCTATAATTCTGTTTCTTTTTCGTTTTCTTTAAATCATTAGTTACTATTTCTTCTTCACTATCTGAACTAAATGGTCTTGTTCTGTTCTTCCCCATGGGTGAAATAATTTCTAAAATTTAATATTAAATTATAAGTTTTATATTAATTAAACGTACTGGTTATTCAACTAACGCAATTTTAAAAAACTGAGGTTAATTTGAAAATACTAATTAATTAAAATTACCTTCATCACTGCTTTCCGACATTATCAATAGTAAATATCTTGATTTAAGTATAAATGGAGTTAGGCCACTTTCAAACTACACGGTTCAATTATTGAACTAACTCTGAAAACTTATATGTCAAGAATTATCGTATTTGCTCGGAATGTAAGCAACCTGAAATGCTTTACTGATAAATAACATGAAGTTGTACATGTAACCATGGTAACCGGAAAAAATTGAAAAATGGAGTTAGGCCACTTTCAAAATAAACGGCTGATTTATTGGACTCAAGATACATTAAAATTTAACCACAGTCATAGGTATGATGCATAAAAAAGATAGGACTACATTGAAATAATGAATGAGCAGCGAACGTAGAAGAAATTTCTGAATTCGCAGATCTACTCAAGCAATAAATATTTTACGTAAAACTTAGAAAGTTTTGATAATTCCTGAGCGCAATAGAAAAGTTTTACAAAGTTAAGGCTGAAAGTATTTAATTTTAATGTCATTTCGAACGACATCTGTTTCTCTTCTGAAATTTTAATGTATTTCACCTTATCGGGATAAAAAATATGCACTTCGAGCCAATACGATTACTCCTTTGAAAAGGTAAATAAATTTAGGTGACCAGGCAATAATATGGATAATGAATAGTGAATGATCACCACTATTACTAATAATATGATCTCATGATAAAAACATTGTTATATCACCACGCAATTTATTCTCACAGATTGGCCTATATTTCGACAATTATGTCATTAGCATGCTCTTATCATGGTCAAAGTCACTATCATAAATATTATCAAAACCTAGGTCGGCGTATGAGAACAATACCTATGTGTAGAAATATAGCAAATCTATTTCTTAAAATCATGTTATCTATTATCAATATCCATAAGATATCGCATGATTCATTAAACTTGAACCTCAATCATAGATAAAATTGAAGTATGTGATAGGATACACTATGAAAGTACTGAGCGGATGAGTGGCCAGCCCACTAGCCGCAATACAGAAACGAGAATACCAAGAGTAAAGTGATGTAATTCTGCACCAGTTCCTAATATCGCCTCCCACAAAAAATCAGGAAGTAGGTGATATGTTTTTCCAATCAGTGAAATCAATCGCTGTGCATACAATGACCCGCATATCTTGTTAGATTCGTTGTGCCAGAAATATACATCTTTTTTTGAATTAATAATAACTATACCAACTATGTTTCAATCCACAGAGTTTTTATTGGTAAAACTAGTTTCAACGCTGCTTCATCATTATCTGGTGCCTATGACATCAGGTACAGTTGTACCAATAAAATACTGGATTGAAACATATTTGGTATTGTCATTACTAATTGAGTAATGGGCTTCCACAATATTACGCCTGAAAGGATTGAATCAGGCCCTAAAAATTATAATGTGAGATCCGCGATTAGTTTAAGGTAAAATAGATGCAGAGATGACGTTCCTGAAGAAGACGGATGAATGATGTGATGAAAGGCCTTCGAAGAAAGGGCGTGAGAGGTTATGAAGAGATTGCAAATGTCAGGAAACGTAGAAGAAACAATTTGAAAAAGGCTGATGATCAAAACGGGCTTGTTGCCAGACAGGATGAAAGAAATACGCACTCAAAAGTTGAATCCAATAATTCTCTCGTGAATTCTCTCGTGTGATCCAAATTTCCGCCATCCTTATCGGCTTAAGTCATGAATCTATCATTGATGTTGTAAAATCATAATTAAAACTAATGTTGCATTATACGAAAACTCCCTTGTTTTATTCACAAAAAGAAAAAGTAATAGTAAAGCGCGCAACTATCTTTGATATCTTTCTTTTGTTGAATATTCTGTCCTGGGTCTCAAAAGCTTGCGGCGTATTCAAGGTGTTGCGCAGCCAGAGCAAGGTAGCACCTCTGTTTTACTTATTCATCTGAGGAAGTTCCTATTATACGCTTGATAAATTCTAGTTTCTACAATGGAATTCCGCATATGTTTTGTTTGTGTTCTCCTCCTGAAATTTCTAAAGTTGAAGTAATTCTAAAATATTTGTATAAATGTATGCCTATATGCAACCACCTGCTAGAATACGAGGAGTAAAATCTTCAAAGAAATACACAATGCTTCAATAAAATATTAATTGAAATGTTGGAAGTATTAGGTTAGGAGCTGTAAACTTCAAAGGGTACTCGATAGTCTAAGGTTCCTAAAAAATCACTTTTTCCGAGATTCAGGCCGTCATTGATGATATTATTTCCCCAATCTTCATCTTTAAGACAGCCAGCAGCGGCAAAATATAATAGTACCGTGTACAATATGATAAACATAACGTGCCTCACCCTTCTGCTACTTTAATACAATTTTAATACCTACCTTAGTGCTTCTGCTTGCAGATCTTCAAGTTAGAGGAGTAAACGCTTCATCCGAAGGCCGGAGTGTTGAAATCAAGTACTCTCCTCAAAGTACGTAAATATTCCACGGGAAAGTCTTCGCCATGATTTGAACTTGGGTCCTCAAGGTGGAAAGCTAGCATCTAGTGACAATACTACTTCCATCCCAGGAAAGTTAGTCTGCATAAAGTATTTTGTACACGGCACTTAAGGTCAATACTAAAGTTGGTAACAATATCTGCACCGCAAACTCAGAACCAATTACATAGCTTCTATTGATTTTGATGCCTCGGAGTCTATGTTTACCCTATGGTAATATTAGTGCGCAGTGTCGGTGTCTGGGCATTTATTTAACTTCGCAGTATGAGTAAAGTATGACAGATAGTATTTATGTGCTAACTTTATTGTTTGCGAAGTATTCCTAGTAAGCTCCCGCAAAACTAGTTCTTTGAGTTCTAAAGGATCATTTTCCCGATCGTAGTACCCATTACTTACCTCAAAAGATCGTTTTCGTAGATTTCAGATCCACCTCCGGTATTTTCTCGAAATATTCACTTCTACCCCTTGCCTCTGATTGGCTGTATGGATCCAAGAATAGGATGGAAAATGAGTATTTTACTCATTGTTTCCAGTGTCGATAAATAGATTCGATTCTGTCAACGAATAGAATGGCCCTTAACCCGGTAAGATATTAAATACGCTGACTCCAGATGAATTTCCGATTATACTTTGTTGCTTGGCCATGTTTATTGAATGGAAGAGGGTCAAAATATAATACATATACATGCTAGTTTAGTGAATAGTGTGAACGTAGTTTTAAATCAAGAAACTAATGGGTGAATTTGATCGCAGAGATTCTGGATAGGAGATATGTTAGTGGTCTAAAAAAGAGGAGAGAGTTTATTTAGCTGTATGTTGAATATAGTTATTAGTTTTAAAAAAAGTAATTTAACAATGCTATTTGTTTGGTTATTATTTATTTTGAGTTGCATTTTTAACAAAACGGTAGAAATATACTGCTGTGAGTGACCAGTGATTAGAAAAATTGGCTTGGAAGGTTGTTACAAGAGTCTCTCGCGGAATAACTTTGCGTGAGTGCAAGAAAAACGGAGTGGGGATACAATACTAGGGCATTATGGGGTAAATTATGAAGTAAGAGCTAGTTATCCTGGCCATTCAGATATTATAAGTTCTTTGGCTTTGCTTGCCCCAAAAGGGATAGGTGTGATGGGTTTTCATGTTCATGTTTATGCAAGTATCAAGTTAAAGGTCCTTCGGTAAGTTTCGAGTAAAAGGACGAGATAACGCTCTTAATTTGATAATTTTGATAAAGGTAATGCACATGTGGACCGAATCATCGGACACACATTCCTATTTATTTTTGCAATAAGGCTTTAAGAGGGCCAGTCTTCCTCGAGTTACAAGGCTTTAACCCTTCACATCTACTCCAGAGCTTCCCCCCACAATTCTTCCCTGTCCGACCGAAGCCCTTCCCCGTCCCTCATTCAAGATGACCAAGGCAATCCCAGGCTCTTGAGCAACCCTTCCTCCTTTCTTGGAACCCCTCCTCCCCATGAAGCCATCCCATTCCTTCACCCTTCAGATCCTCCCTTGGGCAGTCGGTAGCAACGTATCTCATAAAGAAAAGCGGATTATTCTCCCTCCCCTCCCCCGACTCCGCCAAGTTCTCAAGAATTCGTTTCATAAGCTCCTGACGAATAGCAATGGCCTTAAAAATCTTGAAGTGGGTATAACTTTGTGCCCTTCTTTTTCGATTTACTTACGATATTGATCGCCTCGTGTGGAAGAATATATCACTCAGCTCTTCGTCAAGCAATGGCAGTATTTAAGTAACAGGAATGTATGTAAATAATATTATTTTCATCGTATTTTGTATCAACGAATGTCCGATTTTTGCTTGCCGTAGTTCTTGACTTCATTTTCTTCTCTGCTAAGCTCTTTATTTCTTCGTATTAGCAATGGACTTTTGTTTTGTAGCGACAAATTAAAGGGAATAGAATGCAAACCTGAGAGAATTCGGGTATTTTGATGATGAAATTGATCGTCGGTCACTAAGATTTTTTTTATTTATGAGATAAAGGTAAATGAATTTGTAAATTTTCATCTAAATGTGATTTTTCGTGCCGATAATAAAGTTTTGATTCTTCAATGCTGTTGATGATTTCTTCATGATACTCACATAAATTACGATTGAACTATTTCCCTCTACGAAGGGACTACTTCAAACGTAATGTACCTACGTAAAAGGTAAATACATTCGTAACATAGTGTATATATCATATACTGTTTATAGAGGTTTGCTATTTTTTAGTAATAGAGTACTGTTTTCAATATAGGATTGAGTGACTTAAAGATCAGTATTCCATCCATTTATTGAATGAGACGTTAAACCGTGGTCCCCTTGGAGCCTTTTGTTAAGAGCAAGGTAATGCCGACGCCGGGTTTCTATCCACCCTTCCTCCCTTATCTATCCCCTGTGGCGCAAATTACCTAAGCTGTCGGTCACCTCCCCAAAATTCAATCCAATCCAACGAAAAAATAGATTTATAGAGGTTTAAGTCACTCTATTTATAGTGGGGTCAATGAAGGCCCTACGATATATTCGCACATGAGTTCCTCGCGAAGTACAATCGAGTCAATGACACGAAATTTATCCGTTCTAAACTATCAAGTTTTCGGCCGCCTCGAAATTTATCCGTTAGCCATCGCACTCAAAACAGCCGCTTGCGAGACCAACAAATAAGACAAAGGTGTGGGTGAGCGCAGGAGGCTGTTAGTTGTTGGGTGGGGGTGGATGGTGAGGTCAAAGGGGGGAAGTGCTTCAGTGAGTACCCTTGTAAAAGAGATAGGATGGGCGGGTTAGCAGCTGAGCCGAGGGAGGAGCATGCTGGGAAGGGGGCGGAGGCGGCGTTGGACGTGGAAAGGGAATAGGGTGAGAGTATGAGGGTGAAGGCCTCTACCAGGCCTCTTCCTCATTGGCGGCCGAGGAGAGAATATTTCCAGGAATCTCAGGGAGGTAAATGTGGAGGGTTGCCAACCCTGCAGGAATAACAAGTTTTAATAATTCCCTCCTCCCGGAATGAGAATTTACCTCTCGCTTTCATGGTTTTTTTTTCGCCGTCAAATGACTGGAGTGTCATTTTAATGAATATCATGGCTATTTATAGAAAAATTTGTCCTCTGGTAGATTTATTCATTGGTCGTTTTCACCTGAGATGGATTTACTGCAGCCCCCCATTCTTTCACTATCATAGTAAGGCGCCAGAAAAAATACGGTATCTACTTGTATACACGTTGGGGGGTTCAAGTTCACAAACGTTCCCTTCTTCAAACTTTCTCGGTGATTTTTCACCGTGTATGCTCAGGGGAACTTAAAGCTTTACAGAAAGTAAATGTGTGACTATTCTAGTTACCGCCTTTGAGTTTGACAGGCACAATGACGAATGACTTGAAAGAAAACCTAGTAAACAATGAATTTTGTATAGGAGTGTTGTCCAAACTGTTATCCGCTGGATAATAGTAACCGCTTCGCGAAAAATATTAATAACAAAGCTTATTGATTGTGATAGCTACCCTTAAAATTACACAAAGTGCTCCATCTAAATTAAACGACCCTCAAAGTGCTCCATCAGAGAAAAAGTTTGGGAAACCATGAGTATAGGATTATCTGTAAACTTTTTTATTCATACTCTGTGAAAAAGCATGGATTTAAAAGCAAAATCTAGCTTCTGAACTGTCTCATTCTTTTATTAATCATTCAACTCTTGCATTAATTGAATGCAGTCCTCTATCCTTTTCTATCTTATGTTAGTTTCCCTTACTTCTTGTAAGTACTTGTCTGTATGAATTTAATTTTATATATTCGGTAATTTTTCTTATTCTTTGATCATCATCTGGAGAAATTGCAGATTTTTTCCCTTCAATTTTTCATCTCACAAACTCATTGTGCCCCAATACGTGTCCAATCCATCTACGCACCTGCCACCACAAAAACTGATTAAATTTGTGCCAGGGTGTGGATAAATCTTCTTTCAACCGCTTCCCTGACGCATCAATTTAGGGTATATGGTCCAAAAAACATCATATTTTTTAACTTACTATTATTTTTGTGTATTCACATACAAAATAACATGTGTGACTAATATCACTCTATAAGCTTTTTAAAATGTTTTTATCCTCATACTTTATTGGATTTCAACAATATATACCCCTTTTTTTGGCGTAGCCAGTTTTTCTTTACTTTTTTTAGGAAAAATGTTTTGTTCATTATCACCAAAAAAAATCCAAAAATATCTAAATTTTATGCTGATGAAATATAACCATTTCAAAAAATGAAGTTTTAAATTTTTTATTGCAGGCTGCAGTGCCGTTTTATTTGGATTGATTTTTAAGAAAAATTATTCATTAATATTACATTTCTCCGAATAATCTTCATATTTTTGCTACATTTGGCTGTATTTTTACTGAATGACTTCAGGGAAAAGATAATTTTTAAGCAGTACAATCGAAGAGATGGAATACAGTGTTTTATTTTTGACTAACCGAGTCGCGTTAAATCTTCCTTAATATTATAGCAATTCCTTAGCAGTAGTTCTAATCGAATTTGTTTTACGTTGGTGTGGTAGTGAGACACCTTTCACTCCAAGGGCCTGAGTTCAAATCTCGACCGAGGGTGGATATGTTTCAGTAAAAGTCTGATTTCCACTGTGAGGGCTTCGAGTTTGGTCCACATTGGCAAGTCAATTGCTCATATTACTTGCTGCTACCAATTTTTGGTGTGAATTGCTGGTGTAAACGGCTTTACAAGTTCCCTATTAGAGCTCTTAAAATTTTGGTCACTGATCGGTAGACGGTATACTGCCCAAGGAAATGCGCGAGGAATTTTCTTGCCTAGTTATATTTCCATCACCCTTTAGCCCAATTTACAACATTTTACAGTTGTTTTATTTTTCTTGATTCTTAACTGTTAAGCCAACTACTCACACAATAAAGAAACTATTTTCCAGAAACCATAGAAATAACTTATATTTACTACGATGATTTTTAAGTGTTGTTTATTTGTATCAGAAATATTCCTTTGAAATAAATAATACTCGATACGCCTCTGAGACATAAGTATTGCTGCATCTGCAACGAATTTTAAATAATAACGTAATAAATGTTAACGTACCTACGGTTACCTAAGCTCAGATGTTATTCATTGAGGTAATAGATTCTACATTTTTCCAAAAAGATTATTAATGGCGCTTGATATTAAGCAAAATCAAAAAATATTTATGTTTATTTTATTATTTTATAATCAAGCACGAATGAATTTTCTCGAGTTAAGCTTTAAGGGAAATAGTCACTCGAAACAATTTATGATCTACTGGATGCTCTCAGTTTTCTTCCTCTTAGTACTTTGCGTCTTGGTGATCTAGATTTGCGTTGAAGCTGAAGCGTTTTCGGAGTACGGCGTAGTCGCGAGTTTTTGGGAGATTGCGCAAGGAATTATAACATCTTTGTATTCAGTCTATCCCTCCATATGCATTGTCTATGGTGAAGTGGTGACGATGGATATCGATGGATTGAGTCGTGAATGGAAAATATGTACATGAGCATATTTTTAAGGTAGTTTTAGCGAAATATCATTTATATCAAAATATATCACCCTTCCATTGACACCAAAAATTCAACCCCACATCACATTACTTTCCAAGATATTTGCCAAAAAACACCAGCCTTTTTAATTGGGAAACGGTATGTGTATGCACTCCAGAGAGACCTTATTTAGCAAATTAGGAATTTCTAACTCCTAGATCTCGTCAGAAAATCAACAGTGTGTAGTTTTTATGTTTTCTCAAGTATTTTTGAAAATTAATCATATTGTCACCGCAGTAAATTCTTCAGGATCACAATAAACCTTCCGTGTTGATGGAGTTTTAAACGTACTGCGTGAAAAAAAATGAGTCAAGCTAAAGATTTATTAAGATATTTTTATTTAATTACTTACCATTTCTGCCATGCAAAACTATATTACTTCACTATTAATAATGCAATATTTAATTCGTGTGTCCTACAGCTGATGAAATTCGAATATTTTTCGTATAATTCGAATATTTTTCGATAACTTTTCCTATTAAACTCTCGGCAGATCTTGTGGGATAAATATAAAGTTTAGTTTGTTTCTCTATCGGAAAGGAAGTCAAAGATGCCCACTTTATTTTTTCAGGGATAAAATAAATTGACGTGAAACCATTTCGTCATTTCTATAGTTTTCAATTGATGTAAAATATATTTAAATACGATAAAGGTGATAATAAAAAATCTCATAAAAAATTAATTCATTGGAAAGAGTGTTTATTGATCTTACATTCTTTGACTAATCTGCACGTATTCAGCATATTATTTTCGTATTGCTAATGAATTTCTTGGAAATACAGTATTTTTTAGCAGTGCAAACGGGAAGGTGGAATACAGTGTGTGTTTTACAAAACACGCAAACGAGTTTTGCGGTTTCGATTTTTATCAACTTGTTAAATAAGACGAGACAAGCGGAGGACTTAGCTCGAGGTTTCAGTCATTGATTTAGAGCGTATCGCCGGATAAAGGTATCGGTTTTCAATCCTATATATCGCGCTGCCACATATTGGTCGGATGAGCCTGCGTTATTCTAGGTGGCGAGTTTTTCTTACTTTTTTTATGAATTGAGCAAAATATTAAGAAATCCATGATATACATAAAGAGTGAGAGTGGATTTCTTCTCACTCTTCTTCGGTCATCACGTCGGTACTGTCCTCGCCTATTTATCACAGGTATAGCTACCCGTGGGAATGTATTTTATCCGCTCTCTGTAAATATGAAAAGAATACTTTAGAAAACAGGAGCAAAAAAAATAAGATTCTGAAAACTTCAAGTTAAAGCACCTTAAATGTATGCATAAATAGACAGAAACACATGTGAAAAACTAAAACCTTGCCAAACCATGTAAAGTAACTAACGAAACAAGAAAATAGTTTGAAAAACCAAATTCAACCCAGTCTTTGCCGGATTTAATTGGCCTTTTTCTATTTAAATTAAGGTGGGTTTTTAAGTGTCGGGTAAAATTGCGATCACTCTTTTCCCCAATGCACTTATATTTCACGTTGATTTTCCCCCGTGCGTCTCGCGTATTGTCCGTTGTCGTCAATAATTAATGCCTCGTCGGCCCGCCGGCCGCCAGGGAAGGAGGACATAAAGGCGCGGCATCTCGAGAGGTGGCAGCACCGCCGCTTCGGGAGACGGCTGCGGGGCCGAACGACGGAGTTGAGAGGTCCCCTTTTTCCAAGGCTTTGCTGGCTGGCCCGCTTTTTCTCTCGCAGGCGGGCCGTGGAAGCGAGCTAAAGGCAGCATCATCAATCAACGTCAGTGTGGCGTATTTGCAGAGGGGAAGAAGTGGGGAATGGCAGGGCTGATGCGGGGGACGGGGGGTGAAAAAGGGAATGCGTATGGGAAGGGAACCGATAAAGGGGACAAGCTGCTCGAGGCTATATAGTGGTTTGGGGGGGGATCTGGGAGGGGAATAAGATGGCGCCCCTGAGGTGGACAAAGGGCTTCGGCGAGCTTGAGTCCTGATGCATGAAGGTAGAGGGATGGGTGATGTGTAAAAGATACATGTCTTAATCGATATGTTTCATTGGGCAGTTATTTGATTGTGATTGTGGAACTCACAGCCACCTGAGGTCAGAAATGTTCGGCCAACTCGATCGTTTAAACCTAAAGTGAATCTTAAAAGTATTGGTATGTATTCCACGTGATTGAATGTAATTAAATTGTAAGTAAACTTTAGTGCAAAATGAGATATTTTTCTCATGATGTCACGGTGAAATGATTTGAATGCAGTCTAGCTTATGCACTGAACAACTGAAAATTGTAAATGAAAATTACGGAGAAAAATGGTATGCATGAAGTATTTACGGATTTCAACATGTTTTCAATGTACCAATATTTAATACGTAAATTTGCAGTTAAAGTATATATTGAAATATTTATCACTGTATTAAAATATTTATGATTGCAATTCCTGGAAATTTGCTATCCGTAGAAAAGATTCTCACCAATGATTATTTTTTTGTTTTGGGGGAAACTTTTCTCTTAATCTTTATTTCATTTTGAATTTGTTATTTTACCTTTCTAATGTCTTAACGAAAATGATTATCTCATGGGCAGCAACCCTATGATAATGACCGTTATTATCATTATAATACATAGTTACTCTTATGTTTGTTGGTTATTCGGGTATGCCTGTGTGAACTGATGTGATTTACGCCATTAAGGACATATGGATATCCATTTCATTCCCTGAAAGTAGTGCCGTAGTCTCTTGGATCCGCTCCTCGACCCTCGAAAATTTTTATTTACCAAATAAATAGGGAATTGAAGGAGAAGGTTTTACTTTGTTTAAAAATTTCCACTCCATTTTTTATTCATGAGATTCCACGCAAACGCCGATACCGGTCACGCCGGTAGAGTTTTTCCCCAGTTGAATTTCACACGTATTTGCATTGCGGGTGACTCCGTAAAGTCAATTCGTGGCTAGTCCCGGCATACTCAAAGTTTCCATTAATTTTTCTTTTAATTCAAATATGTTTATATTTTCAAACAATTTCACCCCCTACTCCGCCTTTCTTTCATCCCAGCATGGACCCCCTGGTGTGCCTGTGAATGCCATACTGAATCATGATTTGCGTGTTTTCTTGTCAAAAACTACAATTTAGCATTTAGCAATAGCATTTTAGAAGCATCATATAGATTTATATTGTCTAATAGGAAAAAAATCATCCGTTTCGCATTGACATAGCTCATTTTTAGCCAAAACTGTGAGAAAGTGATAATTGCTTTTACTGTTTCCATTACTACATACGAGCCATTCTTGATTTCGAAATTTAATCTAATTATATTCAGATACACGAGATTTATATTCTGATATACCACCTACAGTTACCTTCTCATATATCCAACAACATGTATGTAAGAACAGTGGCATGGATACTGGTTGATAAATGGAAATCAATATTGTTGCCGGGAGTCTTTGATATAAAGTTATCATCTGCTTGCCTGCTGTTTAGGATGAGCGGCTGGAGTCCGCTGTCATTATAACATCCGTTTATGATCGGTACATCACTGCAGGCTTCATTCATTCAGGTATTGGATAGAGGCTTCAATTTATTAATGCGCTTCTAGATTTTCTGTCGTTGCAATGGTGATATTCGAAGGATTTACAGGCTTTAGTAGATTGTTTAGAACTTCAGAGCGGGAAATACGGAATTAAGATAAATAACTAGAAAAAAATTATGAGAATCTCTAGAACAAAGAAAGTAAGGCTGGTCATAAAAGTAGGTAGGCACAAATTTGATCAAGTTGAGCATTTCAATTACTTGGGCAGAAAGCTAGAAGCTAACTTATCATATTAATTGCACCAATAGAAACTCATATAATTACTTCCGGCAGACGCAAATTAACTTTCCACTAAGTAAAACAAATATATATTAAATATTGTATTATTGTATAAACACAACTGCTGTAATAGTTCTACATTTTGTTTCTCGTCGAAAATCAATGGCCATTTCTGCAAGGTTGATATAATAAGACAAGAATAAATAATAGCCTTCAGTTGCTTGGTGGCAGTCAATTGTAAATAAAACTTTTTGGAAGACATACTTTCACAGAAATGCCTCCTGATTATGACGATCTTTCGTGGAAACCCAATTCGTGTGTAGAACATCTCCCTACATATTTTCTGTAAATATTGTTATATATTTTATTTCAATTATTAGTATTACCTTTTTATTTGTTAATCTCTGTAATTTCCACAATTTTGACAATTCATTTGCAGCACTGTTGACTGAAGTGGTCGCTTGAACATTCGTCCCGGTTCCCGAGTCCAGGATTTAGTTCCAATGAACGGACCCGGATCAACCCAAACTGGAAGATTTCAAAACCACTGGAAGCGCGAGGTAAATACTCCTCACTTGCAATAAATATGCAATTTTCTTCAGAGGAATAATTTCCTCCCTCAGCTTGGGTCTCGTGGTATTTGAATTGTCAACGAAAAATTTAAGTTTCCTCGGAATTATTTTGGCTCCGGTCGGTTTACATGTTTTGTACGACATCTGTTATACATTACGCCACAAAATTTGGAGACTACTATAGTTTTAAGATTGAAACACGGATACTCACAGAATAGGAAACAAGTTGATTTCAGTTAAATAGAATAGAGTTCATTATAGCTCTCCATTGCCAAGTACAAATATTGTCAAAACAACATATCGCATCTTGTATCAAAAGGATTAAAACCCAAGTAGCATGTACATTTTCTCGTCTTATTCTTGCTCAAAATGTATTTCCTTTCACAAGAACGATTTTAAACTTGAATAAATCGATATTTTTTGTTGTTCGGCTGAATTCACTGTGATATTATTTGGTTTTTACATTGCGAGAAAATTAGATTTTTGTTTCCGTTTATATTGAAAAATGATTTAATCACCGTGAGCATGTATTAAAAATCAAATTAGCATTGCCAGCTGACGCCTAACCGCTATCGTAAAAAATATTACGAGTACCTGTTATCCAGCCGACACCTCTACAACTACTCATACCAGCATCTGCAGCCATCACATAAGACTACCGGAAGGGCTTGTGGGTGGGCTGTCAAGGCGAGAGCTATAAAAGGGGGAGTTTTGGAAATTATTTGAGGAAAGGGTGCTAGACGTGAGGAAAAGGCTACAGAACTACGGTAGCCTACATTCAAAAAAATAAAATAATTGTAGGTTTTGTTGAAATTCTACAAAAGTAAAACTAATTTATTGTGGCGAAACTTTGTGGAACGAGAAGGTATAAAATAAAATCCGTAGATTTTTGCGATATTGAGTGGAATTTCTGCACGATGCAGGAATAAAAAAAATTGGCAATTATCCACAGAAATAAATTTTACTGCGATTTATGTTTTAATGGTTTTACATCATCATCAGGTGATGTAAAAACATCGAAACCAAGGTCACATTAAAATTTATTTCTGTGGATTATTGCATTTTTTTTATTTCTGTAGAGATTTATAACTCAGTATGAAAACGATGTAAAATTCCACTCAGTTGTTTTAATGCTGTCATTCAGATCTGATGGCTATATCATCATTCTCAAGACTAATTGAAGTCCATATTGGTCTTAAAAATGACGCTTTATTCAATAATGAACTTCCACAATGCTAAGCTTGAATGATTAAATTCACGCTCTAGCCGTTGAAACTGATTAACAGCAATAAAAAACTGTTGATGATGATGGTGATGATGACCTGATGTTGATATCAAAACATCGAGTCACAGTAAAATTTATTGCTGTGGTTTATTGCATTTTTTTATTTCTGCAGAGAAGGTAAAACTCAGTATGAAAACGATGTAAAATTCCACTTTTTTTATTGATGTCATCCGGATTCGACGGCAATATCGTCATTCTCAATACTAACTGAAGTCCATGTTAGTCTTAAGAATGACGCTATATTAAATAATGGACTTCCAAAATGTTAAGCTTTAAAGAATATAATTCACGCTATAGCCGTTGAAACTGGTTAACAGCAATCAGAAGTGGGCCATTGCTTTGGTCTGGGGTTCACTTTGAGAGGTACGAGGTTAGTAGGGGGCCATCGGATGGCTAGATACCCTGCGGAGCAACTGCGAATGTGTGTTTCATAATTGACTGCGCACGAGTGGTAGGTCTCTTTCGATTGAAGTACAGGGAAAATAATCATCAATACAATCAAAGTATGTTTAAGATCAGCACTGGCACTTGCAGTTTAGAGTGATCAGCTTACAAAAATTTACAAAATGAAGTTTTTTTCCGAATGCTTCGTTTCCGTGGGCCGCAAATTTCCCACCCTCTTATTAAAGGATGTGAATGATAAAATGTAAGACTGCGTATGCGTTGAAATTCCTTAGCTGCTTGGAAGTATAGTAATGGATGGAAATGAACCCCGTTGTAATCTAGAAAATTAATGGTACAGTCAAATAACGTGCACTCAGTCTTCGACGACGCCTTTTCCTCATATGTCGCACTATTGTAAGCTCTGTTCTGTTGAGACCCGTTGCTCGAGATTTCCTCCCTCGAGGGCCAAAAGCCCCGGTGAGCGTAATATAAAATACTATACCTGCTCTTTTATCTTATCTCTCGCGCTTTTCCTGTCACCTTCAAGAGTGCTGGCGTCACCCGCCCACCTTGTCATGGCGCCCTCATATCTAAAAAAAAGAAAACATTTCTTCCTCCATTTCTGGCTTCACGTTTCCCTTTAGGTGGGTGGAGTGGTGATAATGAGTCATTTAATGTACATTTTAATAACTTTTCTAGTACGCCGAAGCTATTTCATGGAATGCACTTCACTTTCGCTCGTCTGTTAAGACGGTGGAAATAACCAAGCGTGTTTTACTGTAATTGGTGCAAAAATTACACTTTAAAATTTTGGCCCTAAAGCATTGTTTTGAGTTTGATTTAAAGCAAAAATCGTATGTAAACACGTTTTTTTAATTCTAAATAATATTATATGTATGAGGAGATATCATATCAGTATCAAACGTGTGTTTTCAAACCAATGAAACTTATTAGGCGTCCTTTGCCACTGTGAATCTCATGGGGGCTTTAAGGAGCAAGTTGTCCTCATAGGTACCGTGCATGTGATGTCAAAGGTACCCGTATGCGAGCGCTAAGCGCCATAGTCCACAGGGGAAAGCACAACTTTAAACACAAAGGTTTTCACTTCGGACATTTTCAAAGAACCACCGAACAAGCCGCGCAGTTACTTCATTGGAGTCACCCGCTAGTGATCACACAATTGTGTAAAATTCACAGTGGAAAAATAATTCGCCTGGACTGGAAATCGAAACCAGATCCCTCGATTTTGCACCAAGTGCTCAAACCAATTAAGATACCTTGGCATCCTCTTCCACTGTGGATCTCATGGGGGATTCAAGGAACAAGTTGTCCTCACAGGTACCGTGCATCCGTACCAGCGCTCGCATACGGGTACCTCTGGAATTTGAAGTTTAATTAAGGCAGAAATGTAAAATCAAAATATTTTATAACACCTATTACTGCATGAATAGTGATTTTCACCTCATAATTGGATATAATAATAAAATATTGCTATATTATTTATAACTATGACCACGTATTGTCATTCTGGCTGCTTTTGGCCTGCGCTTGGCATCCGGGCGAGCGTGCATGGTTCAGATTTAATATGGGATGAGTGTGCCTGGTGTGGAATCACCGCGTACCACACATCCTATTGGTGGTTTGCACGGTATTTCGTAGATGTACATGAATATTTGTACACCATTCGATAGTGAAAATCATACTTTAGAGTGTATGTTTTAATTTAGGTTGGTTATTGGGCATATCTAAAGTAAAGGATCCTCGTTAACTTGGTACTTGTTCATACTAAGGGCTAAGTTGTGCCTGTGACGTCCTTTTTTGTCTCATGAATTTTCTTCGTAGTACATACGTACTTTCGCGCGACTATTCGTCGTTGGGAGTAGGGGAGGGTTGGGGTGGAAGTGCGTCAAAGACGCCAAAACTCTTGAGCATGTGGTCGGGTAGGAAGATGGCAAAGAGGATTAAAGGGATGAGTATGATGTCGCGGGGGTAGGGTTGGATGAGACAAGGGAACTTAGTGAGTGAAATAATGAAGAGGAAAAGTTTTCCGCCTCCGGGGTCGGGGTTTGCTAGAAGGATGGCCGGGGGATGGTGAGGCAGCGTCACTCACTGAAGCCCTATTCAAACGGCGTCATTTCTTGCACCAGAGCTGACGCGGAAAGTGGCTAGCAATAAAGTTTTTCGTATGAGCAACAAAATCCTATGCTACCTGCAGGCATTCTGTGATGCTATCTTTCGATCTTTTGATCGCCTTCCTCTGGTGAGGATTGGGCACGTTTAATTTTTCTAGCTATCTGGCGAAAATGTTGTGCGCATTTTCTCCTTCATTTATTTGTGAAAAAAGAATAAAAATTATATCTACTATTTAAGTAATCAATCAGCTGAATGTCAGATAAAACCCTATTGATTTTAGCACGTGAAGGGCCTTATATCTGCCTATAATTTTCACACGTTCTAACTTTCATCATCCCGTTTAAGGTAGTTTGAGCGAAATATCATTTTACTTAGATATCAATGAATTTGGTCTCAGTTTAAAGAATAATAACTCACCTATCCAATGACACCCAAAATTTTACCCCTTACCACATTGCTTTCCGAAATATTTGCCGAAAAATATCAGCCCTTATATATGGGAAACGGTACGTGCATGTACTCCAGAAATACATTATTTACAAAATGAGGTATTTCTAACACTTCGATGCCGAAAAAAAACTGACAGTGTGTAGTGTGTATGTTTTCTCAATTATTGTTGAAAATTAATCATATTGTCACCGCAGTCGGTTTTTGGGTATCACTAAAATCCATCCGTTTTGAATGAGTTTCAAACTCACCGCGCGAAAAAAATGAGTCAAGTTAAAGACTTATTTAGATATTTTCATTTAATTACTTAAACTTTCTGTCGTATAAAACTATATTATTGTACAATTGATAATGCAATATTTAATTTATATGTCCTACTGCTGGTGTAATTCCGACGTATAATTCGAATATGGTCTCTATTATGACTAGGGAACTATCTCCCTCGGACTACCTTAAGAAACGTATTTTCACTCTTCCCCTTCCTCGCTGGCCCAGCATCCTTCCCTCTTCCAAGGCCAAGCACCCTATCACCTCTCATCTTCCCTTCCAACCACCGACCCTGCCGCCTCCAGATCACATTCAAAAGCTACCTTTCCTCAATCTTATGTCGAATGCCAGTAGTCTATTATCGTCGTCCTACCTCAAAGTCCAGGTTTCATACAGTGCTACACTCCACATCAAGCTCTTCATTAGCCTCTTTCTTATATGCTTACACAGTGTCACCGTCATCAGCTCCCTTTTAATTACTAAAAGCCTCTTTAGCCAGTGCTATTCTCCTCCTTATGTCTTTGCAACCATAGCCATTTGCTTCTTGCTTCCTGCCCAAGTAATTTAAATGCTCTACTTGCTCCAGTTTCTGCCATCCTACTTTTATGACCGGGATTACTGTTTTTGTACTAGAGAATTTCATTTTTTTCATCTCATTTATCGTTATTTCGTATTTCCCTCTCGGAAATACGAAATCATTCGCTACAGCTTGCAATCTCATCGATGATCGACAAACTAGCGCCTAATCGTTCTATTACGATTCCAAGTTACACCTCCAGTTAATTACATTAAATTTGTCTTCAGTGTTATCACTACAACATCGCCAAACCTCAGTTGGTTTGCCGTCCTGGTTAATAAGATCGCCGATTAAGTATTTTTTTCCAACTCAAGAAACTATTTGAGGGTATTTTATTCTTGGGGTTAACTCGAAAAAACTTCGAAGGATGAAAGCAGTACCAAATGAACTATAATTTTCTGAGCGTATAGTGATTGAGTTACTAGTATTAAACGTGAGACGAATAGTTGATACATTAAGTTTCTCAGTAAAAATTTATTGAAAAAGAAAGAGAGGTGAATACTGGAGACGTGAAAATCTCAAAAAATTAACTGGCTCCACCCCAGCTTAAGGTAGTAATAGTGTTGCAGTTATATCTCATCACTGGTACAATCTGAGTTTCATCTTTTTCATAAGTAAAGCAGTCATTTGTGCTTTTTTCTGCGATATGGTCACTACCAGTGGCTTTGTTTGTATGTTGCGGTAAAATTAATCACGCCTTAGGTTGCCCTTTTTCCATGGTTAGGCGCAGGACTGCAAGCCAATTTTGCAACACTTAACCCTTAAAGTGCCCTGCGGTGTAAAGTAACGCCCGGGGACATGTAATAATGCCCGAAATGTAATGCCCGGCAAAAGTGGCCCATCCACATGGACATTACGGCATTAATGGATTTCCCCGATTAAGTAATATCTTCTATGAGAATTTTTGCTTTAAAGTCTCGGAATTTCGACTGAAAAACATCGCGATTGTCATTATTTTTAGTTTTGTTAAAGTGACCATATTTCAGTCTACGGAGATGCCATTTGCGATGAAAACTGACATTCAAGCCTCAATATGCCAGTTGTACGCCCCTGGGGTGCTAGGAATGCCTCCTCTGGGGCCGAAAAAGGGGGAAAATTCGTACAATTATTATGTGAGGTAATTTAAGAGTACTCAGGATCTTTTTCTTTACTCCGCTGTTGTCCTAACGCCCTCTGCCACGCGAATATTTAGAGCTGCTTGCAGGGTAGTATGTCGATGCAGATATCTTTGAACCCGCGAACTAAGTTGCATATCATAGGAATCAGATGCACATTTCGTAGAGATTTGGGTTGGAAAAGCACTCACGTCTTACTTCACCCCTCGTTCTTGTCTGCGTCTTACTTTCTCAGCCTGCTTCTCCACACCTCTCTCTCCCTTTATCTCGCTTTTGGGCAAACTTACTTGGACCACCTCTTCCCTCCCCTCATCTCTCTTTAACTCTTCCCGGCAACAAAAACAAAAACTACCCCCTGCCCTGCTCCTTTTTACATACACACACACACGCACTCCTCTCTCCACGTCCTCTCGCTCCCTCTCTGTAGTGCCTCAGAACTCTTCACCCCTTCCGTGGAGAACCTTTTTCCCCCTTCTCTGTTCTCCCTCTCTGAAGGGGGGAGGAAGGGACAACGAACAACTAACTCCCAGTGCCCCGGTGGAAAGTGGAGAAGGGACCTTTTACCCTCCCCTGGATCGTGTGGACCCATGTGAGTGAGGGAGCTGGCAACGTCGCATGCGGTTTACTGAGTTTTGTCAAAGAGACCCGAGTTTTGTCAAAGGGAGCATCTAATGCCATGTGAGCGGAGCGGAGGGCTCGTATCTGAAGCATGTTCAAAGTTTAATGCGGTTCAGTGTATTATACATAAAAGTGAGAAATGAAAAATGACAATGGAACACTGTTGGTAGGGTAGAGTATAAGGTGGTAGGAAATGGTTCAACATATTTTACTATAGCCAAACTATTATGGTAGACGCGATCACAGGAATAAGATTAAGGAAATAGGCTGCAGATCCGATAGATTTAAAATGTCATTTTTCCATGTAAAATATTGGACCAAAATAGTTGTGATAGTTCAGTTCAAGGATACTGAGTAGGTTAAATAGGTTTTTTCAGTAGCGCTAAATATCATAGCATGATTATTAGCTGCCTACCTCGCATAAAATCTCCGGCATGATATACTCTTGCATTTTTTAGTACGTTGTAGTGATATTTACCTGTCGCATTAATAATACTAACCAGCACTCGTATCTTGAGTAGTGTACCACATGATAGCGTGTTCTTCTACGTATCACTCTCTTAGTGTCTGGTCTGACTTCACACTGTTGCCGTGACTTGTTTTTGGCCTGTGCGTGGCATTCGGGGGAACGTGCGCGGTTCTGGTTTAAACTGGGATGAGTGCTGCATGCCTGGCGTGGAATAACTTCGTGCCACACACCCTAGTGGTGGCTTGCACGGTATTTCGTAATTGTAGATGTCGATGAAGGAATCTTTTATACTCGAATTCATATTGAAAATAAGTCTTGTACTTATCGACAGTTGTTTACTCTAAATGTACATCGCGTTTTGCAGCTGGCTGCATCTTCAGGTATAATTGTTTATGCAGCAAGCTGCAAAACACGTTGAAAGTTTACAATAATGAACTGAGGAAAGGTATAAGGTTTATTTTCAATATGAGTTCGAATATGAAATTCTTCCATGAAATGACGTCGGAAGGTGTAAAGTTCAATGAATTATATCTTTTGAGGAGTTTGGATGAAGTGTGGCAGGTGATTTAAGGTTTAATACAAAGAGAAAAATTTTTAAAAGCTCTACTAACATATATTTTGTCTTTAGAAGAGCTAAATTTTATTTTCATCGACAGTTTGAATTGCTAATTAAAATATGTTTAATTTCATGTCACTCATGGTTGAGGTTTTTTTTCAATAATCGCGGTTTCTCTAACAAAGGTGAAGATTAGGCAACATTAGAGAGAGTTTACTGTTTACAGAGCGATACAGAGAGTATTATCATGACGCTTCACAGAATCTCTAGGTCTGACAGAAGCGATTAATTAAGAGAGGTACATTGCCGAGCAGATAGGTGAAAGAAACTTGTTCTTTCCGCGCACAATAAGCGATCACGATGAAAACTGTGCTCCTCTATATTCACTCTCATAATACATCTCCCCATTTCTCCTCTAAAAAACTTATTGCTCACATCTTACACGGCTGGTGTCCTAACTCCCACTGCCACTTACCCATGCGGCGGCTCGCAGGGTAGTTTTCTGAAGATTCCACAGTTTATTTCTCTGACCGACATGGGTTTTGGCATCTTAAAAATGGCGTAATACAAGGTGTGATCAAAAAAAGACCGGACTGATTTTATAACTTGTTTATTTCGACGGATACAGCTTAATCGAACTTGTCGCCCTCAAAGTGCATGCCTTGGCTGACGACACACCTTTGCCAAAGTTTCTTCCAGCTCTCGAACCCTGCATGGTAAGCCGCCTTAGGGATCCTCTTCAGGTCCGCCGTACAATTAGTTTTAATGTCCGCAATAGAGTCGAATCGGCTCCCTTTCAAGGTTGATTTTAACTTTGGAAACATAAAAAAGTCTGATGGAGCCACGTCTGGAGAGTAGGGTGGCTGCGGGATCACGGAAGTTCTGGTTTTGGTGAAAAACTCTGTCACGATCAGCGCCGTGTGAGCAGGCGCGTTATCGTGGTGGAAACGCCATGCATTGTTTCTCCACATGTATGTCTTGTATGTCGAAGCCGAGGTCGGTTAGAGAAATAAAGTGTGGAATCATTAAGCCATCTTTTTCATTATAAATTACAGTAGGCACATTTCACAGGTTTGTGAGCGAGATGCTTTACTAGTGGCATAATAGTTGGTTAATTTTCTACTAAGTTTGATGTAGTTTAATTTGGAGCAGATGTAATCCGGAGAAGGAAATAAAAAAATTATAAGTGCTTTAGGATACACCCTACTTTTCGTTGTAATTTGTATGGTAGAAGAGGTGTCATCTCGTCTCGATTTTAGCCCCTTTGCAGTTGCCCCTTTTAGCCCCTTCTCCGCATGCTGCATGGCGACTTTGGTCTAAAGGAGGCGAT
The DNA here is from genome assembly GCA_963169105.1 of Ceriagrion tenellum. Taxonomy (NCBI): domain Eukaryota; kingdom Metazoa; phylum Arthropoda; class Insecta; order Odonata; family Coenagrionidae; genus Ceriagrion; species Ceriagrion tenellum. The sequence continues at coordinate 77,074,557 of OY720643.1, forward strand.
AATTGCCCTAATTTTCCATAGTAATTGCGGTTTAGATTTATTTTTTGAAGTTTATAAACTTTCTAACGTACATGTAGGATTTGCCATGGAATACAAGAATGAGAACTACGCGCTATTTCCTTTATATTGAAAAATCCCTTTTACCAACAAATCAGATACGTGAAAAGCATAAAGGTAAGGTGTCGATGTCATTTTCCGAGGAGTATTAATGCAGTGTCGCAGGAGATGTAAGGTTATACACAAAGAACAATATTTTTATGGCACTATTTACCCAGATTTTGTGGTAATGAGAGTTAATGTTTCATTTCATCGTCAGCTTAAATTGCAAGGTAAAAAGTAAAACCTCGTTCGTTAGTATTATCCATCTGTATACCTAAAAGAGTGTGCTTTATTGGTCAAAATTAGTGAATCTCCTTATAGTATTCTGGTTTTTTTATTCAAGAAACGTTTAATTAGTGATCATGATTGTTTTTTAGTAAGTATAGCGTAGAGTACTGTGTAAAAGTTTAATCACTCACGAAAACAAAATTATACATTTGTTTTGAGCGATTTGTATTGATTTGAATATTCGTATGGATAAGTATTAATAGTTAAAAGGGGTAATGTTTTTTTTTTTTATTTTTGAGACTCAAAAATCCTTTAAATGTGGCTAACAACGCTGAAACTTTGGACAATGGTTGAAGCTGGTGTGACAAATGCGACAAAGACAGTGATTTAAAATTATAATTTTCCTGATAATGTAATTCGTACAACCAAGTTTGAAAAATTCTTATGCCTTTGAAGGGTATGCGGATGTCTAGGGGAATATGTTCCCTAAGTTTTCGAGCGTCCCCCATGTGTGCGTAATCGCCTGCGTCAATGTCTTCAATTAAAAATGTCTCCAGAATTTGGATAAAAATTGACATTGGATTGAATTGAAATTCTATCATGAAGATTATGTGCAGTTGTGAAGTTAATGGTGTTTATTTTGAAACAGGAATGAATAGTAAAACGTGTGTAATAATAATTCAACATGAAATGCTTCAGTTTTATTTCCTCTACCAAATGATAGTGCATTGTTCTTCTTTGGTCGTACGCTAAAGACACCGTAAGAAGTTCGTTTGAATGCCAGTGCACGCTTGTTAAATGGCGAAATGTTTTAAGACCTCACATCTCTTTCCTTTTTTCCTTAGTTTTATAATTCTTAAGTTTTTACGACTTTTTATTATTTGCTTAATTTGTGGATGATATGTATGCTCATAGTTTGAACCAGCAATCCCGATTAATCCTATAGTCTTTTATGTGTCATCTGTATTTGCACTTCTATATTCGCGTATTCGCGGATTAGTTTTTTTGCTACGAGTTTAAAACGTTCAATATTGAGCTCTTAAGCAGTGATTGAATTCTGTGTCACCAAGGAAACATATGAATGATTGAAATTCATTTGTGTTTACTATTTTTTCTAGTGACCAAGGTTTCAGCATTTTAATTTACCTAACACGAGGAGCACATTGTAACAGATAGACAATATTAAATTCTTTCGGTCGTTAATTCTGGCGGAGCAGATGAAAAATGTATTGATTGAAACTGATTGTAGGATAATTCACTCATTTCTACTCTGAAACTAGATAAAATAATAAAATATTGCTCAAAACATGAATATCAAGATGCATTTGAAGATTTTACGAGGCTTCTATTCTGCTCTACTTAAGGCCACCTTATTCTCACCCTCTTTCAAGATGATTAAGGGAGACGCAGCAATTTTTTTCTGCTTTCATATTCGCGCGAAACTTTGCATACATGTTCACTTTTATAACATGTATAGATAAAAGTGAAGATTTGGGTTTTCTTCTGATTTGTTTTGTTGCAATTCAATGATAGTTTTGAAAGACCCTCACTAAACAGAAAGTATAAGTCATAGCCATTTGAATGAAAGTGTGATTTTTTTTCCAAAAGTAAGGTAATGCATTTAATATTGCTACATGATTTACGACTTGATTTCGAATACCGTGCAGAGAAGTAACAGTAGCTCAAGTCACTACTCGCAATAACTGAGACAAAAATATATAATATAATGGTGGAATATTTTCCAATACTTCCTTAATACATGGTGAGTTCCATCAAATAAACGGATATTCTCTATTGACATTTGGTCCTTGCATTTTTTTCGACGTACTTGAAAGGAAGCACTCGAGACTGAATATAATGGTTGGTGACCACTAATCTGAGTGAGTGGAATAAGTTACATATCTAAGTAGTATTTTGGAGGAGAATGGTCTGGGTGGTAAGGAAAACCTGTAGAATTGGCCCAACTGAAGAAGTATTTTCAAAGAGGAGAGAATTGATGAGGGGGTATCTGAGTAGAGACATGAAGAATCATATGGTGCAAACTCTATTATGGAGCGTGGCGCTGTATGGGGCGGAGACGAGGTCAATGCGAAGGGAGTACATGCGTAGACTCGGGGCGTTTGAGATGTGGGTGTGGAGAGATATGAAGATGGTCAGCTTGGTGGCGAGGAAGACGAACGAGGAGATATTGGATATGGTTGGAGAGGAGAGGAAGCTGGTGGTGGAGGTTCGGTAAAAGCAGAAGAGGTGACTGGAGGACGTATTGAAATAAGGGAATGCTGAAGTGAATAATATAGGGGAGAAGACAGGGGAAGAGTGGAAGAGGTAAGAAGAGGATAAAAGCTCTGGACGAAATAAAATGAGGGAGACAATATGAGAATTTTAAGTGAAATCTAATGGCAAATCACGCATAGGAGAGAAAACGGTACAATGTGCCAGAAATTGTGACGATAGGATAATAACTGTCCAAAAGTCTACCTACAAGTTGGTAGAATACAAAAATGAACCTGCAAAATCATTCAAATTTGTACACAACGATCCTTCTTGACAGCTCCAATAACTTCCATCCATCTTTGCGATACAGTTATAACTCTTGGATTATTAAGGAGAACCAAGCGACGGAAATTGAGGTACCACTACCTCTGCAGGGAAATAGTGGACCATCGATCGGGTGGGATAATTTGGGAACCGTTCTGGTGGCATAGATGAGTGAGTAGAGAGGACAAAGGGGACACTGTGGTGGATGAGGAAGCTATCCTGCGTATAAATTATTCACATATCAATTTATTGAATGCATGTAATGAAAGAAATATTTTATTAATATGATGGCCCAAGCAAGTAAGGAGTTTCACTAGATGGAGAATGTAGTGGGAGAAGTAACGCAAGCCTGGAAGTGAGGAAGCACAATATTTGGGCATATATATGGAGGATGCTATCACATGACAATTAAGTATGGACATAAACAGCTGTAGAAGAAAGGACATTAGAAGCAGAGGAGGTGCAGTGTTATCGGAGAATTTAAAAAGAGCAAATTGAAGGAGATAATCAATAGCTTAGAAGTCCAACGGAGATCTGTATAAAAATAAAGCATCATGAAAACTCAGCGTAGAAGTACAAACACATATGTTGGATTTATTTTTTGACACTACTGGTAAATCAAAAAGATATTAGATGGAGGAAAATTTGGGGTAATTATAGACAAGGACCAATAGGGAAATGTATCAAGCAAAGCATGTCAGAGTGAGGAATTATGTAGAAATAAAGCTGTTGGCTGATAAAAGAGCGGAAAACATAGTTGCAGCAAACCAACTGACAAGAGTTTCAAAAGTATTGGTGACAAATAATGATGATTACTAGAAATTATTTTCATTACACAAATAGATACAATAAAAATTAACGAAAATATAAAGTTCCAGGCCAAAAGTTTGCCTAAACACTTGCCTGAAATGAAATAAAAATAGTACATTTTGCTGTTTTATTTCTTCGACGCAGGCTATCAAACTTAAAGTTTCTTCATATTATAGAGCGAAACTGTGGCTGTGAATTTAATGGGACCCTAATTCAATGGCCCATATATACAGATTTCTTTTCTGCTTCCCTTATTATGGAAAGGCCTGTCACGGGAATGCATTGTCTTGCGTCACCACAGCTGTGATCGCATGACAATCGGCAGACAAAGGGCGCAAGTGCTACTCGTAATGCAAGACCTCGCTCGTGTATCACTTTATGAATTAAAGAGCAATTTCTCTCTTCTTAGAAAATAATAGCAGACGCAGTTACTCGCGATCCAAGGTATTATTGCGTAAATGTAAATAAAAGAAATAAATGCTTATCACACTCAAAAATATGCGTAGGAAAGTACATAAATGAAAGAACAACTTATCGAGCTCTAGGTAACCACCGAAGTAGAAGCTGGTGCAAAGATACCATCCAATCAATTATTTCATTCATGGAAGTAGAGAAAGTACACGAAAAATTTCGATATGTGCTAAATGTATCTAAGTATATTCAGGTTGGCAGACAATTTTCCCTCTTCTTTAAAGGAAAGTAAAGCTTATTCTGGAAGAGGAAAGTAAGACTATAGGTCTGCTATTATTTTATAAGATGGTTTGCTGCATTGTTACCGAGTATGGGTTAGAATTTCAAACAATCATGGCTCTACAATCTAAAAAATTTGCCTAAACAGCGTCATTTAAGGATTGGCCAAGGGCAGACTGTTTGTGTAAAGTTTGAAAAAGTCAAAGAGAGATGCTACTTCGCTTATAATTCTGCGTCAATCACTAATAATCAAGCCGAAATAATATGTGAGTCATTTAAGTATATAGGTGTGACCATTACTCATAATCTGTCCTGGAGCGAGCACATACGGGAAATTTTTGGACAGTCAAATCGCAAATTAGGTTTTATTAAAAGAATACCAGGAAAATGTGACTAGTGAGTAAAGAAATACTGTTATTTTTTCTCGTGAGACTTCACATAAAGTACGTCGATAGTATATGGGTATTTAGTGCGTATGGAATGGTTAGTATATGTATGGTATCCGGCAAGACATAGCCCCTAATGAAGTAGGCTTAGGTTGCTTGAGAAATTCAGAACTGGTGTGTTTCAGAACACCACAGACAATATCATCGTGCCGCCTCACTACATCTCTATATCGAACAGAAGCGATAAAATAAGAGGTACATTGCAGAACAGATAGGTGCAAAAACTCGTTCTTTCCGCGCACAATTACCAACCGCAATAAAATCTGAGCTCCAATAAATACACTCGCATAATACATGTCACCATTTCACCTCCCAAAACCTTACATCTTTACACAACTGGTGACCTAAGAACCCCCTCCTCACGCCCATGCGGTGACTTACAGAGTTGTATGTAGATGTAGATCACTTTGTTTCAGAAGTATCTTTATTTAATATGAGCCAAAATTTCCTGAAGAGCAATGTGAGTTAGCTAATCGAAAATTTTGCGGTTGATAATCTTTGCTGCTCGGCCAAACGAATCCCCAATGATTCACCCAATAAGCATAGGCGTGTGTACATTCTCTTGTCTTACAACTAAAGCCTCGGCGACAGTATGAGAGGGAGAGACAGTCTGGGACGAAGCGAGTGAAATGAAGGTACCACTCTTTCAAAGGGAGCGAGGGGGTAGGCTTTTTGAGAACCAGGGGTGGTGGGTGGGAAATTTCGGGGGAGAGAGGGGTGCTGTGGGGGTGAGTTAGGGGAAAATAGGAGGAGGGACACTCCCCCATCTCTCCATCCCCCCCATACCCCCAGAGGAAGAGGAGGCAAGGGAACCCACGGAGCGAGAAACGGCAAGAGCACCAAGTCCCTCCTCCTACAATATTCGCCCCGTTTTCCGCTCCGCGGAGCGCAACAGCGTCGGATTGATGAAGTTCCCTCTCTTTCCTCGCCTTCCCGACCGACCCTCCCTCCCTCCCGGTCCCCGTTCCTCCCCCTCTCACACCGTCCTCCCGGCCTCCCACTCTACAGCCTCCTCCTTTTCCCACAGAGAGCACTACCTCCTCCTCTCAGTCCCCAAAAGCGAGGAGCTCCTCTGAAATCTCTCTTCCTCACCGTGCACCCTCTGTCTGTCCCCTCTCGATCTCATCACCTCCACTCTTACACAGACTCCTCCCCAATCCCCCATGGTCTCCTCCGCAAAGGACGACGGGAAGACAAGCGCCGAACGACTGCGCCGGTTCCGCGTTGTCCGCCTATCCAGATCTAGCTGCGGAATCCCTGTGTCTAAGATTCATTGAGAAGGTTTTTTTAATCTATGTCCTGGTATGCAAGAAAATTATATACGTGCTCTTTTCAGATAGGTACTATACGTATAAAAGGAAATTTTTAGTTCTATCCTGTTTTTAAATTTTGCAAAATCACTTCTGCTTTAACGATTTGCCTTTTCGCCACGTGAGGTATTTATATTTTGTAAATATTCGATTGCGTACTTATACATTTAGTTTTACTTCCAAAATAATTAACTTCGTATTATTTACTAATTCCTAATAAACTTCAAGCTGCTACAAATATTGGAGATGAGAAAAACATGCCAAAATATAATTCTGCGTCAATCACTAATAATCAAGCCGAAATAATATGTGAGTCATTTATAAGTATATAGGTGTGACGATTACTCATAATCTGTCCTGGAGCGAGCACATACGGGAAATTTTTGGACAGTCAAATCGCAAATTAGGTTTAATTAAAAGAATACCAGGAAAATGTGACTAGAGAGTAAAGAAATACTGTTATTTTTTCTCGTGAGACTTCACATAAAGTACGTCGATAGTATATGGGTATTTAGTGGGTATAGAATGGTTAGTATATGTAAGGTATCCGGCAAGACATAGCCCCTAATGAAGTAGGTCTAGTTTCAGATATAAATCGAGTACAGCGGAAAGGAGCATGATTTGTGAACCATTGTGACGATAAGCATATTAGTTTTACTGATTTGCTGAGGGATTTAGGATGGGAACCTCTATCTGATCGAAGGGAAAAATATAGACGAAATGTTTAAAGAAAGCTTGCTATACTCTTCCTTGCCGGACGTTCAAAATATCCTGCTAGAGCAAAAGTATTATGGTAGAAATCACTGGCATAACATCGATAAACGAAATAGACTGTAGAGACAATAGATTTAAAATATCATTGGTTCCACGTGCAATGAGGGGCCACAATAGTTGCGATAGATCAGGTCTATGATCCTTTGACCCTCACTGGATAAAGTAGCTTCTGCACTTGTGTTAAATCATCACCATTATAAGGTACTAACTCAGCATGAAATATCCGGCAAGACAGCTTCTGCATGACTTCTAGATACCTAGTATTACTATTCATTAGTCGCATTAATAATACTAACCAGTAGTCGTAATTAGTATAGTCGGTATGTAGTAACATACTGTATAAAGTCAGTATATAGTAACTAGTAATGATAAATAGTTTTCTGCATGGTAGGATGTTTTTTACGCAGCACTATCCTAGTTTATGGCCTAACCGCGTATCATTGTCATCCTGACAGTTATTTATCTGCGCCTGGTATCTGGGCGAGCGTGCACGGTTCTAATTTCAGCTGGGATTAGTGTGGCATCCCTAGTGTCGAATTAACCCGTTCCACACTCCCTAGTAGTGGCTTGCACAGTATTTCTTAAATATAGATGTGAATGTAATACCGCGCCTAGCTCATGTTACAATATAGTTTAATTAAGGCAGAAATTTAAAATAAAAATCTTGTATAATACCAATTACTGCTGGCATAGTGATTTTTACCACACCAATTGGAAGCGCCTATGAAATATAGTTTTTTAAGTCCTATACATTCCGAACCTATACAGGTGGCATTTAATTTCGCATAATTAAGTCACTCCAAGGAACTTTTTTACTGCATATTAATGTGATGTGAACACACAGTGCTACCGGAAATAAGCGACCCCGACGGTTCCGCTGAAAAATTGCTGTACATGAAATAAGCGTTCTTTGCTGCTTTTACCAAGCCGAGAGTCATATAGATTCATTTGGGATTGAGAGTCAATAGCGTGAGAGAAAGGGGTTCGCCAAGAAAGTAATGGGTAAATGCGGTGGAAGAGACATTTTGGGGGAGGAATATAAGGCCTCATTTAGAATATGCCGCTAGTATATGGGATCCGTACGAGGAAGGTATGATAAAAGAATTAGAGCGCGTGCAAAGGAGATCTGCTAGGTTTGTTAAAGGCCGTTATGATAATTGTATAAGTGTTACGAGCATAATAGAAGAACTAGGATGGGAATTACTATCAGAACGCAGGTTAAAATTTATGCTAAACCTTTTAAGTAAATTCGAAACAGAGTTGTTCACAGATGACGTTAGATATATATTGAGAACCCCTGCGTATTATGCTAGGTTTGATCATATTAACAAGATTAGAGAGATAGATTGTCGTACCGATAGATTTAAAATGTCATTTTTCCCTCGTACTATAAGAGAGAACAATAGGCAGCGTAGCAAAGGGATAGGTAGGTGAAATATAGTTAGAGTAGTCTGTAGTGCATGATGCATGTAATAACACCAATAATCCCTTCCTTATTATGTATATACTAACCATCTGGCTCCATGTGACCCAATTATCTAGCATGTCTCCCTTAAATATCCTACTTGCATGTCAATAGTGCATGTTTGGTGATCTTACCCCCTGCCACACACCCTCGTGGTGGCTCGCAGGGTATCACGTAGATGTAGATGTATAAGGTGTCATAAGAACGCGAGGGGATCTACATTGCAATCAGATCCGGATGAGATTTGAAAGGATCGGGAACTATGGAAGAAATAATTAAACTGAAGAAGTTTTGTAGGCTTAACGCCCAGTATTATCCTCTCCTTAATATACCTACCTCCAAAAAGAGCAATGTGATAGGTATGTATGCATGTTGCAATCTGTTTTTCTTCCTTCAATCTTGGGTTGAATCCTAGAGACACGGAAATTAAAGATTATAAGCTTAATTTTGATAATAACGGAGGCTCGATGAGATTCCTTTAATATTTAAAATCCTCCAAATACTTTATATTGTTCGTAGAAAAACTTACGGACTTTTTACATTCAGTTCCGATCCTGCTCCTTTCATTTACTCCGGTATCGGCAGCATGTTCAGTAACATACTATGGACTCTACATATATAATTGAATAGTTTAATGAGCAGAATTTGTAACTAACATTTCCAAAGTGACTTATTCCTGAAGATTATAGTGCAAAAACCGGTTTGAGCTTACTCCGATAAACCTCAAGGGATCCAAATTTTTAGTCCCAGTAATGTAATATGTAATGCAGTTACAGTGGTCTCTGCTTGGCACTCGAGCGGAAATTAGTATTCACATGAAAATATTCACCTCTACCCGTATTTGGATACAAGCTCTCGGTATGGAAAGCCCGTAGTCTAGTCACACCTCTTATCCAATCCCCCGTATCCAAATTGTGAAAATGAAGGTAAATAGGGGCCTGGTAAAGTTTTTTTAGTGGTATAGATACATTAGTACCATGGAAGTAATTTTCACTTAGGAATGAACTTGAGGAAACAGGCACTACTTCTGAAGACAAATTAAAATCTCAAGATACAAACGTGATTTATTCATAATAGCAAGCTCATGCGGATATATTTGTTTTTTAAGTCCTTTTTTAATGATAGGTCCTTATATAACGTTACGCTTATGATTCGTATCGTTTACAAGTATTTCTTCTTATAGTCTGGACCAACGAGGAAAATTTCTTTAAAATGCCTTATCTCTTCGTGACTTCAAGTTTTATTTCCTGAAACGATAAAGCCATTCAACTAATCTCAGATTCTACTTCCTTGTGTCCGCTCTTGGTGTTTTATCACTCGCAATAACGTTCAGTAAACGTTGAAGATCCTTATTTTTCTCGCTTCAGTGACCTGACCAATCAAAATGGATTGCGAGCCTGTCGCTGCATTTCCTTGACGAAGCAGGGAGACGGAGAATGGACAGGGGCCACTTCAACACTGACCTATCCATATATACCGATGTCTTTTAGTCACCGCGACACTCTTCATAAAAATATATTGTTTATTACCCTTTTCTCTTGGACAACGCTTGCGTATCTCTACCACTGCCTGTTATCAGTTCTATTTGATCCATTTGTTTCGCAAAAATATTGATTGTTACAACATTTATTAGTAATTTATGGTCAACAGGTAATGTTTATCAAAGAATCTTATTTTTGTAATCAAGTTTTTATTAGCAATATCTCTAGAAGCAAATGATTCCCATATGTGATATTCAATATCATATGGTTCTCAATAATATTGAAGCCTCTTACATGGGCTCTGGGATAAAAACAGATTTTTTAATGATAGAAACGGCAAGGGTATGTACTAAGAAGCTTTTATTCAAGTGTTTAAAGATTGGGTGAAAATAAAGCTAATAACTATAACTACAGAGGAATATTGAGGTAAACTTAACAAGATTTGAGCTGAGAAAAAGTGTCTGCATTATATTTAGTAGTGAAGAAAGGGAAATTTGTTGTTTGCGAATTGATCTGCACAACTGTTTTATTTTCTCGGCACTGATTTTAAGGATCTCTGTAGGAAGTGAACTGAAGAGAGCACTAATTTGTTATCATTTCTTGGTGAATTTCGTCAATTTATTGCTATTGGTAGTTTTTCAATTTAACACGCTCCTCAACAGAGCATGTCATTGGCAGTCTTATACTTTATATGAAATAAAATGAAAATTTCTTTGCAATTATCGCGTTTGACATTTAATATTGGTAAGGGTTTCAACTGTTTACAGTCGCGTGCTGTGTGTAATTGCTGATTCTGAGTGGAAAGAAAGGAATTTTTATGAAATCAGTTCTGTAGTGTATCCCTATATTTTGTCACAGTTCTAGGTTTTTATTGAGCGTGGCAAAATTAAAGACTTTGTGTCTTACTGAGTCGCTCCTGATTTGAATTTTTCAAGTTCGAAATTTATGCCTCTTCCTAGTTAGGTACTTCCAATAACCGCGTAACACTTTCTATTCGATCATAACAGTTTTTGATGAAGCGTACAGCTCTCCTCTTACTCTAAGTTGAAACGAGTAAAGCAATTAATATCATATTCACATCATTGAGAGAGGGAAGTATGGCCCTGCTGTCATCAACATGGTATAAGAGTGAGGAAGGTGGAGGAAAGATACCATCCAATAGAATTCCCAGTCGAAGCTATTTAATCGAAGCAATCGAGCCCATTGTCGCGCAATCATCGAATCGATTCCTTCGTCGATCTTTTTCTTTTTATTCGCCTTCCCTTCTCCGTTCCCAACTACAAATCCTTCCGGCCGCGACTCGGACGACAAATTCTTTATCTCGGAGCAAACAAACGACAAACGGCTCCTGCAAACAAGGAAGAGGAAGAAGCATAGGAGAGAGAGGGAACTGACGACGACGGCGAATACAATTCTCAAAAGCGAAGGAATGCGAAGTGTAGCGGAGGAAAAGGATTTAAGGGGGAGGGGGGACCTGATAATAGGGATAGGTTGCGGGGGATGGGGAAGGAAATCTCATCCGACCACGTGACTCGTGTTGACCAATCGTACGCCTCCTCTCGCATGGGGCGGGTGGGGTGCGGAAGGGGGCTGGAGAGAGGGGCGGAGAGGAGGTGCGATCCCTTACCATTCCCTTTTCAAAAGGGACAAGAGAGTAAGGACTGGGCGATGCCAGGCTCTATTCGATTTTCAAAATCGTATCTCGAGGTGAATGTTGTACGAAACGGAAGGAAAAAAATCCAAAAGGAATCTGTATACCTCATCGTTATTCATTGAATTCTAGGATCGGCTGTAAGTCTCCATGTATTCCATAATTTCCCCTGTTAACTTATTACAGGTTATTGGATCAGTAATCTGAGGGAATTGTGAGAATATTTTTGAAAATTTTACTTATATGCTGAGATTATTCTACAGGGACCGCATTCTGTTAAAGTAAATCTGTTTGTACAATCAAAAACAACATATATCCAGTAGTAAAAATTATACAAGAATTTTATTTAGAGTTTTGCCCTCAATAAATCATGTTATGCCGAGGAGAGCTATTTATAGTTCCCGCCGTGATACTCAAAATAAGGGCGGTATTTATAGATCTATATATGTTTTTATTATTTATTTGACTTGGGATGACACCCTGATATTTGTTACCAACCATTTATAGGCAATCAATTGTATCTCATTTTGAACAAAATTTGTAGACATGTCATCAAATTATTATGGGATATGTCTCATGTGTCATATGGATACTAGTTAAAAAAGCATTGAATTCCCAAAAAACCAAAACGGATGAGTATTTTTTCATCTGTCTCCATTAATGCAACGAGTAGGAATGAGAACAGGAGTAGATGCGTACATTTTTGCGATAGTCCAAGCTTAAACAAATATCGCTACAGCTGCATTGATGCCTAAGCTGAATGTGCGAGATGGGAACCTAACCCAATTGGTGTCCCGGGAGAAATTCACATCACCCTTAAGTATCTGCAGCTTTTCTCTTCATACCCCGTTCTTGCTGAACGATATACATATATGCCCCTCGACCTTGCTCGGCGAGATTTATCTTGTATTACATTTTTATCAAATCGCTATGCGTCAGAATGTGCCGTATTTATCTATACCTTGTCTTAATGGTAATGCTCTATGACCCATGTGGTGCCCTCCTTTTCTGTTCCTCCATGGACCTCAATTCTGTCCCTATTAGTCAAATTCACTTCAGCACCTGGTTTTGGAAGCGTTTATTCTCCTATACTCTAACATTCTAATGTCAATGTGGAGTGTTTTCTTTGGAGCTCAGTTTTTACTATGGTCACTTATCGTGCGTGGATACAACGATTGCTGGAACCAATCTATTTGGAAATCTATCTCTCTTATTTGATCGCCTCTGTAGGACCTTGAAATGTTCCGCGGCGTCAAAGTGATATTATCTATTTCGTTCTGAAACACATCTTTTGTGATTTTTTTAGCAAGCTCAACCTAGCGTGCTGCCTCCAAATCCATGGAGGCTCTCAGCATAATCTCTCTAAATGCTTTGAAGAACTGTAAGCTGTGCTCATGGCATATAACGCATTATGCCATCTAGTGTTACATTTTGTGTATGTCTACTTTCTCTTATACAGGAAATGTGACACTTCATTTTTGAAATTTCGTTGTCGTGGAGACATCAAAGACAACGGCATGACAAACGGACGACTGGCATTTTTTGACGCATTGGCATTCAAGAATAACAACCAATGCTTGAGCCACTGTGGATCGAGAGAAGAGTGCATACCGACCACTTTTTATCACCCCAACTACTCCGAATGTGGTTAATTACTACTAAATGCAATTTGATAATTACATTGATAGAATTCTTTGAATTTGTTGCATCAATGTTATTGTTTTACTCTTTTAGTTGAATTTTCAACCGCAAACTCCCCATACGTCATTTATGACTAGTTCATGATATTCTTACTGGTACTCAAATTAATAGGACTCTTTTTATACCCTGCAATATCGCACTCCAACGTTTCCACTTAAATTTCAACGAGCACCTTCAACTAGTTATATATAAAGCATATGTATGTCTCGCAGGGAGATAACTTCGGATCATGTGTGATATATGTTGAATAATGCACATCGCCGACAATTTGTTGAAATACCGCACCACAATACGTCATAAAGGAAAGAGTAAGACAAAAAGGAAGTAGAAGGAATGGTATCCGGGAGATGAGTGAAAGTGCCTTTCAGTCCAAGAGGTTTGAGCGAGGAAATGGAAGACGGGAGAGAGGCATTGCAAACACGTAATGGAAGGAGTGCCAGCCAAGGGCTGTATGGGATCTCGGGATGGGGTAGTTATTGATTCCACCGAGGGAGAAGGAGACATTGAAAGGGGGAATCTCGACCGAGAAGGTAGCGACAGATAGAGAGACGGGGAAGATGCGACTGAATGATCTTTATTCATCATTAGCCATTCGGCCCTAAGATTGTTTGACTGCAGCCTTTCATTCTATTCTTCCCCTGCTAATTCTACAGTATCCATGTAACTCTTCTGTTTCATGGTTAGTTTCGGCTGGCCTATACATTTTTTGCTCGATTTATCTCGAGGGGTTTTACCAGTTTCCTATTGTAATATTCATTACAAATACGATATATCTCAATAGGTGGCCATTCCATCTGGATGGAATCCTCTTTAGGATGCCGTATGCGGTTGTATCTTCTTCTAGGTTTTAATATTATGTCATTGCTGATCCTATCTGTTCATTTTTATCAGCATCCGCCTCCGAAACAACTGCTGAAAATCTTTCTTCTCTTCTGTTCTATTTTTTCAATTGTTCATATCTCCGAACCTGATAGTGCAACAATGCTTCAGGAACTCATTTTTTTCACTCTATTTTCTAACTCAAAAGTGTTTTTAATCATGATTATTGGCCTTTTATGAATGACCATAACAAATAGGGATACGGTAAACAGAAATCAGGCTTCATTCATCTCTTCAAAAATTCACGCGACTCAACCGACCTTGGGGTTTAGTACCCTCATGATCGATATTACGATCAAAGGTACTAAACCTTGGGGCTCAGTACCTTCATGATCGATATATATCAATCATGTTCTCCTCCACTCGCTTTGAAACAGACGTGTTGACATATTTTTCACCCAAACCTGTCAACCCATTTCATTGCTTAGAAGAAAGACAAACGAGGAAGAGCTTGGTATGGTTGGTGAGGAGCGGAAACTTCTGGAGAAAATTAGGAGGAAGAATTGGTGGTTGTAACGAGTAATGAGGAGCGTAGGGATGTAGGATGGCCGTTATAGAGGGAAGAGTTCTGAGTAAGGGTAGAGGGGAAACAAAGTGGCTTTATGAATGAAATGAAAAGGGGGAGTACGTTTTACTGAGATGGAGAAAGAAATTGTGTCAGAATTCCGGGTCAAGATCTGTAAAATTCTGAAGGGCTTTCATTCTCCTCCATTTGATCGTACCTTATGCTACCTTAATCAATTTATTGCTTATTGGTAGGCTGCAAAGTCATGCGATTGCCATTTCTACAGCTGGCATAATGATGACAGCGAGGCACGTTAAAATCTTGAAAGGAATGGGTATTCATAAGCACGCATTGCATGCGATACTTGATACTCCACATGTTACAGGATGCTTGTCAGTATCTTGTGGCACTAAAACAGCATGCTGGCTAGTAAAAATGTTCACTATTGGAATCAGCTGGCTACTTGAGCTTTAATTTCTACTTGTTAAAAAGAGGGTTTTTCGTCCATATCGTGGCTATAATTTCCATTTTTTTAAAATAAACAACCTATGGCAGCAGGCGACCAAAACAATAGCCCAGAAGTTTTTATTTAAAGCTGCATTCATGACGAGAAAATAACCAAATAATCAAGGAGGTGCAAGACTTTCATGTATTCATAAATTTCAGATTGCACAAGACAGTGAAGCTAACGTGATTGGTTGGAAAGGTACTAAATTGTACGGAAAAAAAGTTTCCACTTGAGTGCTCACTTTAAATAAATGTATTTTGAATTTTTTCATTACCGGCTGAGTTGTTCCGCAAGGCGAGTGACTTTGCGAAAAATTGCCTGCAAAACGTTTGAGTACAGCAACATGGTACCTATATAGGCGCAGCAAAACTGAATGGCATTCACTAGTTTTTAAAATTTAGAAGTTTTTAAAAAGTTTAGAAAAATTTCGCCAATTAGGGGTCATCTGAAGGTCCCTCCGAGAGTGAGAATCACGCTTGATATACCTTCCCTCAATGACCTCGTATTCCGTATACCTCTTAGTGAGAGTCATTAAGTTTTACTACATCATAAAATTCTCGGTGTTAGTACATGCTGTTTTCCCCGTTTTTATTATTTTATTTATTTGCATAAAGATAGGACATATTCTTAGCTTAAACTAGTAATAACATAAATAGACTTGATTGGTATAATCTACGTGTCTCTACTTTTACTATTTAATAATCTATTTAAGTATTCAATCTCATAATAAAATTGTGAAATATGCTCTTGATATTAAATATAATAAATATTTAATTCCTGTTTTATTTTGGGAAGTGTGCTCCTAAGAGCTACAAAACTTGTAAAATTTACGGGACCGAAGTTACGTGCTTATGTGTGTGTCCAACGCAATATCCCATCGCATTTAGCGCAAAGCAAAGAAGCACACTATGCACTGGAAGATTGAAGGTTATTTTAAACTTTATTTTCTGGAGTAAAATAAGCTGAAGTAAAAACAATCGTAAATACCTAAGGCACCCAAGGATATCGTGTACCTATAGAGATAAATTTGTGACCATAAGGTCCACAAACAGAAGGTTTAATGTCAACATCAGAACGCTTTTCATTTGTGAGACGTCATATACCCATTACCTTTCGAGTATTACATGTCGCTCTCCATATTCAACTTTTGAATGAGTCTATGGAATCAGAATACAGTATGTAAATCATTTTGTGATGAGATTAAATGACGTCAAGGCACTTGTTGTTGACGCGAATGCTGTGTGTATGCACTCAGTTTTGAATCTTGGCACTGAAAATATGATCTGATATAGGAATGAGTTTCATAAAATTACTCCGTTGTCTCAGGTGGGAGTTGGTGGAATTTATTAAAAACTGTTAATAATAAGAATTAGTTAGTTATTCAACTTAAATTTATTCAAAGAAACCCGGATCGTCTTTGAATTAATTAATGTGGAATAGCAAAGTATTTCTTATCAATTACAATTTCATGAAAATATTTAATACCAGCATATAAATATTTCACTTTCGGTTTAAAAATATTTCATAAACTCCAATGCAGCCTCATTTGATTACACTTACTGCATGCATTGCGCAGATTAACATTGTGGAATAGTCTCATTCATAAAAATAATTATGAATGTAATTCGTTGGCATGAACATGGGTGAAAAAATTAGTGTAAATTCACCCAAAAATGAGAAATGATACAGTAAATCTTGACGGTTTTTCTTTTTGAATGGTTGTATCTGCCAGAGGGGACTTTTATGTACACTCTTGGAATTCCCAAATCTACATCTACATCTACGTAATACCCTGCGAGCCACCACGAGGGTGCAGGGGGTGAAGATCGCCAAACATGCACTATTGCCATGCAAGTAGGATATTTAAGGGAGGCATGCTAGAGAACAGGGTCACATGCAGCTAGGTGGTTAGTATCTACATAATAAGAAAGGGATTATTGGTTGTTATTACATGCATCATGCACTACAGACTACTCTAATTATCTTTCACCTACCTATCCCTTTGCTACGCTGCCTATAGTTCTCTCTTAAAGTACGCGGGAAAAATGACATTTTAAATCTATCGGTACGACAATCTCTCTCACTAATCTTGTTAATATGATCAAACCTAGCATAATACGCAGGGGTTCTAAACATATATCTAACATCATCTGTGAACAAATCAGTTTCGAATTTACTTAAAAGGTTTAACCTAAATTTTAACCTGCGTTCTAATAGTGATTCCTATCCTAGTTCTTCTATTAAACTCGTGACACTTATACAATTATCATAATGGCCTTTAACAAACCTAGCGGATCTCCTTTGCACACGCTCTAATTCTTTTATCATACCTTCCTCGTACGGATCCCATATACAAATCACGATGGTGAGGACATAGTGACGTCGAAGCCACAAAAATTTCAAAGCCATTAAAATATTTAGATTTATAGGGGGCTGAGACGTCACATCCACGGGTTTTCCGAGGTTCGACCGCTTTGAGTCGTTACTGAATAAGGATCCAGTAAAGCATTATGGGATTTTTCTTACTCGCACGGAATGATGCCACATCGGCGAATCCAGACAGAGGGTAAATACCCTCGGCCACAAACGTGTTGCCTTTAGCGTTTGGAAGGCCGACTTACGTTTAGCGTGTTTGAAATGGGTTCTCTCAAAGAAGTCGACCGTCTTATGTGCACGGGACCAAAGTTTGCCACATTAGGACTGGATTTTTTTTCCTGCTGCCGCGCTTTTCTGTTTTGTAGATCATCCATTGGGAGAGAGAGAGAGAGAGAGAGAGAGAGAGAGGTGAGCCACGTAAGATTTCGCTTTAATTCATTTCCCGAAGTCCAACAGTTTGCCATTTTCACGATTACTTTGAAAAGCACAGTAAAAAGGATGGTGGAGGCAATGCTTGGAATAAGGGGGTTGGCGAAGGTAGGCGGAAGAAGCGGGTGGTTTGCCGGCCGGCGCCCAGGGACACAGACCCTTAAAACAGAGAGCGAGAAAGGGTACACATGCTGTTTCCTCTTCAGCCATGGCAAACATTTGGGAATGACATTAGTAGCAAGAGATCCTTACTCCCCCCCTCCCCTCCCTATCTCTCCTTCTCCTCCTTAACCCCCCCTCCGTCCCCACTCCACCTCCCCATCCCTCTCCCACGTCGCTCCCCACCCCCTTCCTTCCTGCCGAGAGTTGACCCAGCATGTTAGCAGCGTCGAGGTGGTTCCAGTCCCTCAAGACGGCGTCTTCTTAGCGTCTGGGCGGCCTGTTGCCCTCCTCCTCTCCTCCTCCCCCCTGGGGCGACGAGAAGAGGTCAAAATGGGAAAGGCCAACACCTAAAACTTTAGTTAACCCTTATGACGACAACGCCGGAGTGTCCCAGAGAATGCAAGTCTTGCCATTTAGCGCGAAAGGGGTTTTCCTTTGGGCATCCGGCCGGGATCAGGGATTAATATGGCAAAGCGCGTTGTACCTCGGTCTCCCGCCTTGTTTATCCTCCTCTCCAGATATAGATTCTGAGATGGCTGAGCTCTGCTTATCAAGATCAAAACTGATGTGGTACTGTTAGTTTGTGTAATTGGAATATTCAGGTTTTAATCGATATACAATTATTTAATTTATAGTTTTGAAGTATATCATATAATCTATGCCGTAATTTTTTAAACGCGTTTTCGTCTATTTACAATCAATATATATGTGACTCAATAAACAAGACCCTAGTAAGAGATAGCAAAAAAATATTTAGAAGACAGTATAAAATATCTGTAATTTAAATTTCGAGTTTAGTTTAAACTCGAGTTCCACTATATGACCAACTTGGATACCAGTAGGTGCCATTATTTAGCTGTATTTAGAATATATCAATCACCTGAATTACTAAAATTGTCTGAAATATTATGACATAAAAATGGGTTCATCACTCACCTTAAAGGTCAGTCCTAACAACGACATCAACTGGAAACAAAAGCTCTAAAGGAATTACTTTTTGCCGATCTGCCGTAGCATTATGAAGCATCTATTTAAAAATAATAAATTTTAAATAATCGACTTGTCTTTTTATAGCAATAGTAAGATATAAATCAGATAGACTGATTGATTTTAACTATCATAAGTATTTTAAGGTGAACTCTTGAGGGCTACGAGATACAGTGTATTAATTTTGACATGTCTAAGGACATATTTTATCATGCCTGTCATCAATGACATATTACTCTTCAATCCGTGCTAGAGGCTAGGCCAAGATTTAAGTCATCTCAGTATTGTGAGTCAATGGAGAGATACTCTCGTTTTAAATGAAGTTGAAATTTAATTTGATCAAAGATTTTACTGTTGTCCACCTCAATTGGATTTTTTGCTGATTCTCCGCCTCATTTGGATTCATTGCCTCATTTTCAGTGATTGGATTACCTAAAACATTTGTAACTTCTCCAAAAATTTGAGCTGGACGTGGAAAAACTTCACAAGTTACTTATGCTCCTCATTGTCCCTGACTGATTATCGAAGGCTTACAAAGTACCGTTAAGCCCTTAACCAACGTAATTAATTAATCTAGTGTCCTATTACAACTAGGGCATGAAACAGTCACCTTTACATCAATATTTGAGCATTGTTATAGGAATAGGGAAACATGGTGGCCCTCACTAGCGGAAAATTATAGGTCGCTTACGTCGAATTAAACATTAATGAGCGTTCAAATGTGCATGATAGCCCAGATAGAGACCTTTTGAGATAACCTGAGAATCTTTTGTCCTCTTCTCTTATGTTATTTTATCTTCGTGATGTCATTCTCTGTTCAAGGGAGTGTCTCCAAGTTTTGCTATGCCTATGATAATAACCCAATCACAATGACAAAAGAATTTTCGCATTATATCTGAGTAATGAGAAAAAAGGGGAAACCCAGTCTCTAAAACTGAAGTTGACCTTAAAGATGCATGCCTCTGCGGAGGAATGCAAGCATTGCCATTGTACGCAAACGTATTTCCTTTGAGCAGCAGCAAAGTGCCGGGATACGAGGTTTTTATATCTTTTATATTCCCTTCTCCAATTATGGATTCAAATTTGACTGCGGTCGGCACATTGTGATTAAAACCCATTTACTAACTGCTAGATGTTTTTATCCAAATTTCGATGGATATTGAGTGTGTTTTGCCGAGACTAAAAAACGCAAAATAACAGGCGTGGCATTTTTATACGGGGGAAAATAATAACTAATCTTTTTGCTGCAGTGACAGTGATAATTGTTCTAATTTACTCTTCATCAGTTTATGAAAACTAACTATTGAAAATATTTTCATAAAATTATGGATCACATGGGCTCAGCAGCAGGTGGTACTCTGTTTTCTTATTGGATCACGATTTTGAGTAGATTTATTGAAACCTGATAATAACAGATAAAGGATTAGAACCAGATAAAGGATAATTGAACCTATGCTAGTCCAGACATGTAGTAATCATGTGCTAGTTATGGCCATTGGCTTTTAAAACGCAGTTATCGGGGCTTATATACAGCTATTTTTACTTACAAAAATAGCAAGCATAAAATATATGTATTTTAATAATTCCTTAAATATTCGCAATCTCTATGCGTCAAGAACATTGATGTATAACGTAAACGTTTAAAAGAATCGTGTTGGTAAAATGTGTTCATGTATATAACGGAATGAGCTTGTATAATATTCTCTGCCTGTTTTCACCTATAGCCGTTAGTAGCCTGTAGTGCTTACATTTTCTCATGCTACCAACTGTTTTAGCTCAAGCATTGAACAGTCAACTCAAAAGTTTAGCATTTTTCTCTGCCCTCACTTTTGAGACGCAAATGTCATGTGGGCTTTTGCTTAAAAATTTGTGTGAATGCAATTAAATGAGGGAACAGTATCTTTAGTTATCACACGTTACAGATTAAGTACGCGTCGTAAGATAGTTTCACACTGATTCGGTATTTACTCAAACTATTGGTATCGGCTCACGTTAAAATGATTACAACAATTTTCTGTACAGCACTATTTTGACGTACAAATACATCACGAGCTTGCGATCATACGTTAAACACTCTCAGACATTATTACCCTATCTTTTGGCAAGAACTATAGCATATTGTGTAAATGTGGAAATTTTATTTTATTTCGACTCTGAAGGTGAGTTTACTCCGGCAAATTTATTGCGAAAGCACCCGTACCGAGGGACTTACGGCGTTATTTGCAGGTCTTAACAGCAAGTCCTCTTTTAAATTAAGTTAAAATATTTTCTCTTTAAATTTAAATGTTTCGGTAAGTTTCTTGCGGAATCATATCGTTACCAGTGTCTATAGAAACCAATAAAGTTTTGCAATATTTTGAAAAAGACTTTTCTCCAGGTTAAATTTCACCTCACGCTCTTACAAAAGGAAATGGTAGAAGTAACTGTTTAGAGTAAATGTACTATTTGAGAGTAAAGCATAACTTAAAAATTACGATCAATCCCTTTAATATCACTTTTACATAATGTATACAATGATTCAAGAATTAATTATGCAATTGACTGATTCATTGAAGAATTCATTAGTTCTATATGCTTCTTAAAAATTAATCGTTAACGTATGTGATCGGCTACCAATCCCTTGTTATAATTCTCGTTTGAGGACTTATATTTTTCTTGATTATTTTTTTCATGTAACCATCTAAAATCAGATTTTCAATGGTATATTATTCTTTTTCATTCATTTAAGATAAATTGATACGCCTAGGTTGATCAAGTTTTTAATGTAATATGTTAGAGACCATTCGATTTATGCGTTCATGTAACATCACTACCGTTAGCCAGGGTGAAAGCAGCACAGTTTTTAATTTCAGTAAGGTTTCCTGCTATTACCTCTCTTTCTTTTTCAATTATGTTTTGAAAAGGAAGCTTAATCCATCAACTAATCGTTTCACGTTTGAATTTCATTAATCCAACTACAATATAATCTCAAGAAAAAGTTACATTAGTATCATCTTCACCCCAAATACAGCGGTGAACCCACAAAGTGGGGTGAGGATGGCACGTCACTGTTTTTGGATAAAACTCGTAGACATTGGCTTCTACTTCAACTTCACCCCATTTTATTCGTGCTCGAACACCTTTCACAAATTTTGTGCCCTTGGGAAACGCATTACAAACCGTTTGTGCTTAATCTATAACCATCCCAAAGCGTAGACCATTTCTCAAAACCATTGCAATACTCTTTGAGTCCTTCGGTAGAGATTTCTATTATTTCCTTTTGGTTTTTTTTAGGTAAATGCTTTATTCTATGACCATGAGCGTAATCATAGCATTTTATTGGGGGACAGAAAGGGTCCGGGTGGATGGATAGATTTTAAACAGTTTTTATTGCAATTTTGGACTACATAAATCTTGCAGTTAATGACTATTTTCCTTTAATGTTCTATTTTATCTCTGTAATTTAGTAAATTCACCAACATAAATTAAACAGAGTAACAAAAGAATCCCCAGTACACTTTGAATTACCGAGCTTGTATCATAACGAATTTTTTTTCCCTTCCAAATATTGAGGGGAGGCAACGGCCACCCCTTATCACCCCCGAATCATTTAAGCTCATGCCTCTGGCCTCCAGTTTTTCTTAGGAGGTCCATCCGTCTTCAGTTCGGTTCACGGTACTTGAGATTCCCTACATCTTCCAAATTTTAGGGCAGTAAAACATTTTTACCAACCGCAAAAATGAAATAAATTTGCTCTATTTCTTTACTCCAATGATTTCTCTATTCTCATAAAATTAAAAAGTTTATCTAAAAAATTATTCTATTGAGGAGAAAATTTGTTTTCAATTTCTTTCCATCCTGCCAATTGCATTCGACAAGGAAGGAGACAACGAAAATGAAAGACATAAATCTTACGTTCAATTCTGATGTTTTTCTTTGGTACTATTTGACCTCGCTGGTGTTATGCATTTCTGTGGCAACTGTAAAATGTGCTCGTATTTTCCTTCAAATGAGGTGTCAACTACCACTTCAGAATTATTTACCCTTATGCCTCTACAATGTGAAGATATTTTTCATTGAACGAAAATGATACAGGAATCCAGGGTTTCTTGGTAACTGCAATACGTGCTCACAACAGTATTTACCTTGCTGTAGCTGGATAGATGAGGAGTCGCGATCCCATATTTATCATGCAGAAAGTACCTAAATCAATCTTTTGTTGCCTTTAAGTGTAACGCAGATTCCTTTAAAAACATTTTTTATTATCATAGTGAGCAGAGCCTCTTATTAAACGGGTGGAAACTGGATACTTTAGCCGAAGTTAATTTTTTGGAATTGACAGCATACAATTTTTTTAAGTTTCTGAGCATAAATGAGAACCTCTCCTTTTTTAACAATAATATTTTAAAGGCAAATTTTTTGGAGTCCTGGTTAATCAAAGGCAATCAGACAGGCCATTTTTTGTAAAGCGTTTTGTATTCCTCAGGGCTTTATTTTGATTTCGTTCGGTTTTTAACTTACCCAACAACAGGCACCAAAATTTTTATCGTAATATATATTTTCCTAGGTAATTTTAACACTGTGCACTCTCAGCATAAGCGTTTCCCCCTGTTTTGAATTCAACCTGAGGAGAGTCCACCTCTGATGTACGCGACTTTCCTGTGTAATAACTTTTAAGACATTTTGTAACATATAATTCGAGAATTCTCCTGTAACCACGGTTGTGCGCCGAGCACACTTTGGTTTACCACACTATTTCACCACCTCCTGTGGTTTGCGAGGACCTCCCCACTCGAGATTCACATCCCCTAACCAAAAAAAAGCAATACAACGCTCTCGCAAGAGAAGAAAGCGAGCAGAAGAGAGATGTTGCGAAGTGTATATTGTGGATCTCCCACTCCCTCTCTCTGTCGATGTATTCGAGAAGGACCCACTCGAGTGAAGGAAAAGCGAAATAAGAATAAAAAAGTACTTGGGAGTGTTGGCAGGAGTGGAAGCGTTCGCTCTGGGAGTGGGGAGGACGCATTGTTGCGGTCGCCATGCGTCGAGAGGCGCGGCCATTGTCGCCTCGCCGCAGATCCTCCAGAGAGGCGAGAAGGACGAGCGCCCCGGGGTGAGTGGAGCGTCCGCTCATCCGCCCGTTCCCGTCCTGCTGTGACGCCGTGGAGTGGTGCCGCATGTTTGTGTCCACACACGTACTCGCCGCACCTCTATTGTGCGGACGTCACCCGCAGAGGGCGCCGGGAATGGGAGCGTGGCGGGGAATGAATAAAGAAAATGATAGAATGTGACGTGATGGAAGGGAAAACACGACACGACGCAGCTCTCCTTCGCGTCTCTTCCCCGAAATGAATTTTTCTTCTTCTGCCGCGGGATCCTTGAGCGCATTCACGATAGTCGCAAACGCTGCTAAAGCGTGCTTGTGAGTGACATGCTGGAGACTGGGCAAGACTGCTCTGAGAGAGATCCTCCTTCACTTATTGTATGATGTGTTCGCCCGGGACCTTAAGGCTCACGCATAACTGACATGATAGTAAATAAGTTTTCCCCACTTATAATAATCATTCCCTGATTGAGAACATACTTTTAGATTTCTGTTTATGTACAGATTAACGTAAAACACTCCCTGCATATTTTTATTAGTGACTGGCCACCCGGAGGACACCACTGAAATTCAGCAGGGGAAGAAAATACTGATCGTGATGGATATGATAAAAAAAAACATCGTTTACTTGGCTTTGCAAAGCGTAATTGCCAAATATAATGATTCTCCAAGATAAACACTTAACCGATTTTACAATTTTACGATTATTTTCGAAGAAAGATGCAGTTTCAAATGATAATGGTAAATTCGAGATCAAAAACGGAAATTTTCTCTTTTGCAACTGGAAATTTGTTCATAAAATAAGCACTGATGTTTTCTAGGAATGGGGGAGGGCGGACCATCCAATGATTAAAAATTTTGGAACACCAATAGTCATTTAGCGCTCCTTAGCATATAAGCTAGAAAATGCTAAATTTCAACTCAATTTGCACCATAGTTTTATAGAAGATTCAGAAAAAAACAGCCAGGCAACCCTCCAATTTTATGCATCAGTATATATGTATATCTATAGCGAAAAAGAAAAAACATTGAATTTTACTGATTTGCTTTTTGGGAACTTCAATCCTTATTAAAGCGTAGCTTAGGGGCAGATGAGATACATATTTCGTCATAATTTCTTAATTCTTGCATATTTTATTAAAAAATCTATATACTTCATTTCATGCTATTATAAATATTGCTAACAAATATCAGAATACTAAGCCGAGTGAAATATTATAAAAAAATTCAAATATGATTTTCCCCTATTTATAATACCGCGGCGAAAACTAAAATAAATGATACAATTCATTGTACGATAAAATGAAGGCAATCATTTAAATTATGATTTCCATTACGAGGTGGCATCTGTCGCATAAACAGGCGTTTCTCCATTAAATGTGGTTCTACGGTGTTTTCCGAAGATCTTAGAAACTATGATAATTTCCTCTCAATGACCTGCGATTACCACTTTGCAGATATCCATTGGCCCGTGCGAGTGGTATGGTAAATAGGACTCGGTTTGGACGGAACAGCATTGGTCTCAATGGTCTCTCCCGGTGCAGTTCCCGCCCGGTTGGCACAACACTCCTCTTAGTTGACACTAAACTGTTGATCCCACTTTTGGTGGTATTTACAGAGCACTTCAAAAGTGAAACTCGTAACCTTGAACCATTTGGCACTTTTCTGACGGGCTAACCCCAACTCAGGGTTTATATCTATCCTTCATCTATTATCAATTTACCATCTTCAGTTTTGCGCAAAAATTTCAAAAAAAATCCTCTCTGAACGAGAATGACATATTTGGCTTGTCGGGCCAATGCGCAGATACCTCCATAGTACCTTCGATACCTGATATGCGTCTGCAAGCTCATGCCGAATGCACTGTGAATCTTCTCATCATATATTTATGTGCAGAAAGTTTGATATCTGAACATTTACCTCATCTTACTTACTCAAGCCAAAGATGTCATGAATTCCGCACTGTTAATCTTTACATCATATTTTTACGTGCAGAAAGTTTAATATCTGAACGTTTACCTCATCTTAAATCATTTTGAAAAAATTGCTATGAGAAAAATTCGGCCTGAACCGGGAGTCGAACCACTGACCTTTGGTTTGCCGGACTAATGAGCAAACCACTACGCTATCAAGGCTTTCTTATCCTCAGGGCAATTTTTGGTGGATACCAAGCAACTAGATCTTAAGCCCTTGCGGTCCATCAAAGATGGCAACGCAAAGGAGAAGAGGGCTTCAAAGAAGCCACAACCAAGAGACAGTATCCTTCACCAGCACTTATGCCGTGCTTAGCCATTTGAAAATTTCAAACATGGCAGGTGAATATTTTTGAAGAAACTCTTCTCCTTTGCGTTGCCATCTTTGATGGACCGCAAGGGCCTAAGATCTAGTTGCCCTGTATCCACCAAAAATTGCCCTGAGGGTAAGAAAGCCTGGATAGTGGTCTGCGAATTTGTCCGGCAAACCAAAGGTCCGTGGTTCGATTCCCTATCCAGGCCGAATTTTCTCATGGCAATTTCTTCATAAATATTCACCTGACATGTTTCAAATTATATTAAATCATTTCATTGCTTTACCTTAATATTTTGGTATCTACTTCTACTGATTCTACGACGCAGCACAGTTTACCCATTCCCTCTTCGTGGCCACCGGACCTCAGAGTTGAGTTGCTCTGAATCCAAAAATGTACCGCCTATGATTTTTTTAAGAGATAAGATTGTTTTCATATGACAACTAGGGTCAATTGCTTTTAAGATCTCCATTGAAAGTAAACGAGGACGATAAATTGTTACGAATGAGTGATTTATAATCGGTGGTGAAGAAAATATGTAATTGACATTGGAACGTTATATATTAGTATTCTACGTTGTGATACTGGTAAAAGATTGTTTATTGCTATTTGATGAGAAAATATCTCAACAGAATTGTTTACGAAACCTTACTCTCTCATCTAGGTGCCCAAAAACATGTATTCCTCGCATGCGTAGCCCGGACCTTCAGCGCTTGATGCCAATTATAGAGCGTGATTTTCATAGAATCACATTTTATTTTATGCTCAATTCTAAATTGAATTTTAAAAACTTCCCCTCTATTTTCATAGATATTGAGTGATAATGTTTTTCCGGACCAAATAAAATTACTTTTTTTTACTCCTCTCGAGGTTTATTGGCGCAATCCTGGTTTCGACACTTCAGGTCTGTGTAAATAAACATCCTGCATTGTGATAATGGTAAATATTTGTGTTTAGTTCTTGAAGTGTCGAAACCAGGGTCGTACTAATGAATTGCAAATTTAGTGAACAAAATCATTTTATTTGGTCCACAATAGGTAAGTTCCACAAGTAAAGCTCGCAGCCATTTCCTTTGTGAATATATTTTTCGTTGTACGATTGTAATTCAGGAGTAAAGGTTTTCGTGGAAATTGTTGTAAATGATACACGTTGTATTTTTGTACCATTTTAAAGTTGTTCCTACGATGCGAACTAGATGTCATCCACGTCCGTGGTTCAACAGCACTCTCCACCAGACATATACACATCTTCTCAGCGTGCACAAATGAGCACTCCTAAGGTGTCATGATGTGCAGAATAAATAGTAATTGACAACGACTTCCCTTTCGGGACGCTCCTAGAAATGAGTGTTTTCAGTGGATGTGCATGGGTACGTTTCCGAGACAAGTCATTCTCCCGGCGCGGCATTTGACTCGAATTATATGATCGTCTAATTGGAAGCAAACCGTTTTCAGCGGAAGAGTTTTCACGGTGGTGCTAAGTGAAGGGTTGCCTGCCGAGCGACCTTCTCTGAATACGGCCTATAAGACGTCAACTCCCTTCCGGCCGCGGGAAGACGACGCGGGGGACGCCAATGTATTTATCCATTGCCCAAGAGGCGGTGCTAACGCTGGGGCCTCGGGTAGAGGTCGCAGCTGTATTCGCGCGGAGAGGTATTTGCACCGCTGGTTGTCACCAATGTCCTCGCGGTTGCAGTAAACGAGATGGTCGCGTGGACTTTTATGGCGACGAATCTTCCGAGGGAAGACCATAAAAAGATGATCCGTTGACTCGAGAAAGGCGAACGAAGGATGAGAAATTAACTAGAGGTTAAGCAAGCAATTCACGTGAAGAGCCATTCATTTCGGAATTCGCTTTAGGGTCTTCAGCTGCAGGTGGGGGAGATGCGTCCAAACGATGGGTGAGCATTATGTTATTACGGGACCAAGCTATTTTACGAGAGTGTGTAACAGTTTATTTAGCTGCCCATTTTAGCTATTCATTTATCGAATTAGAATTTTTCAATCGCGAATTGAATTGCGGAATGATCAAAGGTGTCATCGTGATACTCATAAATTATGGTTTTAATACCAGTCGGAACCTTAGTTTTGACCTTTAAGATACCTTAATTTTTAGAGTTTGACGAGGAAAAGTGTTTACAAGGACCATACACTATACCTACTTCTTGGGGGTGGGTATGACTTCTACCGTATATGAAAATGCCAATTTAACCGTAGTTTCTTTCAATGGATTGGTGACAAGGCTGCTGATGAAGGAAATTGTTGGAGTCCGTCCCAGATAACAGTGCAGTCAAAATATACCGAATTGAAAAAATGAACGAAAGAAGGTAGAAATGAAAAGTAAACCATATTTAAACGATTGTATGATTTAAAATGGTTGTTTCCTATGTGGGTGCTTTGATCTAAGGGAGAGATGAGATATAATGTGGCGGTAGGGAGGCATCGACGGCTGGGTCCTGAGTGAACGGTACCAAGCATTAATGTCCATGGCTGGATAAAATTTGTATCCACTAGGTTTGAAATAAACATTATTCTAATCATATCTACATTATTAGCCTAATTTTTTACTTTTCTTATGCCCTTCTCCAAACTGAATAAAGCATGTTTCTAAATTTGCTGAATTTCTGTCAAATGTGATATTACCTAGGACCTTCTCTAGTCCGTAGGTTTTATTATGCCTTAATTTGAAGTTTGCTATGGGAGTCTGCCACTTTTTCGGTAGACTAAAAATGGTAAAAAGTTCCAAACTGTCCCTGACCAATCAGGTTGACTACCAGAGAGGAATAGAGAGATGCTCTACTAAGTATTATTGAAGAAAAGAGACAAAGAATTTACATGCCCCGCTTGTTTCTCGAGTAGATAGACATTGCTAAAAGGGCTCTCTATCGCGACGATGTCTGCCGGCTTTCCCTCTCCTGGATATGCCTCCTGGGCGGACAGTTAAGCTCAGCGATTACCGCCGTCACCAATAGTGACCAGTTGACACTTACATCAACATCTACATCTACGTCATACCCTGCAAGCCACCCAAAGAGTGTGTGGCAGGGGGTGCTTTCACACCAGGCATGCATGAATTATACGGCAGAACACTGAAACTACATTGAAACCAGCGTACCACACGTGCAACGTGCCCATTAAAATCTACTAACCAAGAAACATTCCATCGTCAATCGTTCCAACATGCAATGGATACAAAGACTAGTACTACAGATTCAAAATATCATGCATAAAGAGGAACATCAATAGTTACATCATGCAAAAATGAGAACGTAGAGAATATAAAGGAAAAGATCTACAGTCTAGCTAACCTCACTATTCATACCATTCATGATGACGATCTCAGCTGTTATGGTCCCGAATGGTAAGCGGAAAAAATTACCTTATATTTTACCAAGAAACCCTGGATTCCTGTATCATTTTCGTTCAATGAAAAATATCTTCACATTGTAGAGGCATAAGGGTAAATAATTCTGAAGTGGTAGTTGACACCTTAAATTACCTAACTTTATATTTAATCGGTTCTACACTTATGATGACAAAAAGAGATCAACCTCACAGCACTCCAATATATGAGACGGTGGATTCATAGCGACATTCACCTCTCCTGAAGAAGGTCGGTGCATCGCGGGGGAAACGTTGGGCTCAAAGTGCTCCATACACAGCATATCTCCAAAACCGCGTCACCATCAACCAACAGCTGGGAATTCCTACACGTCAGAGCGTTATTTAAATCTAAAGGAGAAATTTCCCCCGTGGAAGTGAATTCGTAAGAAATTCGTGACGCGACGAACGCACCCATCGAGCCCCGTGACATGCCGAGGAGACATCGATGCTCGTCAACGCAAGTCGAGGCGGAGGCCGGCCGGTGAGAAAGCGGCCCCCGGGACGTCCCGTGGGAAAGGTCCACAAAAGGCCAGGTCGGGAAGAACAACACGCCCATCTGCTCCGAAATTAAGTGCCCTCCTTAATGACGGGCGACAGGTGGCCAAGGAGGAGATGGCCCAGGAACGGGAGGGAGGAGACCTCTTGAAGAGGGGCCAATCGGGCCACAACAATGGCCGTGGGACCACGGGGCGAGAAGATCTTCCTCCATTGTCTCCGTAATGCCAACATATGTATGAATTATCCTCGCACTTCCTTCGCATCATTATGACGCCTCCGCTGTTGTTAGTTTGCATTGTGGCATTTCTGCAGGCAGGGGAAAATGGGACGTTTAGGTTATTGATTGACTCGTAATATTGGCGCCGTTGATATTTTTCATTGGTATTCTGGTTCCTTGTCTCAATATGCTTCGAAAGATTGGATGCGAAAATATGCGTAATTTCCTTGCTACATTATCTTTTTTCTTCGTAAAAAACACAACAATCTCAACCCACCCCCGGAGCTCGGGGAAACCTAATTCATCACTCATGAGCTCAGTGGCCGTATTAAGGTTTGAAATGTAATACGTAGGTCTCTTGCAGTATGCACAATCCTACGAAGTAAGCGATATTCTGCGCATGCCAATGGGACCTAATCATATGAATCAATATGACATGCTAAATAAAGATAGTTAGTAAAGGCCGTAGAGTGCAAGAGGATTGGTTGAGGTACATTATTCCATAAATAAAAATCTCACTAATTTCCCAATATTTATATTTTAATTTAATATAAGCCAGTAAATGCCCGCGTAAAATTACCCTTTCATCGCCATTGATCATATTGCTGAGGAAATATGCTCTTTCTGAAATAGGGAAAAAATTGATAAATTTGAAATGGAAAACAATTTTTAAGCTACATTATCGCATGTTACAACATAAATCGCAAGATTGAAATACTGCATTTTTTGTGCCATTCGATCGTGAATATTTCAATTCCATATATCGTTGGTAAGTGATTAAAAAAAGCAACAAAAACGTCTTTACTGATTCCGATGGGAGTTTGGAAGGCACTGGAATCCTTGTGGCCCTTTTTTACATCGTCTAAATCACTTCTAATTATGTATCCTAGAATCTTGCCAAATTTCAGGTCAATCGGTTTCGTAGTTTTTGAAGAGAAAATTGGCGAGCTTACCGCCACCACTGTATTTTCATATATTAGTATGTATAAAGACTCTTATTAGGCGGATCTTGAAGCGATCTCTCATTTGCCCGAGAGGAATTCCTTTATTCATTATTCTAGAAATACTAAATCTATGATTTTTGGTAGTAAAGTATTTAGAAAAAATTGATTGCAACAAAATTCCAAACGTTATGGTTGGGAAAAACCCAGTGCTTTTCTCCAACAATGTTAATAATCTGGGGGATTAATCATTCTCCCACACTATCATGGAATTACCATGTTGATGGTTCCGTAAATAAAGCCTCAAGAGTTCTTTACTGATGGAAGTTAAGCTGAAATGTAGCAAGTCGAACTAGGGAATCATTGCCAGTCAAGAGCTTTTTCTTACTATCAATGAGGTAGGGTAGATTGTTTGCTGCGCTACTCTCCACGCTTCTGTGGTATGCTCAATAACCTGTACCAATGGATGCATTGTAAATTAAAGTTGTGCTGTAGGATTTTTTGAGATGACATTTTTCTCACATGGAAGTGTTTAAGAAGCTGCGGGACTGGACGCGCATGAACTTTGATGTAGTGACACTGTAGACACTGATGGTCATGCACTTGTGTGGAAAGTTAGTTTGTGTGTAAAGTTGGGCTTAAGGCATTGTGTGCGCGGTGTATATCTGCACAACTTGCTCCTCGAAGGCTTCATGAAATTCAAATTGAAAGAGAACGTCTGGTTAGCGTAATGGTTGATGGAATTTGGGACAAATTGAGAGGCCTGGGTTTGAATCCCAGTCCAGGCCAAGGATTGATACGGTGAATTTCACACAATTGTGCCACCAACGGTAATGATGGCAAGGCTAAGTATTCGGTTATGTTCTTTTATATTTTTTCCGATTTTTTGATTGGGTTGTTAATTAATTTTGTATCATACTTGAAACTATTCAGTAATTTTGCAAGATAGTACTACTACATTGACTATTGCGAACGGTCCCTATAATGAAGAAGACAAAAATGGAAAGAATTGTACTTAAAAGAAAACCGAGGATGGAATGCACGACGTAAAAGGTCAATTTAGGAATCGCGATTGCTCATTGTCAATTATTTAATACCATTCATTCGATTTCCGCAATGAAATTACCTAGTGAGGCTTCACCCATCTTCCCATTAGTACACTCACTTGGTAAAGTAAGTTCTGCTCTTGTGCTAAATGTCTAAACAGCTTTATTATCTACTAACCCCGCATGAAATATCCGCCAAGATATAGCTTTAGCATGACTTAGTACCGTATATTACTATTCGTGTCATTTATATTATTATGTCATATATATTACATTATGTATATACTAATCGCGTCAATAATACTAACCAGTAGTTTTAAGTAGTATACAGCATGGTTGCATGCTCATTTACGTAGCCTTGTCCTAGTTTATGGTCTGACCGCGTATTTTCTTCCTAACTGCTTTTGGCCCGCGTCTGGCATCCGGGCGAGCGTGCGCGATTCTGATTTTAGCTGGGATGAGTGTTGCGTGTGGAAAAACCCTGTACCACACACTCTAGTGGTGCCATGCACGGTATTTTGTAGATGCATTACTTAGAGGGCAATTATATGTTTCATTTGCTAATAATCCTTTAAAGCCTTGGAGAGCTCTCACTTACGCACATCTCTGAGAGATTCCCTCCGTGTATACCAACTGTCTATCAATCGGACTTCTTGCGTGGGAACCCATGTTAATCAATTTGTACACGGGTCCACAGTATGTTTGCGGGTACCACAAGCTATCTTGGCGCGTTCACACAATTCCTTTGCTGAGATTATATCTTATGAGGTTTCACCCCTACGTCGATAGACTTATTCGCGACAGTTGGCGCGAGGGAGAGTATCTCTTCTCCCACTTGTGGCCGATATATAGGGTGTTTCAAACAGCGGGTGAGGATTCACTGCCCCTGCGGAGAGGGATGCGGAGTCCATTCTTTCCCACGGCCTTACAAGTGCACGCGGTGCTAGCATCCTCCTTCTGGAGAAGGGTTGGACCGCTTGGATTGGGTGGGGCCACTTGAAGGCAACGCTTGAAAGAACTGGACAGCTGTCCACTGAAGATGGATTCTGCGGTGGGTAATTCAGCGCCGAAAAAGCGATTGCCATTTCATCGAACTGGTGCGATTTTTTCCTTGATATTACTATATTAACTTATTTTTTTAGCAAACAATTTTTTAAGATAGTCGATGGATATTATTCATTAGGGCGATTGCCAATTCGAACATCTAGTCGTCCTTGATGTCATTTCTATTCCTATTTCAACCACATTGTTGGGGTATCATATTAACTACATTGTAATCGGTACCGTTTTTGTTTGCAAAACATGCATCTATTGCCTTTTTACGGGGATAAAAACAATTAAACTGCCTGTAAATTTCTGTTTGATTTGTATTTGATATCACCTGATGTAAAATACAATGCAGCCGCTCAAAAACTCGTCTGAAAAAAGCCGTATTTTGAATATCTCTGCGTCAGTAATTATATATTCTGTATATTAGTGCATGCATCTTTATTTTAAAAAATATCTTACAGCTTTTTCTCAAAGCACGTGCTCCTATGATTTTGCTATTTTTTATATGTATTTTGTAGCCAGGTACCTAAACTGTGCATCGTTGAAGTTGCACGATGGAAATTTTACGTTTAAGGGGTTCATTTTTTTCAATGTGCCGTCTTGTTTCATTTTTATTACAGAAGTTCCGCAACATCTAAGGGTGGGGGTAGGGATTTTATATCGACGGCAGCATGAAGTAAGAAATCAAAGTCAATTTTGGTATTTTTGGGCCATTTTGACGGCAAATTATCTATCATTGGTAATCATGGGTCTTCGAAATTCCGTTCAAAAAATATTTTTTTTAATTTTCAAAAACTAAATCACTAAGCGGATAGAAAATTCAGTGCTAGATTATTAGCATTGCAGGAAAAAAGTATGTGGATATCTTGGTCCTCCTAAGCTAAGTGTATGTTAAATGGCATATGTGAGTATGTATTTTAGATTTAAATGTATCATATCACTCATTCATTGGATGTATCACCCCGTAGTAGAACGAATATTATCAACCGATGGAAAAATATGTACGATTACATTAATGTGCCTACGCAAATGTATCCCTATACTTTTCTTTTTGTTTCTTTTTATTCAAACGAACGTAAATGATTCTGATTAGTGATATGGCTGATGCAAAAAACTTGGATTATTTAGTGAACATTATAATGCTTTTTATGCTGGTCGAAAAATATTCCCATACTTTACTTCACCTAATGCAAAATTGCACTTCAAATATTGTTTTACCACTTTCACTTCACGGAAAAAGTAGTGATACAAGTATAACATTTTACAATTCTAGCGTGAATATATGTATATTAAGACTAGTTTGCGGCATAGCAGTCGAAATTTAGGCGAAATTGTATTGAAAGATATTGTTTCCGGCTAACTGACTCGGCGTGACTCCTTAATGTTATGTAGCAACGGCTATAGTGATAAATGCATTATTATGCGTTTACAAGAAAATCTGTTCATATTCAATAGAATTATTTATTATTGAGTACATATTTCAATGGACTACATTATAAATAGTATTGAATTGCTATATGAACCAAATCAATTACAAGCATTCTTTACTAATGATCAAATAACACGTTGACAAGGATGTATTGATTGAGTCACGTAGTCTTTAGACCTTTGGGCTCGTTTTGCGAAACAGTGTCCTAATGAATGGATCTTAGGTGTCGAACAATTGAGACGTCCATGTGGCGTTTGAACTACAGAGAACTATTATAGTGCATTCACCATGGTAGTTTACACTGTTTCTTTCAATTGGTATTATTTCCACTACATTCCCGCAGATTATTTGCTATTACACATATACAAGACACTATATCTCCCCCTTATATCTCAGCAATCGTTCCTTATTTAAATTTTATTTTTATGTTCATTTATTTTTTCATGAATTAGCAAAACATTAGGTTGTCTGTCTTTTGGATTTCAACGGTTTTATACCCAAGCCCTTCTTCTATGGGCGTCTTCCTCTAGTGGGGATTTTCCGCAAGGATGTTGGCAATAAAGTTTGAATTTTTCCCTAATATTTACATATCTTTTTAACTCTATCTGCTGGAATTTTGTTGTATTCGACTTGTTTTCAATGCAAAATGCACCCATAGTAAATACTTTCAACTATCTCAAGTGTTTATTTCCTACTAAAAACTTCTTTTTTATTTCGTGTTGCTGTTGATAAGGATTATTTGGCTGTGGAGACTAAGTAGTCTCAAACTGGCTCTTATCAAAGCGACTTATTAATGCATTTTACGCAGTGTTATTTTTTTTAAAGTCATTATTTTTGCAACCGAGCAGCATAGATATGGTAAAATGCAGTTTGGTTGCTGAAACAACTGAAGGAACAAAGTCCGACGCAACTCCAAAGCATGACCGAATATACATACTCCAATGGGTCTGCTAGTCGTCAATTTTTTGTCATTACTGCGCCGTAATCTCTTCTACAGTGTGTTATTGAGTCTTTGTAGGCAAATTTCTCACCGATATGAATACGCTGTATAATTAGCTTCTATATTCTTCTCCACATCTTATTTTTTCTTCTATTTGTCTCTTTAGTAGCCCCAACACCAGATTTCGAAAGCTCTTAATCTTTTTAGGCATGCTTTATCAATGGCTCATTTTATTCTACCTATAGAGAGCCACGCTTCACACCATCGCCTTGACACATTGTTGTCTAATTCTAGGTCCTAGCTTATGTATCGTGGTTCGGAAATAACACTCCGTAACTTCCCGGTAAATGAGGTTTTATTTAGGAACGAGCCCAAACGACTATACATACGGCTGACATCGTATAACTAACTCCCCCTGTTCACGTCCTTGCCCTCGCCTTTTATAGCAGCCTTACTGCCGCTTTTCCGCTGCGCGGCGACCTCGGTGCCGCTGTCTCTCAGGAGTTCAAGTTAACCGCGTGAACCAGCCGCATCTCCTCTCCTGAAATAATAAATCAAAAACGAGGGAAGGGAAAAGGACGATGAGGCTTGGGGGTATATCTCTGGGGAGACGAACAAGTCGTTTATATCTCGTTCTGTATGGCTCCTTCGCTGGTAGGTTCACGTCCTCCGAAGTGGCCCCCTTTTCTTCAAGGTCTGGGAACACCTTCTCGAATGTTTCTTCAGGTATCCTCGGCGGCCGTCCCACTAAGGTAAGCGCCGCTCGATTACTCCAGATGACTCAGCTGGGTGTTTGTATTATATTGGACCGGGGATGACCCGACTCGCTTACAACCGTCCCGTACTCCCGGCGATCTCTCACCCAAACCACGGCTCCCTCATTCGATTGGGGCAGCTCTTTGGCCCGGTGTCGTCTGTCGAAGCTCCTCTTTGCTTTCTCCTTCCTGAGGCCACTCTTATCCCGTACGGCTGTTAAGTTGGGCAAAAGCACGGTGCCGCTGTCTCTCAGGCGTTCCACTCAACTGGGCCGCGTGAACCCGCCACAGCTTATATGAACTAGCTCTAATTTATAACATGAAAACAATATTAGTTTGGACTCCTCTGGACTAGATGCCAGTTATGCCTATCCTCTCTTCCTCGTGAGGGTAGTTCAGTAATAGGTGAAGGTATTCATAAGCTCTTATTTATCTCCTCTCAGTGTGACTTCTGCATTCCGCTTTTCTCTTCCGCATACTAGTTTTTTATCCTTTTTCTTATTTATTTTGTTTATCATTATTATTTTTATCTTATATTATTTTACAAAATGGTGCAATGCGTTTAAATATTTCCTTTTTGAGGACATAAATCCCCGAATTGAAGAGGCATATCACTTGGCAGATTTGGATTTATCGTTTCCTTCTTCAAGAGATAAGTAGGAATGAGGAAAATCATAGCCGAACCAGGAAATTGGTTGAAGAGCTAGCGTGTGCAGAAAGACTTGCACGATGCACGGTCAATGAGCATTGCATGAAACAATAATATATTAATAGAGTCAGAAGTTGAGAAACTTCCTAATATTTGGGCATTAAGAGGGCTGTATACCTCGGCCAAAAAGGTCCTTTTAGTTCGGGCTTCTGCCGCTTCCTGGAAGAGATTTTTGCATTCACCTCCATTCACCGCCCGGGACACTAATATGGCAAGAGAAAATTCGTTGCAAGGGTTCAGGAGAATTTTACAGTGACATTGTGATATATAGTTTTCAACATTTTGATAATTCTCTTCAGGGATGAAAAAAATTCCATTTGCAATATAACAAAAATAATAATTATAAAGCGTTTATTGTCATAGGTTTCGTATATAAATTTAATGTTTACATACGATAAAATTTTAAAAATAATAATACAAATAACAAGAAATAATATTTTCATAGGTAAAATAAAAAAAAGTAATAATTACATGATACGCAATATACGTAAGACAGATTGAATACCCTACTAATTTCTAATGTATACTACAACTATCTCTTTTCTCACTCTCATTTCAAAGTTTTCAGAAATGTGGAATTAAATAATTTTCTTTTAAAATTTGATCTAGATTGGTCTTTTTACCATCTTTCATACTTTTGAGCTCATGTAAGTTATTTTTACTTAAGTCAAAATAAAAATTAAATTATCATAAAACATTATGTTTTCATAAAATTATTTCCAAACACACTAAATGCACGGAGGTAGATTGGATATAATACTGCTTTTAGATGCACAGCAATTATCTCTTGTCAGTTTTTCAGTTGGAAGTTTCGCGAAAATATGGATTAAAATTATTTTTAGAGAAGGCACAGATTGGCATGTGTTCACATCCATTGGGAATGAATTCCAATTTCTTGATAATGCAGCTATGAATGTTTTATGATTCAATTAATTTTTGCTCTGAGGGATCTGTTGGTCGAAAGGACGATTTTGGATGTCTTTGGATGAAGCGTGTTGGCGTCCATCTAATTTTCGACAAATTTACATTTATTCCGCGGTGGAAATAATTATGTAAACAGCAAAATGCTGAAATTCACAGCTTTTATTTTAAGTATTAATCCTCATTCTAGGATTATTTGCAAACGGATTTTTTTAAAAGTGTAAAGCAGAGTCGTGAAAAAAAGCGCGTAGACGTCTGCGGAACCGTTTTCGACTGTAGAATACAGCCCCATCGAGAGATGCTTGTCAAGTTTAATTCATAATATCTTCATGAACGGATAAAAATTTCTCAATTTTTCCCCAAAAAATATCAAATTTGATTACGACCTGGATGTAGATTTAGATACTGCATCATCATCATCTAATTGATCACTTAAGTTGTTCATACATGAGGATAACTTCAAACATTTTTAGCCATCCATATGGCGACCAGATATGGTGCCACAACAGAGGAGCAAAACAACAATTTTATGTTGTTGCCAAGAAGGCCTGTTGATGCCTAAATAAATAGGATGTTGATGCAACTAAGGAGTTGAACGGAAATTGTCACGTGACTTGCATCAAGGCTGTAATAAATTAATCATAGAAACGTGGAGATCTTCTTACTAAACCAACTCCACAGTCATAATTCCCAAAATTCTATTGGATATCCCTTGGTTTTTTATTACTCGCGTAGCCATAGCTTCTTTCATCTATTGAATAAATATTCAATCGTCCGTAGCTGATTTGTTAGTTCACCATTATATTCGTTTAAGTTTTGCACGTTTCTGATGGATATCACTGAATCGTAGACATTCAGGTGTGGACGCCGAATATCACACCGTCGCGAATTCGGCGTAAAGATCGCGACCGCCGAATTTTCACGGCAAATTAGTCCGCCTTGACTCTCACCCTCCAACACCAAGGATTCGAGCCGTGATAGGGGAGACTGTCATGCGTGGTGCTCGGTTGATTGAAGACTTCGGGGAAAATAAAATAAGCGTGCAAAATCTCTCGATATCTCCAATTTTCACTCTTGGTCCACGGAACCAATAAAAAGGAAAACAAAACGCATGACCGTACGCGGACGCAACTCACACAAGCGGAGCCCAGCTGGGAGCGATCACCCGTCGGCAGATTCGAATGAAACCAATCGACGATAAGAAATCAACATTCCACATGCCGCGAGGGCACAGAAACAAACTCTTCGGATGAAAAAAAAATAAATAAATAAACATGGAACGGCCTCGGATGAGCACGGAACAACAATGCCCGTGGCGAGTTATTTGTCCAGCAGAGTTATGTTTCCCGATGATTTTTTTTGTTGCTTTCGGGAAAAACCGTTACCCCCCGAAAAACTGATTCGTGTTAATGTTCGCGAATGTGATGGGATGGGAGAGATAGCGAGAGTGGGGAGGGAAAATGCGGATGGACGGACTGATTGGAGGGCTTATCTCTCGTTCGTAGTCCGTGCAGACCCCGTTGGAAAGATCTCACGCTATCACACGCACCCGTATAAAACCCGTTACACTCAATATAAACGGCTACGGCAAATCTTCTCCTCGGTTCGAGAGTATGTATCACAAAAGGGAGACGGAGCGAGGGAACGGTTTGAGGGATTAATTTTTTTCCATTCAAACCATTTTATTATTACCGACGATAAATAATATCTTCGCTCCATCAACAGTCATTCATCTCAGCTTCGTGGACCGGAAGATGGGTTGGAAAAAAATATAAATATCAATGAACGTAATAAATAAACGAAAAATAAAACAAAACGGAACACGCAGGGTAGATATTCATCCCTCGATCACTCCAATTTATTCGACTTTCCTCCGCGGAAAAAGTAAAGCGCGTGTGTACGTACGTGTTTTTCGGAAAACGAGAAAAAAAATGAGAATCGGGATGCGGAAAAAAATTGAGAATCGCGATGCGGAAATAAAAAATAATTTGTAGGGAGGGGGGGAGAGGTTGAAAGCACACAAATCAAACTAACGCCGTTATCCGCGTGTGGCGAGTGGGAGAGAGGGAGGGCGGAAGAGAGTTTAAAAACGAAAAAAAAGTTGAAAAACGCGCGGGAATCAAGCGACGCGGAAAACATCGGAGCGAGACGTGACGGCTGCCAAATAAAGCAAAACGGAAAAGAGCGCGGTTTGGACAGCCCACCGGCCAATCAGAATGGACGCCCGGCGGATAGAGGGGGACAGAAAGAGAGAGAGAAAGAGGCCTGCCATACCTCTCCCATCCATTTTCCCTTCTGTGCCTCGCTCTCGTCCCATCGCGATGCAAATTACTGTCCTACATCACTTCAGTCTACAATTCGTTGTTATAACTGGATAGAAATCTTCTTGCTTTATTTATTTCAATGAATGTTACTCCGGAATCAAGCAGAGAGATCTCGCGCAGAAGAGATAGGCTTCACGTTGGGCTTCAATGATATGATTACTTTCTCCAATGTTGGCTTTTATTTTGGGGACTTCATTTTCTTCCTTCTGTAGTTTTTAAGTACTTAGCAGCACACAACCGTCTTTAAACTCAAGCATTCGACGAAATATTTTGCCTATTAGCAAATTTCAGGAAAAAAGCTTTTTTTTCAACATTATCATTCACGAGGCTTAATCAGTGT
The DNA here is from genome assembly GCA_963169105.1 of Ceriagrion tenellum. NCBI lineage: Eukaryota > Metazoa > Arthropoda > Insecta > Odonata > Coenagrionidae > Ceriagrion > Ceriagrion tenellum. The sequence goes on from OY720643.1 coordinate 77,115,519, forward strand.
AGGTATTGGAGGATTGAAGGTACTATTTTCTACTTCAATTTCACGTCTAATCTATTTCAAAACCGATATTGTTCGTTTTTCACTTAATACCGACAATGTTTTTTTCATAAAATGAACCTACATGGAAATTCTTAATATAGGTATTCTTTTTTTCTTTCTGCCAGTGTTGGGCATTCCTTAGTCTTGGTCTTTTCATCTCTAGCGTGATCGTTCGAGAGATCTATTGTACCTTTTTCTTTATATATCCACATCTTTTAGGGTGTTCTTCCACAATCTCTCCTTTCTACATATTATTTCCATCTATTTCCGCACTCTCCTTTGATTCATTGATGTACGATGGGTTATTATCAGCACGCTATCCGAATATCTTTTTCTGCTTGCGGTGAATTGCCATCAGTTCTCAAAAATTATATTTTAGATACTTGCAATCATTATTAATTGCTTGTGACCGCTCCTTTGGTAATCATCTGTTTCTCGCTGCCATACATTCCTCCAGGAGTCGTCCTGGTACAGTAAAATTTCATCAAGTAGTCTTGATTTCCCGTATTTATAAAGTGCGCTGTATTTTACCGTTGATATAGATGAAGCTGGTTACATCCCTGTGCCTGTTTATTTGATAGCCGGGTTGTAGTATTTTCCCTTGAAACTTAAGCAGTTTACCTTTCGCTATAACTTGATTGTTGGAAATTATATTTGATAAGATATATGTAGTGCAAGCCTAGGATATCCTGAGTTTTGGTCCGAGCTGAGGTCTGGTCTTTGGTAATATCTGGTTGAATATTTTTTAACTATACGGAGAAATGCAAAAGTTTTAGTCAAATGGTGGGGTTTCAATATTATAATGCCCCAAAGTATAAAAGTCAAGTAATGCTGTAATGATTAAACAGACGGTGGAAGATAACACTTCGTGGAATTTAAAATTTTTGAGCATGTTTGAAAGAATCCCTTTGTACTGTTACGCTTATTACCGAGTGATTTCCACGTATTTGACACATATTACATGTTACCTTGAAAGCCAGTCTTTGGATCGATGACTATTGATGATTTAAAAAAAAGTGATTGTGTTTTATTTCGCTTGATTCCTTCTTTATTATTTGTGCATGATTTCAATAGTTATTTAGTTTTTAATTAATTTTTTATTTAAAAAAATAAAATATTAAGTAATGAGGTAAAACTACAAAATTTTTTGCGATGCTTTTTTTGTTGCGCGCTATTTCCATGGTGTGACCAGTTATGTATACCATTTCTCTTCAAGAAAAAATATTCATTAATAAAAATGATAAGTCCTACCCGAATTCACTACTGCTTTTAATCGTCACGGTTCAGCCGACATTTCCTTTTATTTTCATGCTCCTTACTTTTTTTTATCCGCTACTGGTCCCTTGGTAATGATGAGTGATGCTTGCATGACCATTGTAACTGACGGCAGGAAACATCTATAATAGAAAGTTTACTATGGTAACTTTACCCGGTTAGGAACAGTTGCTGTAGTCATTGCCAACCTAGTCATTTGCATAATTAATTATCAATTCTGTGTAGTATTTCCTTAGCTAAAATTAAAAGTGGTTTTGTGGAAGAGTTAGACCGCGAAAGTTATGAGTGAATGTGGTAGAAGAGACACTAAGCAGGGGTAATATTAGGAGACTTAAGAATAGGAGAGTGAGAATAAAGAATTGCAACAATATTAAAGAGGTGAAACTCGTTTGTTAGGATAAGGAATTATGGAAGAAATAATTACAGTTGTGAACGTTTTCTGGGGATGAGAACAGTGAAACCTTCAACATTTGAATCTAGTAGTAACTATTTTTTTATATTTCCCATGCCGATACAGAAAACGGGATGGGTATATATGCATGTTTGTAAAAATTAGCAATGCACACAGGAAATCAGGTACCTAAATATGAACTCTGATAAATGGTAGATTTTTTGTATCTCACGAATCACTTAGGATTGTTGTATTGTCCATTTGGCAATGTTGAGTCCTTGGGGAGCTCACTTCTGGCCTTCTTCTGCAACCTCATCCCTCCTTTAACTCCTCCCTTCCTTGAATTGAAATGAATTTCAGCCTGCAAATTGTGAATATTGTAAAAATTTAAATATTGTGTATTTGTTTTCCTCTTTTTTTATTATAATCATTACATATATGTTCGTTTTCATGCATTGCTCTTTTTTGCTAAGCCAAGTTCTTTTTTGTAATTTTTTTGCTCCAAGGGTGATGCCCAGAGCATAATAAATATATATTCTATTCTATTCCTGACATGCAGTATTTTTCTCTCATGCTGCGTGGCCTGACGCAAAAATATAGTTGTGTCCTTCTAGTAGCAAGGATATACTGCAAGAAGACTAACACTCATGTCGTGAAATAGCCCGAGTATGAGATTGAAGTTATGGTGAGGGGTTAAGAATTAAGAATTGGGGTGGGAAGGGAATAGGAGGGTAGGGGACGTAGGGACGTGTGACCCAGAGGGTGATTGCCGGTCGGGCTCCACCCACATCTACGTCTCGTAATGATCAGAGGGGGATGGAAGGTCCTCACCCCTTCCTCCTCTCGTCCACAAACAACCCCGTGGGCCGGAACCCTTGGACGCATCTAGGAATCCACCGTGCACACACATAAATGCATGTAAGTCTTTCCTCTTTTAAATACTGTGGGAGAGGGTGCATGCCAATTGGTGTGTTTGGCAAGGGGGGGAATATGCGATGAGAATAGATCCGTACATATCCTTCCCCTTTTAATTCTGTGCCGAATAAGGGTCGAAGACTTAAATCCCCGCACCCGTCGGCCCACATTGATTGAGACCATTGTCCGAGTTTGTTGAGGGGTGGGCATTGGGGAACGCCCGCGACTCCATCCCTAGCTCCACCATTTCCCCTTGGGGAATCCTTGGCAAATGTTAACGCGACAGTTTAGCTCAAAAAGATTCGGTCCATGAGTACGAGGCATCCGTGCGCCACCAGGAACATCTGGATCGAATCACCAGAGGCTGTTCATCAAGTCGGAGTGGATGAGTGAATGAATGGAGGGAAGCCGATTGTTTTTCGGGGCAGTATCTGATTTTTTCATTTGAAGAAAGGGTCGGTAGTCCAGTTTATAATGACAATCATAACACATTTATTCCTCCCCAGCCATTAGACAGTGTGTTTTATCGTCTTGTAAATTAGTTTCATAATGATTTAAATTCTTAGTGAGAGTGTATCAAAGGAAGAAAAGCCGGTCAAAGAGTAATTGTGTCAGTTTTGTCACCCTTTTCCAACAAGGGTGACTTTGAGGATGTGGAGCGCAACCTGACCTGAAAAATCCTTAATATTGCTGAATCTATAAGTTTTTGCTTAAAAATGAAAGGAGTCACACTTCTGGGTAGCAAAATTTCCCATGCAGTGAAATATGAGTCAGAATTTCAGGATCAATGGTTTTCATTTCATGGAAGAAAAACTGTGAATTCTTGCCAAAAAAAACACAGTTTTCCTAAATATCAACCTCAATAGGGCACGGATTAAAGTCATTAAGTTGAGCTGAATTATAACTAATCACATTTTTTTGTCAATTGGCAACTCTTTGGGGGTATTTGCTGGATGATTCGACGAAAATAATTCACCCATATTCCTTGTGACCAATTTAGTACAAAAATTGAGGTACACGATAAAAATGCTCTCAAGAACTTGAAATATACTCCCAGAATTCTTGCACTCCATTTATTTTTAATATCAGATGGGCTAAGCGTATTTCTCCTTACAGAGTACAAATAGCCTGAGTTCAGTTTATTCGGGTTTTTCCCGCGTTGATTCATATTATCGGGCAACAGTTTCGCTAACATTACAACGAGCATCGACAGGCTCCGTATCACAAATATCCAGGTTGAACCTAGAAAATAGACGACGGTAGACTGGCTCTGTACATTTCTTCACATCCATTTTCCCGGAGAGAGCCAAGCTGTCTCCTGGACCTATTTCACAGTTCCCCGCTTGGATCTTGGAGCATGTCTACTAGGAGCGATTCCTCCAACCAGTGCTGCCCCGCTAATCGTACGACCAAATATCACCTATCGTTTGTAGTCAGCTCAACTTCAATACGGAACTCGTTAATCCATTCTATAATATGCAGAAGGTCTCTTAATGTATTTAAAGCAAAAATTTTATCAATATTTGCCTTTAGATTTGCTGTGCTATTTGCCTTTGATGTCTTTGTAGTTACAGATTTTCTGATGTGTTTCTCATACCTATATTCCTATTTTTATAATTGTATATGAAATGACCAAAAACCTTCAAATTCCAGCGTTACCATATCTAACTCTATGGTTTATGTCAAAATTTGGCCGAGGCCTCGGAGCCTATCTATTTGTTTTGATTTGTGTTTTTCTCTATTTCCCTTCAATACTTGAATTGAGCGCAAGTCCATCAATTTATGTATACACCTTATTGCTCTTTGAGGTGTAGTACCCAGAGCAAATACAACATTATTATTGTTGTGTATTAAATTGTACTATAAAATATGTTTCATCATATGTAAACCACTGGAATCAACATTCATCTTTCAAAAGGGCATAAAAAGTTTGAAAGTCGTGTCATAGGAAAGGGTATCACTGTGACATTACATCACGTCACGGTATCGCATCTCTGCTTTTAATTGTATCTCAACATTAAGAGTCTTGTCATTCCATGATGAGGGTCAGCAAAAACTGCATGCCTCTCATGAAGGGATACCGCTTTGTTAAGCCTGAAACTATCACCTTCTTATCATACTAGGTAATGGTCTTCCGCGAAGGAAATCAAAACGATTATTTCGTCAAAATACGAGAAAAAAGCTGCAGTTTTCAAGTGATAAACACGATTTGCTAGATGCAGTATCGTTTCGTGATGTGCTCTCCAAGGTTCACCATGGCCCATTCTTCCACGCCGTCAAGCGCGTGTAATTTTTAAGGATAAATATTTCTACGATACAACATTGTTTCCTGAAAAAATCTTGTCCTATGTATTTCAGAATACGCACTAAACTGCGCTCAGAAACTAAAATTAAAAATTGTACCCACAAACTATACGCGTTTCAATCAATATTTCTGTTCCTGTATCCGCTTCACTGAAATACTATGACTGCTGAATGATAGATGTAAGAGAAATATACCAAGTTTATATATGCTGACATTCCTCTTTCTGTCGCACCATTTGTGACTACAAAAAGAGCATAGTGAAACATGAATGCTCTTCGTTAACAGTCAAGTCATTTTCATCTTTGCCGCTTGCAAGTTCTTTTTTCCATCCCTTCCCTATATTATTCATATATCCAGCTAGCAGTCATGAATCCTACTATTTTTTCGCTACTAATCTCTACGCCCGCTTCATGTCTCCTTAAAATATAAAATCTTGAAGAAGAAAATTTGGATAGCAGATGTTAATAAGAGGGAGAAATACTATCAGACTTAAATTAGGAATAAGACTAAGTTTAGAGATAGAAATAGTACCAGGAGAAACTTTGGTAAATCAGTGCAAGGCTGGATACCAGATGATACGGACTCTTTTTCAGAAACAATTTTTATTGCACGTTCCTTATGTTAGTTTGAGAGAAATAGTTCCACAGTTCTAATGGAGACCATACTCGTATTATACGTTTTAATTTTAGCAGCTGTTGGAAGTATTTGAATTATCAATGAAGTAATAATATAAATTTATATGACTGAAATTCTAAGTAATTAAATAAAAATATGAATATGAGTTTTTAACTTGACTCATTTTTTACGCGCGGTACGCGTACGGATTACATCTCCTTCATAACGGAAGGTTTTTTTGTGACCCTGAAAAGATTACTGCGATGATAGTATGATATTTTTTCCAAAATAATAGATAAAACAAACGAACTACTCTCTGTTAACTTTTTTGGCGAGAACTCTGTTAATTTTTTGGCGAGACATGGAAATTAGAAATTCCTCTTTTTTTAATGAAGTCTCTCTGGAGTGCATAAACATTCCATTTTCAATGAAAATGGGCAGGTTTTTTTCGTAAAATCTCGGAAAGTATTTGGGTACGAGGTTGATATTTTAGTATCTCTGGAAAGGTGAGAGATTTTTCTTTTGTAACTTTATTTTCTTGGTTGATTTTTTCTTTAGTTTTCTTTTCTTGTGAAGTTTTTCTGTGACCCTTCAAAGATAATTGCGATGATAGTATGATTTATTTTCCAAAACTGTAGATAAAACAAACGAACTACACTGTTAATTTTTTGGCGAGACCTAAATGTTAGATATTCCTCTTTTTTAATGAAGTCTCTCTGGAGTGCATATACATACCATTTTCAGTGAAAAATGGCAGGTATTTTTCGTAAATTTTCGGGAAGTATTTGGGTAAGATATTTTGTTACTCTTGGAAAGTTGAGATATTTTTCTTCATCATGAGACCAGATTCATTGATTATAGTTGAAATGGTATTTCGCACTTACTACCTTAAACTTAAAACTACTCGCCCCTGCTGCTCGCAGAGTAGGTGACATGTAAATGTAGATACCTACTACTATATCGGATCGCTCCCCATCCAGAGTATCCGTCCCCTTTCACCAATACTTTGAGAATGGTGCCGAGGGTAGGTACCAGTGGGGGTGTGATGAAGGATTGGACACCAGTACGTGCTTGAAGCGAGAGGGAAAGGTTCTGTCCCCACATTTTCTCCCGAACCCCTCACCATCACTTATCCCACACGTATATATTGAGGGCCGCTGGGGAGGAGGCGGGTTACTGGTGGGAAGGGGGAGAGATAAACCTCCCCATTCTCAGCCCCTTTTCCCGTACCCCTTAGGGTACAGTGTGAGGGTTGGCAAGTCCCTGGATTTAGTACGGGATGAATGGGAGAGAGGGGGGGGAGGGAAGCTGGAGAGTTTTGCCGTTGGGTACGTGGGTGGCAGTAGAGGGGATGGAATCAGAAAGGAACTTTGGGGAGGGGGGGGGGGCACGGAAGGAGGGTCGTGGCAAGAAATCTTTGCCTCTCCACACCCAATAAATCCCTGCGTGAACGATTCCGCCCCCTTCTTTCCCACTAGCGCACACCAGCGGCCCCCGGGGGCGCTTATAGCCGCCCCCATCCCACCCCAGTCCCCTCAATCCTCTCGGACCCCCACCGAAAACCCCTTCTCTTTCTATCTCCAGGCTTTTTCCTCCCCCGCGCTTACAAAACCACCACCCTCTCCCACCCCATGCCGTAAACCCCATTCGAAACCCGCTGCGGGATCGCCTCCGGGTCCGAAAAGAACGTGTGTGGGACGGTCTGACCGATCCTCCCTCCCTTTCTCTCTCCTTTTGCGGGGTTCATCACGCAAGGCGCACGCATCGGGAGGCTTGATTTAAAAAAAACTGGAGCCGGAGACGTATCTCTTTTCTCTCCAGATAAGCCGGGTACGATTGTGTCGATGGATTAGAATCGCAACCTTCTCACAGAGTATAACTCTTGCTCGAGATTTTATGATCCGAGTGAATTATTTGTTGTGCTAATAACACTTGTCTTGTGTACCCAATCTTTCTGTAAGTTTCCAATGCCAATATTACTTAGTTCTAAACTTCTCAGTAGTACTAAGTCTGTTCATCTTTCTTAAAAAACCTAATCTTATAGGTGATGACGCCTGAAAAAATTCAACACCTCTCCTTTATTCAGGCATAAACTTGGATTTTCTCCAGTTTCCGATGTTCACAGAAGTAAACCCTGAGGATTTTTATAGTATTTCTAATGTGCTCTGCTATACACTTGTCCTAAGTTGGGGAGGTCATCTGGCTAACCTTGCGGACGGCCAGGGTCCAAAACCTTGCAGAGGAGAATATTCTTCAGAGAATACCCGATCCCTACTTGAGTGCCTTGTGGAGGGCACTTCATGTGCAGTACACCGTCTGTCGGATGAGAAATTAAGCTGTGTTCTCCTTGGCGCCTTTCGTTAAGAGCAGGCTAATGCCGACGTCGGGTTTCTCTCCGCCTTTCCTACCTTACCTGTCCTCTATGGCGCAAATGACCTTAGCTGTCGGTTGCCTCCCCAAATATCCAATTCATTCCTAGAGGTTATCATGATTATTAACGACAAATCATTTGACTTTGCATTTGATAGTTTTTCGTCATTAGCAACTTGGACATCTTCATTCGCTATTCCTCTATGATTCCATTTTACTGTAATAAATCATAACATTTCCCATTGTTATTAAATAAAATGTCCTTTAAAAACTCCAATTACCGAGGAAGCGTCAGCAATTTGCATTTTACCACGTTTGAAATATTGTGAACATGGCTTGTAGTTTTTAATAAGAATGTATTTATACAACACCCCAATGAATAGATTTACAGGATATGGCTTGTGCACCATACTCCTGTTGGATTTAAATTAAATTATGTCCGTTCATGGTGGAAGTTAAATAAATAAGAAATTTACTATAAATCGACCACCAAATTTAGTTGCAACCCAAATTTTTGTTGACAGCATTTTTCTGCCCAATCATAACCCACTATAAATGTAAAAACTTTGATTAAATATAGCTAGGGTTCAGTTACTTCAGTTTTAGGCCAGGCAAAAGAATGTCGGCTATTATGCGTAATAAAAAAAAACTTGAAGTGCCGGTGACGTGAGGATTCTGAAGTGCTAGGAAAAGGTGTACCAGGGCTGTACAAAGAATTGAGGGGTGAATCAAAACCTCTCCTCTTCAACCAAGAGGAAATTTAAAACTCGAGAGAACCTCAATGCATGAAATAAATGTAGCGAAAGCTGTATCACATTCTTGTATTAATAATCTGTTTTGACAGTAATGGCCACGAAATTGCAGCTCGGCGCACAGTGGCGAGCAATTAAAAGCCTATGGTAGACTACAGTCTGGTCGCACATGTGGAAGCTTACAGTTTTTATTATATATTCTGGATTCCATAGTTATTATTCATGCAATTCTTAAAGACCTGCAGGCAGTTGGAGAATATAGTACAAAGTGAAGAGCCTCATTTAATACCAATTGACCACTATTCACCCGGGATTCGCATGTAGCGAATGTGCATAGGTGCATATGCGAAGTGTACCTAAGTAGGGTGATGAATATTTTTTTTATTTTAATAGTTACTAATAATTTCATTTCAGATATTACAGTGTAGTACAAAGGAGGTAATCTCTAAGGATGAGCCTGTATTGGGTCTACTAACAGATAGTTCATGCAAAACCAATAGCAACAAATAAAACATGATTGAAATTTTGCAATCATATATTTTACAACATGGAATAAGAAAATAATATAAAAAATTTACTCAGAGATAAACACAGTGTTAAACAGTGGTTACAAAATAGGAGACACAAAATACCTAGTCAGATATACTTAGTATTACAGTAACATTACTATTACAAAAACTCTTCATTTTTTTACACTTAATTCAATAAATATTACTCTAATGAAACTCTAAGATAGAAAGTACCGTAGTATTCTTTTCTGTTTTATTTAGTTTTTAAGGAATGTTCTTTCCTTTTGATGCATATAATGACGTCAAGTTATTAACACTTTTGCGTTCCGTGTGTATTGAGTACAGTTATTCTGGTGGTAATTTCGTTCCCGACGATAAACGTCATTACGTCAAAACGTGTTGGCTCAAAATAAGAAGCGTATCTTTTGCCTATCATAGAGGCGCATAGTAAATTCTCTTGTGGGTAAATACCTCGTGCATGGGACCAACCCGCGATTTTGGTATCATGGTAAATCTGAATTTATGAGAGCTCGTTTGTAAAAACACTGAAAGCTTCACGATCTACAATCACCAGTAGCCTAGATTAATTGTGTAGAATAGATGAAAGCGATAATTGTGGGATTTCTCTCCTAAGAGGTATGTTCTGTAATACACAAGATTGCGCTCATCGTACTCGGAAAAATAAATATAGGAATACTGCAAAGACCTTAGAATGAGTCACCCTTAGAAATATTTTTCTAAATTTTTTAACTTTCTTCCCATTTCCTTGATGATGACCCTAGACCCTTTGCGATGGACTTTTTACGATGAATGGGCCTCGATGTGACTTTTACAGATACTTGTTTGACTTGTTGTTAGAGGTATACTTAATCCATTTTTTACCCAATGTTGTTGTACGACGTTCATCCATCTCTAATCGCACAAATTTTCCAATATGTGAAAAGTAAAGCTCTTATCTCGGTCTGCCGGTAAAATCATTGGATGTTCTAATGTTGAATGTTTGCTACAAATGTGACGTTGAATGTTTGGTAGAAATTCATGTTCGTTCCTGGTGAGTTTACGTCAAGTTCATCTATTTTGAAAATATTGAACTATATTTTTATTGGATTCATGAACACGTATACTTTTGATAGAGAGTACTTCTACCACTTCTATCATCTTATATTTTTGTGGGAAGGATTGCATGTGACTAATGTAAGTTTTTTTACAGCCGAGACCTTATTTAGCAACCACTTCTCTACTAAGTCATTTTATTTCGGGACTTTTGTGCGATAAAATTCATGTAGGATTTTAGGCGTTCCTAGCGAATGCTTAGAATGTAAAGCTCTCGGGTTTCCAACCGGGTGACATTGTCCTCGAGATAAATGTTTTGACCGGTCCAAGTGGAATGATTGCGCCGGAGGCGCGGCAGCTAGACCGTCCCGGTGAGAGGAACTCACCACAACCGTTTTGTTGAAGAGATGGGAATTATTAGTTTTTTTCAGACGGTATTTAAATTTAGTAACTATTGTTTGAATATATGCTTTGATGGTTGGTGCGGAGTAGTAGCGACGTACCTCTTTCATATTGACTAGTTTTCTTGGTTTCAGCAGGCCGCGGATGCTTTTATTTTGGAAAATTTCAAGTTGGTCAATAATGGTTCTGCGGCAGGCAAAGGCCTCACAGCCGTAAAGAAGTATTGATCTCACTATGGAGGGGTATAATCTCTAGCGCGCTTTGTGGGAGAGCGGAGAATTGCGTTGGCAGAGCGATGCTAGTGCTACACGAGCGGAAAGAGCCTTACGTTTACACTCGATAAGATCGTTGGCGTATGTTAGTTTGGCGTCTAAGTGGATGCCGAGGAATCGATGGACAGAGGATCTTGGGATCGGTTTTTTTTTTAAAGCTGGGCGGATTTGTGGTTCGTGTTTTCGTCTGCGTGTAAAGTGTATGTGTGAGCTTTTGTTAGCGTTGATTGATATTTTCCATGTTTGCGTCCATTTGTGTAATTGGTGTAGGTGAGTGTTCAATTTGCGGACATTTGCGTCTCCTGTTTTAGATGTGGCAGAAATGGCTGTGTCGTCCGCGTACATGTAAATTTGTGTGTTGGGTGTAGTAGGCATGTCGTTGACGTTAATTTTGAATAGCAGAGGGCTTAGTAGAGAACCTTTGGGAACGCCAGCTTCAGCAGGACTGGTTGAGGAAAGGACCCCGAATCAGAGACTCTAAATGATCGGTTTGTGAAATAGGATTTGATCAGATTGGTTATCGGGATAGGAAAGTTGAGGGATGTCAGTTTGTGGACAAGATCACGATGCCAAACTCTGTGAAAGGCGCGTGCCACATCAAGAAAAATGACATCGGTGAATTGCCCACGGTTGAAGCAATGAGAGATCGTTTCTACCAAACGGAGCGTCTGATGTACAGCAGGCATTTTGTTTCGAAATCCAAGCTGCTCGGGGCGAAGGATATTGTGGTAGTTGGCGTGTGTTTCAAGATGGGAGAGGATGATGCGTTCAAAAATTTTGGAGAGGTTAGACAGGAGGGTGATGGGTCTGGAATTTCCGGGAACAGAAGGATCTTTGTTGGGTTTCGGAATAAGGATAATTTTATCGGTTTTCCATGGGGTGGGGAAGTAAGAAAGAGAAAAGGAGTGGGAAAAGAGGTTACAGAGAAGATCAATGAAGATTGGGACACTTGAGGTGTGTTTTAGGAGTTCGTTTGAGATGCCGTCTAAACCGGGAGCACAACGGAGAGGTAGAGAATTGATTATTGCTTTAAGGGCAGAGGGCGAGATATTGGGAGGAGGGGTAGGTGGCAGGTTTTGAAGAGCGAGGAGAGAGTGGTTGACGTCATTAGTCAGGGAGGATGGGGCAGGATCAAGAGACATAACGGATTGAAGGAAGTCAGCTTGGATTTCAGATTTACGTTCCGGGTCGAAAACGAGCTCTTTCTTTACTTTGAGTGGAGGAGCCACGACTTTTGTGGTCCGACGAAGAGAGTGCATGGCTTTCCACAAACTGCAGTCCTCGAGAACAAGGTTTCAATGTGACGTTTCCATTCCGCTGACGATAACTGACGGATTTCGGTATTGACTTGGTTTGCCAGGCGGTTGTACGTGGATTGGTCGGATGGTGACCTGGAGCGTACACAGGCGGGTGTCCGGATGTCCCTTATATATTCTTGTGGATGGGCTCAATTTCCTTCTGATTGGCCCTTTTCCCCGCTCTTTTTCTTGTAAGTCTCATGATTGGTTTCCATGCATTTCTTATTTGAAAATCTCTGTATCTGTTGAAACATCAAAATGAACGCTCTGTCACCCTGATGGGAAAGCTTTAAAGTGTGGTTCTCTACTACAGAAACGGAGTGACCTGGCAGATCAACAACTAAATACCACACTGATGCTCATAAGCTTACAGGGACAGGAAATGGTAGAGCCAAACAGAGCAGGAGACTACAACAAGAGAGGAAAGGCGATATTTTTGGCGGTGGGATTAGGAGGAACATAATTGAAGTTGCAACCCATTCGGCATCCCCATCCCTACGCCAATCTCCTGGATCCCCGAATCTGATATAAAAAAATGAATCATTAAAAAATAGATGGAGCCATGCCATAAAAATAACTTGGAATGAAAAAAAATGACCTGACGTCGGCAGAAAAAAACCAACCTACAAATCGTACCGTTAAATAATAATAATAAAAATCCAAGTCCCTAGGCTTCTACTTAATATTTGAGTTGTCGATATGGAGAGAATTCCTCGCTCATAGTTGTCTTCAAAATACGATAATATGGCTTAGCATACATGAAGTCTATCAAGTATTTTGAGCGTTAAATTTGCAAAGTTTGGCTGAAGTAATTTTTTTAATCGAAATCCCTTTAATTATGCATTAATCGTGGAAGATGGCGAACCTGATACCTTAAATATTCGTAAATATTATATATATTCACAAATGTGAGTCAAATTTCGCTTCTTTCTTTTTAATTCAGCTCCTAGTATGACAAGTCGGATGGACGGCGCAGCAGTTCAAGAAAATGGGGGCCTACAGCACTGCTGGCGTCATTTTGTAAGCAACATTGGACCAAATATAGTATCGACCAAAGAGGCAGAATGTCCATGTTTAGGTAAGTACCAGATGTAAAAATTGGTGAATAATTTATCAAGTGATGGTAAATTATTTGGTTCCACTAGGGTGTGGTATGAAAATTTAATAAATGGAAGGTGGGAGACTCATTAAATAATTCCGATACATTTCAACGGTTGAACAATCCTTCTCAAGGGATTAAAGGTGAATGATGGTAGTATCTGTTGAGGTGGGGGAGCAGAAAGGCGGAGAGGAAGAAGGGAAAGAGAAGGGGTAAAAATAACATGGAGAAGAGGAAAGAGGAGGGAAGTTGGCGTTAGGTAAGGGCTGGAAGATGGGAAAGGGGAGGCAGAGGTTTATATGCTATGCCCATATCCGTTACAGTAAAAGGCCAGTATTTCAGCATGCGGGCATTTTGAATTAACTTAACCGTGTCCGTTGAGATGAGGTGAACCGTATTTTCTAAAAAAAAACATCTATAGACATGTTTCCTTCCACTTTATTTACATTAACGACACGTGTTTCGGCGTATTACATTAAAATCAACAGGTAAAATGTTCAAATTCTAATTTATAGTGGGTATTTTTACTTATATTAGAAAGATAGGAAGATTTTTTTGACCGGTGAGAGGGGCAGGAGGTTGACAGAAGGAGGCAAGGCAATTGGAAATATAAAGATTTTCGTATACCTAAATACCTGTCATATATGGCTATAAAGTGGCCACAGCCTTAGGGTAAACCGTTGCTGGATACTTGGGGAAAACTTCGTCTTTGGAGAGCTTTCGTGTATAACATTTCGAAGAGTTGAAATCAAAGTAACTCAATTTATTCGGAAACATTTATCTCCTTTGTAATGTAATTATGTAAGTGTAGAAAGAACTTTGTGTAAAATTATTTTCGACTTGGAGTGAAACATTGCCTTTTGATATAGCTATTAGCCACCTCGCACAGTTTTGGGCCAGATGACTGATAGTTATTGGCGAATTTATTTTAGCTTGCATTCACAAATTATCGCAACTTTAATAAATTTTACCTTGAGTCGTGTTCAATATTATTTCTCTATTAAATTCTTAGAGAAAATTTCGGCAAGTAATTCTTAACTGAATGCGTATTTTTTTCTATGATATTTCTTCTTCACTTATATCTTCAGGAATTTCTTCGTTACAATGATGACAAGGAATGTATCACCGACTTTGATATCTGGAGTATGCTCATTGTAATGGCACGTATATTTTATGAAATAGCTTCTGAAACTTTACAGATGAATACACTGTCTTATCCGACACATGGTATGTGTCCCAGGAAGTATTATTCATCATTTTACTCGGGTATATCCCCAGTGAAAAAGATTCCTTACTATTAATAAAATAATGAACTTCCACAAGGCTAGGCCTGAAAGGATTGAATGCAAGATTCCCTCCGTTTTATTTTTTGTAAATTTTATCTTTTCTCTTATTTTGCTTATTTGCGTTGTTTGCACCTCTTCTTTTCTCCTAGTATTCTTCTTCCCCTGCCATGCGTTAACCAGATATTTCTTGCTTGTGATAGCGAATATTTTATATAATAAATGACTCTTTCATTTGGAGTTATATTCTCCGACCTAAGTATAAATTCTCTAATGCAAACTGTGCCTTAAACACTAATAGCATTAGAGCTTTCACTGTTCATAGCTGCCACGTTTTCATTGGCCCTTCAGTGACGGCATTTGCTTGACAGCTATTATACTTATTTCCTCCTGATTTCCAATGCCAATTAGCATCATTATTCCTTGCATTAGTTACGCAATGTCCTTATACCCAGGTAATGACACGATCCCATGGTGCACTCTAATTTCTCCATTTTGGGTCGGGCTCGACGTGCCCTAGAACTGCCTTTCTTCATTGAGTAACCAAAAGTGTTTAGCATTGTTCAGTGCAACAACTTATCGTTTATCATATCGCAACTTTAACAAATTTGACTGCTGATTTTAAACTTAAAAATGTAAAAGGAGTAGGTAAGCTGTACGAGATATGTTTGGATCTAATTTAAGGATAAATTTTTCTAACGACAAAAAAAGAGCCATCTCTCACCTAGTAAATTGGAATGTCCCTCCTTGGTGTATTTTGGCTCTCAGTAATTATCTCTGAATGCCAATAAATCTCTAACATTGCGCTTAATCATAATTAAGCGTTAGTTGTTGGCAAATGAAGAACTTAACGGACAAATTTTACTGACAAACTTACCAGGCAAGCAGGGGACACCGTTCTATAGTATTTAAAATAATTTGCGACGTCTGTCCTGGTTTACTTCCTAAATATGAAGCCAAAATGGATATACGCAAATAATAATAATTTTGTTTACAAATGTCGCCACTGGAAGGAGAATATAGATGCCTTTCCATCGAAAATCGGGCAACAACGGACTTAAAAGCCCACTGGAGCTATGTCTTGAAATACAATATGTAAATTCGCTGTCCTAACTCACGTGCTTCTTGGCCTAGTGGCTATCGTCTACGCTGGCGATGAGCTAGGACGCAGGATCGGAACCGTTGCCTGGCGTTTATTTTTCGCTACTTAAGTCCTTCCTTCTACTGTTTTTTTCTTCAGTTCATCTTATTTCCTTATACAACCCATGTATTTGATTATATAATGTATAAATGAATTCTAAATGTTTGTGTAAATTATGCAAATTTTTGTGCTAATGTCCGTGTTTGAATTATGAAATCGAATTTAATATTAACAACTTTCCCAAAGTCGAATGGGAGACCTCAGGCCGAGAGAGCAAACGAATTTTGAAGCCTCTTATTTTTTTTCTATTATTACCGAACGGTGTATAGTAATGTGACATTTATTAATGGAAATAATTGTGGATCAAGTTTCCAATGACCATGTTTGAATTCTGTTTGGGTATAATATTCTTAAAGATACATAAGGCGCTGTACTGCCATCTATATTACTTCCTCTGGAATAGGTTGGACAGCTCCCATTTTTGTCGGCACTATCAGGCCACTTTGCCGCTCACCCTTCTGAAAATATTTTTCAGATTCTAAACAGCTAGAAGATTTTTCAGTATTTCCCGTCTTATTGTCTTTTCTTATTGAGAATATCTCTCTCTTTCTTTCCCAGCTATATCACGAAATGAGTGCCTCTTAGCACGATTTTTCTCGAATCCATATTGAAAATAAGTATTATACTTTTCAGCAGTTATTTATTGTATATGTACAACGCGTTTAGAAGCTTGCTGCATATTCAGATACAATTGTTTATCTTTTATTAATTAATTGTTACGATAGAAACCTAACGGTGAGAAGGGGGGTTTTGGAAAATAAAAAATAGATAAACAATTGCACCTGAAGATATAGTAAGCTGTGAAACGCGTTGCACGTTTAAAATAAATAATTGTGGAAAAGTACAATACATATTTTTCATTTGGATTCGAGTATAAAATACTTCCACGAAGGGATGCCTGAACGCGTAAAAGACCATTTTACTCGTTTGCATGACTTTTGTGTGTGCTATTTGAGACAGATTTACCCGGGAATTCGATATAATCCAGTGCCTCGGTATTAGATGGACAAAGCCTGCAAGCACTTAAACCTTTAATGGTTAGTGTTATACTTCATGACCTCCTTTTTGTGTGGTGTAAATGATGCCTCATCCAAAAGTTTTCCAAGATTAATCTAGTACCAGCACCTCTCTGCTTTATGCCAGGAAATTTGATGGGGCGTAAAAACACCACATTTGCAGACTGCAAAATGTGGTGTTCTTATGTGTTTTTATGTGTGGTGTAGTTATGTATGCTCACGATCGCAGATTGTGAAGCATCCAGCGTTCCTTAAAATGTACTCTTGTAATTTCTCACTTGAATCTTGACGGACAACTTGCTCCTTAGAGCCCACATGAGGTTCACAGTGTAAGAGGACGCCTGGGTAGCTTAATTGGTTGGAGCACTCAGCGCAAAATCGAGGGATCTGGGTTCACTTCCCAGTCCAGAGGAATGATTTTTTCACTGTAAATTTCACACAATTGTGTTCAATCAGTTCCTCTTACTAATTTAAAAATTGCCGATTATTATTATGTATCCTAAACCATGCATCAGGAGTCTCCCCGCGCTAGAATTCACAAGACAATGGTGGTAAATTTTGGTAGGCAAAGGATATGCCTCTTATTTAAATAATAGTCATATAGCGGCGAGATAGATGATAGAAGAGCAAATAGCGTAAGGGAATGAGATAACCTGTAAGATAATAGGTTAATGTTGAGGAAAAGTCTCTAAATATGAGGAATATAAGAGTAGAAAGAATAAGAGATCATGTATGAAGCAATGAGACATAAAATTGCGATCCCGTTCGTAAAAAGTGGACTAATACTTACAAGGAACTTACAAGGAACTCTTTATCCTAACAAGTTGCTTAGAGTCATATTTTAGAGCAGTGGATCTGGGACCTTGATGTCCACTGAGAGATTTGCAAAGATTGGCAAACCTCTATTGGCACCGACTAATTAATGTATATAGCACTCTCTCACTAAAGAACTTAAGCTTAAGAAAATAGAATTCAACACAGGTAATAGCTCGGGTAAGAAATATAGCTTTGGAATCAAAATACATGGAAAGTAAAAAAGTGTAAGAGAATAAAATATCCTTGACCCTTTATATGCACTTAACAACATATTAGCGTAGAACACTCATGCATTTTCAGATCATTTTGAGACGAAAAAATTAGTCCTATTTATTAATTCTTCCTATTGTCATTCACCAGCAAAAGGATTGTACATGGTTGTTTTGGCAATATCGAGACAATGGGTGAGATTTGAATAAGTATACACATTTACGATAGTATAGTGTATGGCTAGAGATGGAAAGGGAATTCACGAATGACATGGGTTAAATGGAGGAAGAAACTCATAATAAATGATACTTGGTTTCATTCCACACTATTTAATACAACTCAACCATGGTTTCGACACTGCGTGTCATCCTCAGGTCTGGACCTCAGATCCTGAGGATGACACGCTGTGTCTAAACCATGGTCGAGTTGTATTAAATAGTGTGGAATGAAACCAAGTATTTTTTATTATGAGTGGCATCATCAATTTCCACCATGTGAAGCCGGGAACTATGTCTTATATTAGAGGAAAAAACCACTAAGAGGAGGTTATTAGGAGTCTTAAGACAAGCACAGCGTGTATAATACGTATGAGTGTAAGAAAATGGTCAGTAGTTTGCAAGAGTAGAGAATAATTTAGGATAAAATAAACTGAGTGTAGTTTTCTAGACCTGGCAGAAATAAATACGTCCTTTGACTTTTCCTACCTTGAGATGGATTAATGTCATCATATATGGGAATATATGGGAGTATTTGGGTGGGAATCGCTTTCAGATTGTAACCGTTGGTTGTAAATTAGAATCAATCTTTTCTGTAAATTCAAAACCAATTTATTTTCCAACGAAGTTATAAATATTTTACGAACTCCAGAATGTTAAGGTAGGTCAGATCTTGAGAATAAAATAAGGGAAATAAATTGTAGAACATAAAGGTTTTAAATGTCGTTTTTCCCGCGATTGATAAGAGAATATAATGGCTACGCTAAGACTTTGAAGTAGGTCAGTAAATAGGTAGTGTAGCTGAGTAGTCCATAAGCACCCTAATGCATGTTTCTAAATCTACCGATTAGTGCTAAAACCATGTTTTGTATGTTCCCTGCGTGACTCTTGTGTTACGTATACATAGTTTCATTATATATTAGTTTTGTAAGTTTCTGTAGCATTTGTAGCATACCCATTGTGCAGCTCATTTTTTTATTCTACCTTCAATAATATTCTACAATTTTATTCTATTTTTATTCTATTCTTTTTTATTCTATATTATTCTACATGTATTCTACCGGTTAAGGTAGGTTGTGTTGAAGGTCAGAGAATCTCCTCCCGGTTTTCTACACATTCACGGGCCTATCTCCCTCTAGTATATCTTTTTTCGCCTCTGCATACGATCTACCTTTCTTCATCCCGTCCATGAAGCCTATTCTCTTTCTTCCCCTACCCCGCTTGCCCAATATCCTTCCTTTTATCACACTCTTCAGCAACCCATCGCCCTTTATAACACCCTTCAGCCAGCTACCCTGTCTTTCCCGGATTTCATTCAAAAGTTTCCTTTCCTCACCCACCATCACAAGTACTTCCGTTTTAGTCTTCCTTTCCGTCCACCTAACCCTCTCCATCCTTCTCCTCACCCACACCTCAAATGCCTGCAGCCTATTCTCGTCCTCCTTTCTGAGGGTCCAAGTTTCTGCCCCATACAAGGCTACGCTCCATTTCAAGCTCTTCACCAGCCTCTTCTTCACGTTCTTAGCCAATGTCCCCGTCCTCTGCTCCCTTCTATTATTAAACGCCTCCTTAGCTATCGCTATTCTCCTCCATATGTCTTTGCTACTATGCCCGTTTTCCTCTAGCGTGCTACATAAGTAATAAAATTGCTCTACTTGCTCGAGTTTGTGTCCTTCAACTTTAATCACAAGCCTAGCTTTCTTTGTTCTATAGAATCTCATTACTTTTGAGAGGAGTTCATGCTGATAAAGGTTAAGTTCTTCACTCTAGTTCATGTTCAGTGATGTTTCAATCCCTGCCGAACACCCTTGTAGTGGCTTGTGGGGTAATAAGTAGATGTAGATATGTATATAAGTAAAATTCAAAGAATAGAGCTTCCGAGGCACATCCAATCTTAAAGTTTTCGTGGGAAGCATGGGGGGAAGTCCCCGGTTTAATCCACTTGAATTAACTCCCGGATTTCATTTCAGCCACCCTTTTCATTACACTCCGATTATTGCGAGCACGCGATAATCCAAAACGGGTTTTGCATGAGTTATTCGAGGGACGAAAGGAGGTCTTCCCTTCCCGCCCGGGGCGCCGCCGACGCCGTCCGCCCCCGGGGGCGAAAGGGGGTCCGGCATGCAGTGGGAAGAAGCGGGGCGCGCCGTCGACAGTCTTTCGTTCCTCCCCGCCTGTGAGACTCTCGCGCGCGGAGTGCCTATATAGTGACTCACCCGCCCTCTGACGGATAATGTTTGCCTACTTGCCTGCTTATTTACTTTATTCCTCCCCTCCCCCTATGGTCCCTGCGCCCCCTCAACCCAATATCCTTGTGCCTACCCCACCTCTTCCTTTCCTCTTTGCCTCACCCCCCGCCACCCTCCTCCTATCTCTGCACCCACGACTCGTCCCTCCCCCCCTTCATGCTTGTGTCATACTGGATGGGAACCACTTCCCCCCGCCCTTCGCCCCCCCCCCCCGACCTCATTCGCTAGCACAGTACTCTCCGTTCCCCTTCAAGTCCTCTGTTCTTTGGACCCCACTAACCCAGACGAAACATTTCATCTTTTACTCCCCTCTTCCCCCGCAAGATCATGCACGACCGTCTGAATTCTGACTCGCGCTGTAACGTTTCAGATCAAAGGCTGAAATTAGCCATGAAAAAATCATTTGACTTGACCGGGATTCGAACCCGGATCTCCCATTTGCCAGTGTTAGCCAGTTACACCATCATGCCATCTTCTTTTAACACTAGGACGCCCGTACTTTTCAGCATCATTCAACGCCCAAAGCGGGTCATTTTGACCCATCGTAATTAATGAAGTAATTCCTCAATTTTCACGATAAAGTTTCCATTTTAACAGTTTTTCTACAAACTACAACTCTCTATATTTCCATAAATTGATATTTTTACATTAGAACACTAATAATTTTGACAATATTGATGATTTATTGATATATCTACTTACGGCATTAGTATCAGTTAATAATTTTTTCAATATTTTCTTATTTTCCTTTCATGAAATGGCATAGTTCAATAAATTACGAAGACCTTTCACATTATTCTATACTTATCTATAACTTTTCAAAGTTTGGTTGTTATTAATACGCAAAGCGCACTGCAGTGCAAACGTATGTCTGGATCAAAACGACCCGTTCAAGGTAAATTCTAAAAAAATAAGTAAAGGATTATTCCAGGGAGGTGAAAATTTGTGGACATAAAAGAATGTTGAAATGAATAAAAGTCACGGAAAGAAATCCTGCTCTCATTCAAAATGGAATAAAGAAATGAATTTAAATTCATGTTTGGGTCAAAATGACCTACCGTGGGCGTTCTAGTGTTAAGGTGAATTTCGAGGGGGGTTTATGCGAACTAGATGGTCACACCTCAATTCTGCATTGTAGAACATGAGACGAAGTCGTGCTAACAAAGCCACGGTTGCGGTGGATAAACCCAATATTGTGGTTTCTGTACTGACGAAAATTGAATTATTTCCAATCTTTCCATTGACAAATGATGTGGTACGAAGTCACTCGCACCGGTGCGTATACACCAAGGGTTGAAATTCCCCATGAAAATTCCGAGCCACGAAATTCGCCTTGGAGAAAGATGAGTTGGCGGTATAACTGGCTAACACACCTGACCGGCAATTGGGAGGTCCGGGTTCGAATCCCGATCAAGTCAAATGATTATTTTATGGCGAATTTTGACTCTTGGTGTATTCGCACCCGTGCGAGCGTCGTATCACATCATTTGGCAATGCAATGATTGGAAACCCTAAATTAAAATTGTTAAAAGTTATGATGTTGGACTTTTTCTCATAATTTATTGAAGTGTAAAACTTGTAATGGATGATAGGTTTTATCGCAAAGCCTAGTGTCATGCTACACCCGACTCCCTGTCGCATTGCACCGGAAGTAATATCACCAGCTAAATTATTTTTGATCTTTCATTTTCCATTTATTATTATGCACCTGTTTTATCAATAATGTATATGTCTAATTTATATTTTGAGGAACATTATTTAATTTATTATGCTAATTTATTAAAAATACCGTTTCATCCCCGCTACCAGCCATATCCATACTCAGTGCTCCACTTCTTTCGGCAATCCGGCGACGCCTACTCCTGTTATTTAAAGTTGTTATTTTAGCATTTGTTTCAATATTTTGTTTATCAGGTTGAGGAAATTGTTTGGAGAGTGGAAAGGTAAAAAATTGGATACACTCTGGACTCCTGCAAGAAGCGTGCTCGTAATTAAAAAATAAATAAATTACTGAGTAATGGATTACGAAATTCATAAAGTGAGCTACCGTTATAGTTTTCATACCTTAATAGCTTTAAGAGTGATAACTCGAAGAAGGTTTTTGTAGTGGAGTCATCAAGATGAGAAACAGCGTTTTGGAGTTGTAAAATTCAGAACAGCTGAGTTTCAGATCGAAAGAAAGATTACCTTTTTGGCGCCATAGTAATAATAATAAGATTAACCTATATTGGTCCGACCAAAGCGATAAAATGAGAGAAATACATTTCCCTACAGATAGTTGCCAAAATTTGTCCTTTTCACGCGCAATAAGGGACCATAATAAGACCAAAGCCCCCATAAAAACATACCCATAATACACTTCATCAATTCACCTTCCAAAACCTCATCCTTTATACGTTTACTAGGCTGGTGTCCTAACACCCCCTGTCACACGCCTATGCGGCAGCTCACAGGGTAGTATATAGATGTAGATGAATCTAATTTCAAGAATACAGCTCGATTTTTATCGTCACATAAATGCTAAATTCACTTTTAGAATATATTTTCCAGGAGGCAGGATAATTTTCCTTAAGACGCAAATGGATACTCGCCCTCACCGTGGATAATGTTTCGCCAGGTGAAGCTACAGACAAAGTGTCGCTTCTGGGAGACTTTTCGAGTAGTCTGCAGGCTTCATGTGTCTTAAAACTGATTGAGTTTAAAATAAATTCGAAGATTATGATTATTTTGACTGGGGATACCTTTAAATTAACTGTGTGTATATATTTGTGTTTTTCTTGAGAGTTAAAAATATGCTAACAGTTTTTGATAAAAATTAAAATGTCTCTAAGGGAAAATCAAGTTGATTTCTTGCACCCAAAATTTGTGACGACAAGTTCAACTACTTTTGAGCGTAAATTAATTTTGTTTAAATGATAAGATTGTTTATGCAGCCCTATTTATATAACTCCGAGAATTCATATTTTATTTCGTCAAAGAGTTATCTAATAACTTATTTGTGTGAACTGCATTTTTAAGTAATTATTTTTTGTTGAGTCAGTTATCTTGATTTGCAATCAAACACTTTGATATTGTAACTGAATAACTAACCTACCAAAAGTACGAGGCAAATCGGTCATCGCCGTCATTAACCTTGTCCGTGGAGCTTAATTTCTTCCCCAATTCCTTTGGGATAGAGTATTCTACTCAAGATTAATGAGACATATGAGACATATGAACATTCAAACCTTTCTTCAGAAGTTTTAAAGCTTTTTTCCGGTCATGAAATTCGAATGGGCCAAGAAGTGGGACAAGAGTGACGGTTTAACATATATGTGCGTTCTTTATGCAGTCATCCACTATAGTATAAAAGTTGGTTGACTGTGTTGGCCTTGTGGTGAACGCTGTAACCAAACTAACCTCTTGGTCACGAAGGCAGCCATTTTCTACAACACTCTAAGTTTAATAAGGTAATCATGTGGAATAATATTTGCATCTTGGTAGGCTCCAAGATGTGCAGCTAGTGAACTGCATTGCTTAATGTTACTTTTCACGCTAATATTAGCTATATCTCAACACCAGCCTTATTGAACTTTTTTTTGGGAAACAAACTCCAGCCTGCCTCTTTGGGATCTCTTACACTCACGCATTTCTTCATACACTTTCTACAAGTCTTAAAAATTTTAATATATCTCCTCTTTGGAGTCTCTTTTAATGTGAAATGAAAAAATTTGCTTACATCTTAAATGATACACACATTTATCATGAAGAACAGTTACGCTGCCTCTTTTCATTCGAGGGGGCTGTAAACCACGGCCGAAGACATTTCGGAGATCTACACGCTTTTCTTGTACAACTCTGTTTGACTGCATATGGTAAATATTTTTGCGTCGGCGTTTGGAGTGAATATTACAACTTGCAATAAAGTGTCATCCTCATTCGCTTTTTGCGTACTATATAACTATATCGACCGCGGAAGGTTCAAGGTGAATTTATTGAAAATCAAGAGGTCGCCATGAGTCGTGTTACGTATGTTTCTTAAAATCTTTACACTTATTTTAATTGGAAATGCTTCATCTCTAAGGAAAATTATCAAAATGTTTAACATTGTGAATCACAAAGTCACTGTGAGCATTCTCCCGAACCCTTGCAATGCATTTTATTCTGTGCCTTCAGTGGCGCTGTTGTCTAGTGTGGGAAATGGAGGGTTAGGTGAAAATCTCTCCTAGACTGCTGCAGAAGCCAGAACTAAATGGGCGTTTTCGGCCGAGGCATACAGCCCCCTTAAAATAAGCTTTGATCGGACATAAAATAATCTTTGGTTGAAAGGCTGAGCAAAATTGGTAATTAATTCGGCGACTGGCTGTAGTCAATGGCTTGGCCGTGCTTGAAATTGCCAGGGGACATGTCCCATGGAGCTTTCGGAGACTTGTGCATTTCGTAGACTTTCGCATTTTCCGTTGCCAATGTGGGAGGAGGGGGACTCAGCCAGACCACTCTCCGCTCTCCTCTGCGACGAACGCGTTCGTTAAGCAAGCCGGAGTCGTCATGAATAGTTGAGCAAGTGAGGGGGAGCGGCCCACCTCGCCGCGGAATGAAGGAAGTTTTGAAACACTTTGATCGCACGATGGGGAGGGGGATGAGAAAGGGCGGGGGGCCTGCGGTGGGAGAGGTGGGAATTGTTAGAAAGAGGCTGAGGAAGACCCCAAGCGACGCAAAACCCTCCTCTCCCTGATCCCCTCTCTTCTGACTTCCTCTTTTATATACTCTTGCGACTTGCACGACGCTGTTCGCTGAGCATGAGCATTGCGAATACAAAAAATAACACCAAGCTTATGTGCATTTAACCTACGGCGAGTTTTCGTTCACGGTAGTTTACTATTCTCGTTTTCTAATGATCTCTTTGATGGTATTTGCCCCTCTGTTCAACGATTGCTGCCTCAAACCACTGGTTTGTTGTACAAAAGGCACTGGATAGTAGGCATGAACGATTTTTATTCCGTATCTAACCATGAAATACATCTAATTACTACCCTACGAGCCGCCACATGGGCGTAAGTCAGGTTTTTCCGGACACCAACCGTGTAAAAATGTGAGGGACAAGGTTTTGAGAGGTGGTATGGTGACGTCTATTATGGAAGTGTATTTTGAGGATCTCAGTATTTATTGTGGTCGTTTATTATGCGCGGAAAGAAGGAGTTTTTGTACCTATCTGTTCGGCAGTGTATCTCTCTCATTTAATCGCTTGGTTTCCGACTGGGTGATGGTGGTTTGTAGCACCTACAAACCACCATCACCCGTTTGGAAACCCGAGAGCTATAATTCATGATTATATTCTCTGTGCCGCTCTGAAACACTTAAGTTCTAAATTGTCAAGCAAGCTAAGCATAGCGTATAGCCTTCGAGTCTCTAGGGGCTCCTACCTTATTCTCTCTAAAAGGATTGAAACACAATGCTCGTTCATAGCGGATTTTAAAATCATTTTGCTCGATTAAAGTTAAATTTTCTATTGATCATCGAAGTACCAACTGCATCTAAAGTAGACTATACTCAGGTATGATTATCTGGCTGATTATTAAAAGATTATCTCTTCCACGTGAATTTGTATATTATTAATTTCAACTAGTGGGAACTCTACTCTTCTCAGTATCATGGGCATAAATGTTTAATAAGTACCTGGAGCTGCTATTTGGATTTAGCGCACCACCTCTTTTGTTCTGATGACTCTACTACTTGATGCTCATTGCGGATAGATATTAAGATTGATAAAGACATGCTAAGTTGTTGCCTTCTTTGCAAGTAGTATAGCTCACGTCGTGTCCTCAAAATCGTCAGCTGATACATCAACTAATTTTTTCTAAAGATCTGCTTTCAATGCTATTATTCTTTTACATTTTTTCTTACTAACTGTCTATCACTTCTATGAAAAATCCAAATCCAAAACGCCTGTTTTTGGTGCTTACCTATTTTTTATGCATTTTTTGCACTCCTTACCCAACTTTCCTGTCGGTCGTAAGAATAGACAATGATAGTGATTTTCATAAACCTGGAGACATTCTTTATTCTGCTCGATAAATTTATGTGGTTATGGAAAACAAATACTAAAATAATGTTTTAGTCATTCATGTTGTTTCTTTTGTGCTTGATCATCACAACCGGAAATGCTTATCTATTCTGTGCTATGGTCCCTTAAAATATCCGTCAATAATCTCAACTATCTCCTACGTTACATATTAATGACGAGTAAATGGGTGCTTGCGATTTGAAAGCAGGGAGGGAAGTGTTATATGATGATACTGATATGGGGTTAAATAAGGAAAAAACAATGAAAGCTCTCAAGACTGCGTGCTACATGCAAGCAAAGAAAAGTTTAATTCTCGGAAATGAAATACGCGCCCCATGAGGTATGGATACCAGACAGTTCTAGTACAAACTTATATTGTATGTCATCCGGTTATTAACGACTTTTCAAAATACTATAATCAGTATACCGAAACGAACGTGGAACCACTGGAAGCTCATCATAACCTCATTTGACGGCATATAAGACGCTCTTCTACGTTAGATATTTCATTTCAGTACAGCATATTTAATAGGAGCATACATGAAGAATTTTACTATATAAATTCTATTGGAATCGAGATTTTTAATATACTAATTTTCATTCTTCTACATGGACTGCATGTTTTTTAAATGAAAACTACAATATCATGAAGCTTGGATGGTTGAAATTGGTCATCAAAGCTACGGTAGAGGCCAGGAAAAAGTTGACGAAATTATAACCAGTACTTAGCAGTGCGAGATATGGTATAAATAAGACTAAATAACATGCATTTAGGATACCTAACTCATATATGTAAAGCTATCGATTACAATATCTCGAAACCTAATCGACTTTTTTAACTTTTCCGATTTTACCCCAAATCGACACATAAATCTAACCCTCCCCTGAAACTGGCCCGCCTCGCTGAGTTCCAAACCTTGACTCGACACTCGGCCCGGCGACAATGGAGAAGTATATCCATAGCAACGAAAGTGAAAATATTTCTAAATCCCCAGATAAAAGTTAAAAAATTTCAGTTGTACAGTAGGTCGGGGAAAATTGATTGCAGGAATTAGATTTATCAAACATTCAGCCTCATATAAGTGAAAGAATCAATCTTGTAGCTCAATTATTTCATATTTTAATGAACGAAAGAAAAAGGTCCACAGTAAAATTTTTCATTTTCCCCATTTCATCCCATGTAAAGCTATTGATTGCAATAAATCGAAGCCTAATCGACTTTTTTCACTTTTGATTTTTTCCCAACCCGACACATGTTTCTAACTCTACCCTAATCTCTACCCTCTAATAAAATTTCACCCACCTAGCTCGTTTAGAAATGCTCAGGAATTTTGATGAGTCAGTCAGTCAGTTCTGTAGCTTTATACATTTTAATGAAATGACATAAATATATTTGACCGAGCCCTTTGCGGATTTAGAGGGTAAATCAATTTGAACAATAATTGTGCAAAAAATCCGCATTCTTTGGTTTTAGAAAGGGTATTGGAACTAAGACTGTGGAAACAATACACATTTCACTTCACTTCAAAAAAGAGAAACACTGGTGATGTTATGCCTAATGATGGCATAATGAGACAAAACTTGATCGGTGTTTAATAGAAGTATGGAAATTTAACCAGTGTTTCTGTCTTTTGAAGGAGGTTTGTTGGCACGTTTTGGAGTTACCAAATTAGGCACCTGAGTGACGCCATCCCCGTATTTCTTGATCCTTCGTCCCCTTCCTGTTCATTCATGCCTCTGTGTATTTTTCTGTATTGTGTAATGAAGACGGCCGCTGCATGCAGGCCATGAAAATTGTCAAAAAATTTATGTTGACTCAAGCATGCGAGCAAATTTCGTTCCGACTCTTTAAAGTAAACAGGAGAGTAAGAATACGCGTGCCAAAAATTCGTTCTCGACTTTCATACCACTCCGTTAGAGCCTCCTAAAACCACATGATTTTCATAATTCCTTATGTCCACTATCGAGCTTGTAATTTAAGTTTAAGTGTATTCAAGTAAAGTATCATAATGAATGGTTAATGAGCTTTGATTTTCGGACGTTCAAATGAAAAACGAACAGCGGTTATAGAAAAAAGTTTAATTTTTAAGCTACATTTTATTGTCTTCTTTAACCCTAGTGTTTTTAGTCTCCATCAATCTTCAAACTGTTTAATTAACTTTTAAATTTGTTTTCTCGACAAAATTTGAGCCAACTTAATCATTGAAAAATTGTAATTTTAAAATTTGACTCATTATTGATATATTGATAATCTCAGATATGTGGTCGTTGCATCTGACTAATTATATGCGTTGCGTTACTTTTGTATCTACTGTTCCAGAAAATAGGTTATTAGTTTTTTAATCTTAGCTTCAAGCATTTGGTTTACAACTGGGTCTGGTTTTATGCTCGAATTTCCCAGTTATAACTTAATCTCTTTGCGTTGGTTAACCGTTCCTTATATTTAGGGAATACCGTGTTTTTCCTGTTTTTATCCCCTTCTTTCTGATATAGATCCGCAAAAATAGGTTTTGGGTCATTAAATCATAGTCAAAAGCAACTGATTTGCATCTGGGTTTGGTTTTACGTTCCTACTTCCTAGTTACAGTTTCAAATTCTAGCTCTACATCGTCATTCCCTTATCTATTGGCAATACTGCGGAAATTCATCTTTTATTTATCGTCAGTTTCCTCTTTCTCCTGATAAGCTTCCGCAATCTGGATACATTGTTAGATAGCTGCCAATAACAAGCAGGAATTTGTAGAGTTATGTGGAAAATACGAGGCAAATTAGGAGTGGGAACCCCACGAGGAAGACTAATGGACAAATTAATAAATAACAAAAAGACTAATAGACCAGCTAAAACTAAATATGACACTGAAGAGTTTTAAGTACTCAAAAGCACAAGCAGGGTAGAGTAGAGGGCTGCAGTCCTTTGAGCTTTGGATTGTATAATTAAAAACGATGAGAAAACACGGAAAATGGGGCAGCGGATAGTTGAGTTTGGTTGGGAATCACTTGATACATGGAATTTACATAAATTTTTAACTTCGCTATAAAACATGATTAGCCCTAATGAAGCAGCTTTATTTTGTATTTTTTCGGATTAATCCTATTTTGATATTTAAAAATAAACAGCAAATTCGCAAGCGATTTGAGCAATATTCACGAAAACAGTCAAAAAGTGGTGCTTTTACTATCGTGACTCGTAATACATTCCGCCTTAGCGGGAATTCGATATAAAACTGAATGACATCCTCTGTTCATGTCAGCTTAGGTAGCGTCGATTGCAATCATTCTGGAGCGATTTTTCCTTCTTATTTGGCGGAAATATATTTATTGCAGCGCCCAAAGAAAAATTGAATTGCGTTTCTGGAGAAAAAAAATTATTTTATGACAAATATAGTGACGCCAAGTCATTTTTTTACGTTTTAAAACTGATTATGATAAAATATGGTTACTTAAAACTTATTTATTTTCATCTTTTGAGACCTTTCTCCTATGGTACATTGTTGGGCTACCCTATGTCTGTCCATAACTGTGACGCTAGGGAAAATAGGAAGTGGGAATCGCATTTGTAAGTACTATGACCTGATTTGTAAGATGTTGACTCCAATAGATTACTATAATAATGATCCAGATTAAGTTTTTGACTTACACAATGTAGTAAAGTAACCGACCTGTTTCGGCTGTAAAGCCATCTTCAGGTCGGTAGCTTTTAAATGAATTGTGGAAATTATAAACTTTATCTTAATCCTTATGACTTCTTTCCCCAGAGTAAAAGCTTCCCTTTTCGATATTAGAATACTATAAGTTTAATTTGTATTTATTCAAATGCTATGGATACGTGAAAATGCCTGTAAAAGAGTCTGGTTTATCTGTTAGTGGAAAATGACGAAAAAGGCATGAAAATAGTCAAGTAAATTAAACAAAATATTAAGATTTAATTAAGATTAAACAAAAATGTAGTATAAGTCTCTTACCTATTCGGAAAATCCGATTTTCGTACCAATTTCTACGTGTCTACTTGCTGCTGGTTAGTTTGAGATGATAGCTTTCATTTATAATAATAATAAGGCGTCTTTATTGGGGCGAGATTGAGACTAAAGCAGTCCCTTCTTCCATCTAACCGTTCGTCAGATAAATACATGTAATAAGCTTGAAGAAAGATATAAACCTTTGCGAGAAAAAAGTAAGGAAGAGAATATTACTGATGAAAAAACCCACTGCAGAAAAACATCCTCACATGAAGGGGAGTGTGAAAAACCTGTGAAAACCTACAGACAGATTAAGCTATTGTAACACAGATGATTTAATGGTAACATTTACAAAACCACAACTTAAAAAACACACACGACCCGGGTTTAAACGCATGAGCGTCATCTTCAGATGATGACGCTCAAGCGTTGAAACCCGGGTCGTGTGTGTCTTTTAAGTTGTGGTTTTGTGAATGTTACCATTAAATCATCTGAAAGATAAAATGGAATACCACAAAGTTAACAAAGAACTTGTATTATTTATTGTAACACAAACAAAAAAACAATACTACATAAAATACACATGCCTGATAATAATAATACAAGGGTAATTTATGATTAGCTACAAAGTTAAAAAGAACGAAATAAGTAATAAGAGAATGAAAATAAATAAATAATAGGAAAGTAAAAATAAACAGGAAATCATGTAAAATGTTATTTATGTGTAAAATACTACGGATTTAGTCCAATCCGATGAAAAGGCGAAACTGTATACTTCTAAAATATTTGATTCAGCAATAAACTAGCGAATTTTCCCTTAACGTTAGCGACTGAAGCCGATTATGAGTTTGGCAACACTGCCTGAGAGCCATCCCCGATGATCGCCGCTCCACAGTAGCGCCTTTCAGGCGGAAGTTGGGGGAGTCCTCGATTGGGTGACCAGTTGATTAATTCATGCGGCCGTTGTGATGGAAGGTGGGAGTGGGGAGGGGGCGCACGTGCGAATGTGGAGAGCGTATGCTCAATGGGAAGGGCTTGGGATCATGAGCGTACATAATGGGCGGGGGAACAGGATATGAACGCATCGGAACAGTGTAGGACTCATAAATGGGGAGAGGGTAGTACGGGTATATAGAGTACGTGCATACCCTTACCTCCGATCCATTTCAGGGTATGCGTTGTCAAAATAGCTCAACTATTACCGTTAGATCTTGAAACTTGGCTTCGATTTTAAACATTCCCTCCAAAATAACTTATTTGTGCTGACCTGTGCTTCTGCCTACTTCATGCACCGCTTCTTACGCCCGGTCCTCATATTCATCATTCATTGGTCGTTCAATCCTAAGATTAGTTGACTGCAGTCCTCGAATCTTCCCTATCTAATGCTACTCCCCTTACCTCCAGGTATCTTTTCCTATGTACTTTCCTCTTTATTTGATCCATGAACTTTTTCCTGGGTCTTCATCCGGGGAAATTTCCCTCTATTTTACCTTCAATGATGTTATTTATTTTATTTTTTATTTTTTTTTCACTACCCAGAATACAGTACATTACGTCGGGTGAACAACAGTGACAACGGACGAGACACAGACACCCATGCCCTGGGCAGATAATATTCTACCCAGGCGGGACTCGAACACGCGACCCTCGGGTTAGCAGGCGAGGACTTTACTCCGCCACCACCGGGGTCGACGACTACCTATTGTGTCTCAGGGTGTCTCTAATCCATTTTCTATGTGTTTACAATCTATTCTCTTCTTGAGACTCCTTATGTTTCTCTTCTGAAGAGTTTTTTCCTCCACATCCATCGATGAATTTCTTGATCAGCCCTTCCTCTCACACCATTCTGTCATCTACCATTTGTATCTTTTTCATTGTATGGCTCTCATCCTTTCTATCAACATGTCCAAAATAACGAAACACGATCCTTCCGTATGCATCCATCATTGGATTATCCATTGCAAATTTCTTTATGGCCATTTCTTTCCAAAGCATATTCCTCATACATTTATTACATACCCTTCTGAGAGATCTCATGCCATCTGCATTTAGGCTACACTATGACTATCAAGTCATGCCCAAGTTTCACTGCCGTATAATAACTTCAGTGGGAGTACATTGCAAGATTAAACAGGCTCTCGAAGTAAAAGGCCAAATATATAAACTTTCTCAGTACAGTATTACGTATACTTGAGTTCTAATGCCTTCATCACTTTAATACGAAATAACTGATTCATATGCTTGCTGATGTATCTTTCACGAGTAAAAGCAAATGGATTCGAGTACTACCCGAGTGCTAACCGGTGAAGCAGGAATCCAAGCGCAAAATATTTTCTTCAACTTTAATATGTTTGAAGCAAACCTAACTACAACAACATTTAAAAATAGTGTTTTTAGTGAATGATTTTGCATCCAATAATGATTATAATTCTTAGGCAAAGAAAGTGAGACTATTGTCATTATTGAAGGGTGTGAGCTGGAAAAGTTACAGTCATTAAGGTAGTTTAAGCTAGATAGTTCCTTAGTCATAATAGAGATCATATTCGAATAATAAGTTTTAATTTCAGCAGCTATAGGAAAATGGATTAAATATTGCGTTATTAATGATGCAATGACACTCTTTTACCTCTGAAATTCTAAGTAATTAAATAAAAATATATAATTAGAAATATGGAAACTATAAGCTTTCACTTAGGGGAAGGATGTCATAATGAACAAGATAAAAATAAGTGGAGGTGCAAATTTTCATATTGTTCGTTATCTACATTAGTCTTCAATTTGACTCAAATCTTGGACAATAGTTCGGTATGAGTATGGTATTTTTGCATCTTTGGAATAATAAGATATTTTGCTTTAAAATGCGGCCAAATTTAATGATTTCTACGTTAAATGATTTTTCGCTCAAACTACCTTAAAAACTCTTTGCTATGGTAAAATATGGGAAGAAAATGGGCGTAGTAGGAAAATTAAAATGAGAATTGCTTAAATGCTGCAAACAGTTGCAGTGCAAAAGCCCTCCGGAAACGAACATGACAGAAAAATATGAGTGGCAGAATTCAGTAGCATGATAGAGAAGATAAGCCGTGACACTCAGAGCGCCAAAATGAGCAGACAATGAGGTAAGTTTTGCCAGGCTTCTATAGGTTCTACCGCGACTACCGACGTATTTGCCCAAGTGTCGCGCACCATCATTTTCCACCTGTCTGCTACCGGAAGGCGCCGTGGGTCTGTCGTCCCTACGCTGTACACCCAGTCCAATTAAGTCAATATTCCACAGGCTGTGCAAACTTTCCGGAATATAGACCGAAAGGAGGATCTAATGACATCGACATCGGTCGTGCTGACATGCTTGTCGCGTGGGAAACAAAACTCTCGCACGCATTTACGTTTGCAAGTATTTTGCGAAAGTTGCCGACGCTCATTTGAATTTTACGACAGGGTGACATTACGCGGAAGTAGTTTTTGGAGTGAGTGGACACTGTTGGTCGCATTCACAATCAATCTATCAACCGAGTTCATTCGCGCCAATAAATAAGTCTGAAAATCCGTCTGCGTGCCAATTGTAGGTGACTGGAACTGGAAGTGACTGGTAACCTTGGGTCATCGAGTGGACATTTTAATAATTTTTTACTAAGTCGAGAAAAGTTCTAGGACCACAGATAGGCTCCTTTTATATTCGTTGCAACTCGCCGTAAGTCCCCCACCAGTGATAACGATGAAAGTGAGAAATGACCAGTGAAAAATGAAAAAATATTTTTTATTATAGCCGTAATTAAAGCATGTTATGACTAAAGTTTTTGGCGCGTGAATTTGAACTGTAGGCTAATACAATATTTGAATACGTTTTCTCGAATCTTTGACTGGGCGTTATTCTTTGACATTTGTTAGCAACCAATAAAATAATATAGTATGTGTTATTTCGTGTATAGAATAAATCTGTATATAATATGTACTTGTTTGATTACTAATACTATATTTAATGTTGCACAAGGTGACGTTAATATAGCGTTGATTTACTTATGACCAAAATCGGCACGATGAATTTTTTTTCATAAAATTAGTAATATCACTAAAAAACGTAAACCAATCTTGGTGAAAGTATTTACATGCATATGAATTCGCCATAAAAGCCTTTTTAATTAAGATTAAAAATAATGAACACATACTCATAGACATGAACGAAAACAGGTAGGCATAATACCGCCCATCATGGAAAGATAGTAATTAGTACGAGGTCATTATTTTTCAGTTGGGTTGACGCTTATTGAATGTGACTTTAATAATATGCGATTGACTCAGTATAAACAGCACAAATTTTGTGAAATGGATATGATTTTGTGATTTTGTTTAATAAAGTCATCTCTCATCTTTCGTCTACTTCATCCTTTGCTACTTGACCTAAGTTTTCTAGAATTCACCGGCTGAGAACTCATCCAAACATGAGGGAAACAGGTGAAATAAAATTTTTCAGAAAGGTTCAAGGTATCGAGGTCAAATTGTGACAAAGGCGAGATTATAAGGATAGATACCATAATCGGACCATTTCGCCACCTGCAGAAAGCAGCGCAACCTAGTATTAAAAATCCTCGTTAAAATGGTAAAATTTCTCTCGCTGAATTCATTACCATTAAAAAAACACGGAAGAGCATAATTAGTTTAAACTCAGTAGTATTCATACAGACGAACATATTAAAATTATGAACGTATAAAATTGGCTCTAGTCCAAACATTTACTGCCACACGCCCAATTCTGAGGTGTAATGTAGTTGTAGATCCAATCATTACAGTTGAACATGGAGGTCGATGGCTCGTCGTAGCACTTACTCGTCATCCATTTGTGATGGTAGTGAAATTCGTATCAACGTCTGATGCTTGCATGACTACTAGGCCATCATTGCTTAACGAATGCTATTTTTAATGCAAGTGTGACTCGCTAATTGAAATTCCAGCGAAGAAAATATGCCTTGCTCGGTGTGTTACTTATCCAAAACTTAAATCCGAGTTATGGTTCTTTTGAAGGGAGATAAGTTTTCAAATATTTCTAATGGGTAATTCTTTATTTTTGGACTTGACCCAATGTGGACTGCTTTAAAAAATTGATTTTCATGTTCGTCTTTCTCTCCCTTCCCCATCCCTCATATTTCATTTCACTTTCGTTGTGGTTCTTCCCCGTTTTACTGAGCCCGACTTCAACACTGCGTTATGGGCTTCAAATTGAAGGTCCTTCTTGAAAAACTGAGGGTTTTACGTTCTTTTAACTGAATTGTGAAAGGAGACACTCTTAAATCTAGGTTAATGAACGTTTATTTTGTATTAAAAATTATTTTGGCATTTGTGGTCACATGCATTTCAATCAGATATACTGCAGCCATACTCTTACATCCAGATGCCGTTCAACAATGATGTTCCACGGACGTTATAGTGCGCCCATCGTCCCCTTAGAAAATATATAAGGGCCTACCATTACGTCCATAGCACTTAGTTTTAATGATCTTTTTAATTTTTACTTTCATCTTTTCCCCTTTTCCTTTTTAATGTCATCCTTCCATCCCATCTATCTTCCTGATTAATTTTCTACATTCCAAAGAGTAAAAACATACGAGATTTCCTTTTCCCCTTTGTATTTTAACAGAACAAGCAGTTCAGAACTGCCGTACGTTAGGTATATTGTATCTGTGACGGAACATGTTCGGCAGTCCTGAATAAATTGTGCTTTTAACATCCCCAAGGGGGGAAAACGCCTTGATAGATCGACCAACTTAGATATTTGGGACGATATCGAGGGACAAGTTTTTGAGTTCCGGGCAAGGCGAATGATTTTTATCATGTTGAATTTAACACTAATGTACATTTGTGAGTGATTTCGTAAAGTTAAGGCTTGTCCCAGGATCCTTAATTCATTATAAATCTATGCCAGTGACCCCATTAGGTAAGTCGAAAGGTAGTATAACTGATTAGTAAATTTGCTTGGATACTTGGTTCTTAACCTGCCTAGTAGTTCTGACTGCGTATTTTATATGCTCACTGCATGACTCTTGAATCTCGTTCACGTGGTTGCATTGTGGATAAGTTTAATAGTTTCTGTAGTTCATGATGAACAATAAAACATTTACTATTTTCATCATTTTTTTATTATTCACCGACCGGGTTCCAACGCAGTGTGTCTGTATTGAAGTCTTGATAATGACACTATAGGTATGCTACCAACACTACAGAAACTAGAAGACGTAACACCAGGCGTCACCTTGTGAAAAATTTTTCTGTAGTGTTGATAGCATACCTATAGTGTTGTGTATGTTGGTGAAAGTTATTTGCCCATTTTAGTGCTTATTGGTGATAACTCACCCCCTACCAAAAGTCATTTAGATGACTTTAAGGGTAATATGTAGAAGTAAATGTATGCCTACATGAATGAAAAGAGAGTTATTAATGGCTACTGTTATCATTATTTCTTTTTTAAATGTCCAAATAATGTGGTTCTCATTCACTGATCATGCTGTTACATTTTAAACCTCTTTACTACAATCAGCGGCAATATTAGCATAGTAGTGAGAGCCATTTCGAGCAATGAATACTTGATACTTCATTTCATGCTCTAGCATTTTGGAAGAACGTTATTTCCACCTGCGGATGGCTTCAATTGTTAACAGACGGCCGCATTCGCAAATGCGTGGCGAGTAACAACAACACGGATCCACATTGCGGGCCATCGGCCCCCATTTTCCGTGGTAATTATTTCATGTGTACTGGCACTCATCCTGGCAAACGAACTTTCATTAAGTTCCCCCTTTCCCAAATCCCCTTCAGCATCCACTTTCCATCCAGTTCTTTTCGTCCCCTGAGTAGTGATTCACCCCTCCATCCAATTTCCACTATGTGTAGGGATGCACTGCTTGCACTTAAGGATCCCTTCAGTGAGTGCTTAAACATCGAAGGTTAAACAGCGTGTGCAACAAAGATAGGCTGTATACAGTCCATTGCAGAATATTTTATTTAATGCTAATTTCCGGATAAAACAGCTAGAACGGGAATCACTTTGGAACCATTACCTCAAACTTCAAATAAACCCTTTCGATAGATGTTTCCCTATCTTTTCACCTCAAATAGTTTTGCAAACCAAAAAAAAATCTTCAAACCATTAGTTGATTTAAGATTTGAACTGCCGAGCAGATGGATTTCATTGTCATGGGAAACATCTAAAATCTTAATATTTGGATGAGTAGGTTACAAAGATATGGTCGTTTGTGTCACAATTTTTAAAATCAAAATTGTAATTAGTGCAAACTGCCGGCCTGCTGAGCATTCGGAATTTTTACATCTTCAAAACTCTACCGTGCCTTGAGTTTAATCCATTTTCCCTTTACGTTTCATATGCATCTCTATATAGCTATTTTTTATTTATATAAAATAGTCATCTACCGAAATACTGCTGATTTGCCTCGAAATATATGTGGTATCCACCAAATTAATGAGTTTTAATAAGAAAGAAATTATTGCAGAAGAAATTGAAATTAATTTCTAATGTTTATAGCCAAGTTGATGAAGTTTATACAAAGCAGAAAACAGGGATCGAATTTAACAGTTATTGCACTTATTAGAGAAGCGAGACGTAAGAACAGTGAACGCGTAATGAGTAATAATTTGGGAGAGTGCTTTTCTAGTAATGAGACTGATGGTCGATTAGGGACCCTCAAACTGATGACAGGAACCTGTGGAGAGTCTTTGCTGAAATGAAGGTTGTTATAGTTGATATTCAGGTTTATAGAACGTAGTATATACTTCTGTACATCTTTCGCTCCTGATGGATACCCCTCAGGTTGCTTTTAGGTCTTCATTTTGATGCTTTTGCTGGCATATCGTCGGTCATAACGCCTTCATTGTCATTGGTAATTACTTCGTGTGGACTGGCACTCACCGGAGCAGGCATACTTTCGTTCAACTTCATCATACCAACCTCTTATTTCGACATCCAGTACCAAACCATTTCAATGCCGCCCTCCCTCATGGATTCACCCCTCTCCCCAACACGTATCCTGCATGACGGGGATGAACCCTGGCTCCCTATCCCCCACCCACCGCTGCCTCTTCGCCCCCACCCTATTGCGACAACGGAGAGTGAGGTGGCGTCGTTTCTGTTTACGCAAGTACATCCCCCTCACTCTCTGTTCGGATGGTGTGCGGGTGATGCAGTTTTTGGGGGTTGGTAGCTTGGTGCATGGTGGGAGCGACGTGGTGTATGATGCCTGCGTGGTGTTGTCCCCCCCACTCCCTCTATCCCACCCTCACGGGCTGATGGGTGCTTTCAAGTCGCCGGTGTGGAAGAAGAGGGTTTGGAGGTCCGTTGGGAGGGTTTGGTGGTTGTAGAGGGGAGATTGCGGTATCCTGGGAGCGTTGGAAAGCGGCAGAAAGTAGGGAAGAGGGTGTTGGAAAACTTCCCCGCCTCCCGAAATGAATTCATTTCCACCCCCGAAAACTCACTTCCCAAGCTGGTCTAACCCTTTTATCTACGTCTACATAGGAGAATGCAAGGTTGGAATTTGGTTAGTTTGAAGGCTTTCTATCCAGAGTTTGAAACTTTGAAAAGAATGGCTTTGAACTTGGGTCCTTGGAATTGGAGGATATAATTTCAAATTTTTCAATGGAATCCTGATCCTGACTGTAGTGTCGGATGGATAGCTTATCTGATAGATATTAGGGAGAATTAGGTTAAAGGGACGGACGACGACTATTGATTATTTCGCACCTCCTATAGTGTATGGTTTTCAGCAGAGTTGGGGCCGAGCGCGCTCATTTCAACGTACGCTCATGAGCAAGCTCAATTTTTATGAGTTTTGCACTTCAGCGCGCTCACTTTTAAAAATTGAGTTTTAGCGTGAGCGCGTTCCAATTTATTTGAGTATGAGTTTAAAATGGCGCTCATTTTTTCGCTCATTTCGAAAATTCCCAAACTGTTCAAAATTCTGGTACATATTTAGATTACAAATTTTGTGCGGGTCAGACAGGTAAAAATGCTGATTCCCAGTTTCGGTTTTTCCTCTGCTTCGACCCCTTAGCACTTGGGAAATCCCAACCTC
The DNA here is from genome assembly GCA_963169105.1 of Ceriagrion tenellum. Taxonomy (NCBI): domain Eukaryota; kingdom Metazoa; phylum Arthropoda; class Insecta; order Odonata; family Coenagrionidae; genus Ceriagrion; species Ceriagrion tenellum. The sequence goes on from OY720643.1 coordinate 77,154,877, forward strand.
GCCAGGGATAATCCGTAAAGGAACCCGAATAGTGGTCTGAGAACAGCCAATTTGCCGTCTCCTGTGAATCCTTTTAGCGAGAGGCCTACCAATACTATTGTTTTCGAAAGTTCGTGGCTCCCAAAATTTCCACGAATCCCAGTTTTAGGAACATGGATAGCCAGTGCTTCATATTCAAAATCAAGCGTACATACTTCTAATACTTCGGTGCTGAGACACACGCTCTCATTCAGTCGATCAGTCGTGATCATGGCGGAGCTGAAGGAGGAATCATCGCCCATTGTGAGGGAGTTACCCAGGCCGGTGTATGACTCATATTTTAAATTAGAACGTGTGAACGCATCAGGAAGCTTTGTTGTTTCATGTAAATTGTGCATTCCGAAGAAATTCTGCGTTTCAAAGTCATCACCAACGAACATGTTGCGACATATAGAGGTAATTTTGGCTTATTATTCGTATTTTTTTCACACTGTAATAATTAAACGACTGTAGATTCAGGGCGGTGATCGTGAGAAAGCCAGATAAAGGCTTTAATGCCTAACCTCTTCACTTAGTTTCAGGAAAAACATTTTTTGATGATGTTAAAAACATTCTATTAACCCTTTCGTACTATGCCAGATTAGATCACGCCAATAAAATTAAAGAAGTAGATTTTAGGACGGATAGGTATAACATATCATTTCTTCCTCGTACCATTCGGGACCATAATAGTTGTGATCGTCGTCATTAATAGTGCGAATAGTGGATTGTAGATATTTCTCCTTTAATTTCTCATTTATGTACTAATTTATGCATAATATTTTAAATCTGTAGTAGTAGTCTTTTAACCTTTGCATGTTGGCGCGATTGACAATAGAATGTTTTAGAAAGAAATAGAATAGAAAGTTAATAAAATTATTTGAAATATGAATTGGTTGCTAGCATAATTTCTTTTATTTTAGTGGCAGTGACATTTAAACTTAATCGAAGATCTTAGTGTATTATTGAACAAAAGGAAAACTTCAATTACAAAATTTATTATTAGTTCTTCTCTCTAATTATTCAACTTTTTTGGGAATTGAGCTAGTTTTGAGCTTTGAGTTGAGCGCTTTTTGAGAAGTGTGTTTGAGTTGAGATGAGCTCATATTTTGATGAATGAGTTTGAGTTGAGCTGAGCTCATTTGAAAACTGAGTTTCCCCAACCTTGGTTTTCAGTAATAATTGACTAAATACTTGATTTATTAACAATATTTGTACAAGCGTGAAATCTGGTACCAATATTCTTAATTAATTTTTATCATCTTAAACAAGGTCAGATTATTTAAGATGGAGTATTACTCAAGCTTAACTCTCTGCATCGTTTTACAAAACGTATTCAAGACCACCACATTAAGACCTGTCATAACGTAGGACATTCGGGCATTCCCCTAGAATCCTTACATTTCGTGGTTCTCAAGTGCGTCCGTTGTACGCTGACCGTCATTATCATTAGTCATTAAATCTTAAGATTGGTTGACTGCAACCCTCCATCCTTCCCTATCTAATGTGAGTTCTCTTAATTCCTGGTTGCTCTTCCTATGTACTACCCTTTTTATTTGGTCCATGAACTTATTCCTGGGTCTTCCTCTGAGGATTTTCTCTCTATTTTACCGTCAATTGTGTTATTTACAAACCCTTTGTGTCTCAGACTGTATCCATTCTACCTGATTATTTTTTGTGTAATAACCCATATGCTACTTTCTCTTCTAATCTTCTGTATACGTTTTACATTCTTAATTTGTCCCTCCATATTTTGTCTTTAGCATCCTGTTCCAGGACCAGGTTTCGAAGCCTTAAATCTGTTCTTGTGTGCTTTTCCGATCTTTACGTAGAGGTCCACACTCTACATGAATGTCTTCACATACTGTTTGTTAGTTTGTACTCTCATCTTCTTTGAACAGCGCAGTCGCCTTTAACCCATGAACACTTTCTTAGCTTGGGCTGTTCTTCGCTCAATGCCCGTCACACTTCTTCCTTGAAGGAATTCACGTGCACTAATTTCTCTCCTCTCTATGTGACCTCTGAACTCGACTTGCACAGTGCTGGTGAAAGGCTGCATCCAGATATTACGCCTTTATTAATTTTAACCTCTAATTGTCAGCCGTGTATGATTCATATTGTAACGACTGATTGTTTTTTAGTTGTTTAACTATTCATCCATGCCGAGTTTTTCTACCGCCCGACCTCCTTGTTCCACTCAACATGGTCGATGGGTCCACGAATTTGACAAGCAATGGCTAATCAGTCCGTTGTCCGTCGAATAAGACATGGAACTACGGTCTCCTAGGCGCCTCTCGTTTAGGACAAGATGGTACTCACATAGTGTTTCTCTCCAACTTTACATGAGGGTGTCGCTGACGTCAGTCGTAGGTTCTCTTCACCTAATAATTAACCAAAAAACCGAGACCTCGGCAGGGGTCGGGTGAATCGGATGAATCTTAAGCTTATAATCAGCTGAGGCAGATCATGACAGTATATTTCGTGCTGAGGTTGATTCATGATGATGAGAGCATGTTGATAAAGATAGTTGCATAAGATTTAGATTAGCTTAGTTAAATCGCAATATTCTGACGTATGTACATGCATACATATAAGTCAGCTCCTTCCTGTGTGGGCTAAGTTCTTGGTATTATATCTCTCCAAAATTAGTTACCGTCATGATGAAGCAGCCGACATTGACCAAAGGTATTAAATACTTACATTCAAATATTTTTTTATTTTTTACTTTTTCATTATCAAATGCTAAAGATCAACTTTATATGTGTCAGGTTGCAGTTTTGATCGTTTAATAATGGGTTTTTAAATAATGCGAATTATCTGCTCTCTAATTGGTTTAAATCTTGAAGATATCTCTCCCACTCATTGTAGGGAGGGTGTTAATATTTGTTTATTACTAGAAGTTATTGTAGTTGCATGGCTTCCCCTATTAGCCTTACTAAGTATAGCTACTTCAAAACGTGTATCATTGCCGTGTTTCGTCTCTATATGTTCCACTATGACAGAAAGCGTTTTTTTCTTGATTTGTGCCCTTCTGTGTAGTTAGTAGTGGATTCTCATTGAACTCGGAACACTAATGACGAATTTCCTTCCCGTATTCAATCAGGTTTTTCTCTCTTCATCATGCATCTTCCTAATGCATTCAGCCGTAAACCTATTTATATTTAAAATTAATTTAACCGGTGCCAAACCCAACTGAATCTAGCGTAGCCATTTCAAGAAGTAATACTAATCGACTTGTGGGAGCCCCTAGAGACTCGGAGGCTACACGCTAGGCTTAGGTTGCTTGATAAATTCAGAACTGATATTTTTCAGAGCGACAGAGGGAATATTATGAACTGGTGCGTTTCAGTGCGGCACAGAGAATATTACCGTGACTCCTCACTACATCTGTAGGTCTGACAGATTCGATAAAATAAGAGAGATACACTGCCGATCAGATAGGTACAAAAACTCTTTCTTTCCGCGAACAATAAGCGACCAATTTAAAAATTAAGCTCCACAAAATACACTCGTATGATTCATGTCACCATTTAATCTCCAAAAAACTTACACCTTTACATGGCTGGTGACCTAACACCCGCTGCCACACGCCCATGATGTGGCTCGCAGGTTATTATGTGCTAGTAGTATGGGGTATGTATGAGGCAGCATGTAGACGTAGATGATAGTAAATTGTGGTATCCCTCGTGCCATGTAGATTAAAATCCACAGGGCACCGTGTGTGCCAGCGAGTACTCCGGGCACGGAACGCAAAACTCGTTATTCTATCGCACGCGTGCGGTCGGCACCCCCTCTCGTGGGTGAATCCTGAAGAAGACGCGCGGTGCGCAAGTGCGCTTGCGCGCGTCGGTACGCAAGTCTCGGTGTGTGTGTGTGTGTGTGTGTGTGTGCGGGAACGAGTGGTTGGCAGGTGGGCGTGGTGGGGTGGGGAGTCGATGGAACTCGACGAGTTGAATGGGGACGGATAAGCTTGGAAGGGAGGGGAGGACTCTGAGAGAAGGGGGAATGAAATGTTTTTAAGGGGGGGCTGAGGGAAGGCTGGACGCGACGCGAGGCGGATATCCATCCGAAAAAGTGAATTGGTCGCGGTTTTTCCCCGCTGCGGCTTTTTCGAGAATTAAATACGGCGATGCACACGGGAGGCTGATCGCTCAGTCGGGCGTGCAACCCCACCTCCCCTGCCTGCCCTCACAAAACCACTCGCACTTCGACGGTGGATGTGAACCACCATACCCCCCTCCTCTTACCAACAATCCCCGTTGCTTTGTTCTATTCGATCAGAGCGCTCTTCGGCAGGGTTGAAACTGCGGACAAACACATTCATTTGGTATTCATAATTGAAATTAATTACGTAGCACCTTTTTCAGTTTTGTATAATGATAATAGTGTATAAGGAAATTAGAAATGAAGAGGACAGACAGCTTTTGGCTAAGGATTTAGATGCGATTGATGATTGGTGTGATAGATGGCAACTAGAATTTAATTTGAAGAAATGCGCGATTATGAATTTTTGGAAAAAGAATGGCTTTCCCCGGAATCATTATTGCATCAAATAAAACAAAATATGTAACGTAGATTCAATTAAATACTTAGGCGTCACCATCACTGAAGACATGTCATGGGGGAAACACATCAGGGAAATAACTAGTGTAGCAAACCGTAGATAGGATTCGTAAAAAGGGTTCTAGGCAAATGCGATGAGAGAGTACGAGAAAGAAGCTATTTTACACTTTTCAGACCTCATTTAGAATATGCCGCTAGTATATGGGATCCGTACGAGGAAGGTATGATAAAATAATTAGAGCGCGTGCAAAGGAGATCTGCTAGGTTTGTTAAAGGCCGTTATGATAATTGTATAAGTGTTACGAGCTTAATAGAAGAATTAGGATGGGAATTACTATCAGAACGCAGGTTAAAATTTAGGTTAAACCTTTTAAGTAAATTCGAAACAGAGTTGTTCACAGATGAAGTTAGATATATATTGAGAAACCCTGCGTATTATGCTAGGTTTGATCATATTAACAAGATTACAGAAATAGATTGTCGTACCGATAGATTTAAAATGTCATTTTTCCCTCGTACTATAAGAGAGAACAATAGGTAGCGTAGTAAAGGGATAGGTAGGTGAAATATAGTTAGAGTAGTCTGTAGGTCATGATGCATGTAATAACAACCAATAATCCCTTCCTTATTATGTAGATACTAACCATCTAGCTCCATGTGACCCTATTATTTATCAGGTGTCCATTAAATATCCTAGTTGCAAGTCAATAGTGCATGTTTGGCGATCTTCACCCCCTGCCACACACCCTCGTGGTGGCTCGCAGAGTATCACGTGGATGTAGATGTAGTGCATGATGCATGTAATAACAACTTATAATCCCTTTCTTATTATGTAGATACTAACCATGTGACCCTATTATCTAGCATACCTTCATTAAATATCCTAGTAGCATGTCAATAGTGCATGTTTGGTTATCTTCACCCCCTGCCACACACCCTCGTGGTGGCTTACAGGGTATTACGTAGATGTAGATGTACACAACACGTTTCGCCGACATACGGTGTTACCAGGTACAAAATTCACTGTATGCTTGCCTATTTGTTTTTTTCCATAGTTTTGAGAAAAGTTTTTACTAAGATCTGGGAAAGGTTGATGAATACAGGGACAAATAGACCAGAGCAGGAAACGTTATATTTTTTTCAATTTATGTTGACGGTATTCTCACTTGGTACTGTGAGAATCTACCGAAGCACCGTATTATTGCAAGTTGGAAGCACTGTTAACAGAAAAAACTTTACTTCAGACTCAAAGTATAGTATTAACAGAAATAAACCAGGAGAATTCTTCTCGAACTTAAAGTCATGTTCAGCCAGTCGTCGTCTAAGTCGTCAACCTCACTGAAGATCACAGTACGCACTGCACTGCAGCAAGGGCTCGAACCTCCGTCCTTCTAGTTGAGAAAATTGTCAAATAAGACACTCGCGAATTTCGAGGAAGTATTTTAGAATACACGGTTTACAGCAATTTATTTTTCTGGGAGAAGAGAGGAGGGTTCAGGGAAAGATATTTTTTGTCGCGTAGGTTTGCGTAGTGATTGATAATTTCGATTTGCTTCAGAGCGTTCATTATTTTATCGCATAACTTGAAATACAGCCACATTTCTTGCCAGCCCAGGCCTTGATCCACGGTTCTACTGAGGTTGAGACCAACCTATTCCTCAGGCTTCCCCTAATCGTTAAGAATTTTTCCTCTTGGACTACGATAGCCAAGAAATAAACGAACGTACACGAAATTTTGTAAATGATGATGCAGCTAGCATGCGAAACGCGTTGTATTGTATATGTTTTAAGCTGTAGAAAAGTGCAGTTTTTAATTTCCGTTATTAGCATCAATTGTCAAATCATGTACATATTGAAGTCAATAATTAATGGTACCTAATTTTTAAGGCAGTTCAAGTAAATCTGAAGAACTATTTCCGAAAAAGTTTCTTTGACGCCTATTTTTAGAGAATTTTTACTCTAACCATCAAAGTAAAGTTATGGTGAAGAATGACAGTTCCACTGGATAAAAATTTTTATTTAGAAATCAGATGTAATCAATACGCATTCCCGCCATTTATTTTGTCTTTAACCTCGAAATACTTTGCTGAATAATGTAGCCACGCAGGTTCAAAGTCGGTGAGAATGTTGAGGTTGTTTCCAGAATGACTTCGTGGAAGTGATTCATGATTAAATAACGTTTTTCACTGAATCACTTGAAATTCCACGAATAAAATTTCATTACGACCAGGTTTCAATCCACGGCGTTATCATCCGGCACTGTGTGGAAAGTTGTTCCTGCGTATTTCTAGGTATTACGTGCGTTGAAAATAGGTCGAGATTAGATTTTAATCGGGGAATTCTTCATTTTATAAGAGAATTTCAGCTGGATGGTAGCCCGCAGAAGACCTTCCTATGAGGCTAGTGATTTAAAATTTACTTGTTTATATAAAGTAATGAGATTTCTCTAGAGATGAGTAAGATTACTTTTGCCATTGAATATTCCAAATTTTTGGCATCACGTAACAAATAAATTTTAAAAATCATCTATAATCGAACGATATTTTGGCATTTATTATCTGACAACTAAATACTTTTATGCATGATCCGTATGTTAGTAATTTTACTTTCTGTTCATGCATATTAACCACTAACTGTTGGGCCTTTATATCTGGTGCTTAGTAACCAGCAATTTTGGATAATCATAACAAACAACGTCCTGGGCATTGAAAAATACACCCAGGCGTGATTCGATCTCATGACCCTGAGATTGACAGGCCAGGTAATTAACCTCACCGCTATCGGCATCAGCGAATTTTGAATTAGGAGTTTTTTTTAATATAACTTTTCTGGAGATAATGATCCATTAATAAATTTTATAATTCCTTTTATGAGAATTTTTTGCTTTTTTATTTCGCTTTCTCAGGTCTGAATACCTGCTGAAATTGTTTTGATAATACAAAAATTCCAAAGTACAAATTGTGTCATGATAGGAAAATCATAAAAATGTTGTCAGCCCTGAGGAAGCGTAAAAAGTACGAGAAACGTTGGCATAAGAGAAATAATTTATTCATTAATGATGGGACATATACCTCCAGACCAAAATCATATTAGTAAAGAAGAGGTCTTGAATAGGAATCAACTGGAATAGTTTCTCCGGTATCTTTGATTTCTCTTAGTTTCGAATTTTATTCTTATTTTTTATAAACCCTTCCATTTCAACGTCTAAGATCCATGTCCCGCGATCGACATTTTTACAAACAATTTGACAAAGTATGCGTGAGTTTTCATACATAACCAACACACTGAAATAGAATATGATTTGTTTCCAAGTCATCAATAAATCACTACCTTGAACTCATCAAATTTTATTTATTCTTCAAAGTTTTTCATGGTCACCATTTTAAAAATGTATGATCAGGTTTTTCGTTGCAGTTTTGGTTTAGTTTTATTAAACTCCAGAGGGTTTTTTCACCGTCCAAGTTTATAAAGTTGTGTCATTTTCGACATCTGGTTTTATTCTCAACTCAAGCTTTGAGGGCTATAAACGAGTGAGTAAAAATTGTCTCTTTTTGGAAAATCGGGCTCAAGGTAGAAAAAGAAATTAATGCGAATCCCAAGTGCTGCTTTCTTTTGAAAAGGCACTGTAGACCACCGCCAACTACGCTTAACGATGAATACAGGCGGAGGAATGATTCTCCGTGCCTCACAAATAGGAGACTAAAACCTACTTCTGCTTCCAATTTCTCAGTTATTTCCTTTCATTCTTTCCTTCATTTTTCCTTACACAACTCTTCTCATCTTTCAGGTTCTCCTACTTGCTTAAACTAATAAATATTTTAATTATATGTGGTGAATAGGGGTGTAAATAAACGGAAAGAGAAGACGCAAGGCTGACGGAGATAATTTGGTTTGACGGAACGATGACAGACAGAAAGGAACTCAAATTTTAGCGCGGGAGGTTTATGGTGAAGGGAAGAGAACTCGACTCTATAAAGAACTAAAAACATCACCCTCCTATTATTCTCCACCCCCCCTGAGCATTCATCGCTCCAAACACCCCGCCCCCACCACTTATTCCAACCCGCCCTCCCCGGTGGGACACAAGGAGGGATGGGGGACGAGAACTCCGACCCTCCACCCCCTAGTTTTTGTCTCCCTTCATTCCACCCTTCCACGTTTATAAACCCGCTCGTCGGCACAATTCCCGAGTGGGTGGGGATACGTGGGGAAGAGGAGGGAAAAGAGGGTTGGGCGGTAGTGTGTGGGGTCGGAATAAATAAAAATTGACAGTCGACGTGCGCCAGGGATGAGAGGTTAGTTGGGGGTGGGGTTGAGAGATGGAATAAAGTATGTAGGAGGGAGGGTGTTCGGAGTAAAAACGGCCGAATCATCCAATTAATCGAAAGCGATGCGTTTTACAAGTCGACGCCGACTGAGGCTCGTCTGTCCCGCGGAAAATTGTTTCTAATCTGCCCGCAGAGGAGTGCGTGGCGCGCGACCAGCGAACGCCCGACTCGATCGCCGACCACGTGGCCAAGTAAAGGGCTTTGCATTTTGCCAGAGGGTTCGGTTGGTTGACTCCAGCGACAGTGGAAGAGAGCATAGTGAATGAGAATAATGGATGTTGGCTTTGTGTTGATCCATGCGTAATGCCTCTTGGATAGAACTGGAGGGCTGAAAAAACTACAATTCTCTTTAATCATTTTTATATACTATAGAATATTTATGACAATCTGACTTACAGTCGAATCGAGCCCTCGCAAACTTTCAATTACCCATGAAGGTAATATTCAGGAAATAGCCTAAATCTTTGCTCTCTTAATTTGTTGGAATTGCTAGAATTGGTGGAAGCTGGATTTTCTTTGTTGAATAAATAGGTGAAAACTCTGTCGTTTAAATCTTAATGCGAGACAGTTTCAGGGGTAAACGTTGTCAGTAGTCTTTATTGGACAAAAAAGATAAAGCAGCCGCCAATGGTATCGAAACAACCAACTTACTAAGCCACTACTCTGAAAGAGTGTACTTACTCTAAGGATGACACAGTACATAATTATTACATTCCTAACATTAATGAACCAATGGATGACATAACTATCGAAAATGATAGAATGGCTAAACAACAGCTTTAGATTAAAAGTGGCTATTCCCCAGAATACCTGCATGCATCCTTAAGGAGTCATTTAGATGGAAACAAATTGTCATATGATAGGGTTGCCATGAGGGTGAGGTAAAAATTCAAGGCTTGAGTAGATACGTCGTAATTTCTTATAAATGGCATATATTTTATATTTACATGCACGCAAAGTAACATAGATGGAGTGCACTTGTTATCTTTTATAATTAAATATTTTAGTTTATTTACTATCCAGCAGATCCAGAAGGAATCCTCTAGGAGTCAGCGCCATATATTCCATTATTCCACCATTCATATATTCCACCATTCCTATTAATCATATTTAGCAAATGATTATCCAAAGGCAAGGTGCTTCAAGACTGAAAACGAAGTACATTACACTAATATTTAAAAACAGAAAAGACCTAACCCAGGGAATTGGCGGCCCATATCGTTAAAATTGCTTTAATGCAAGTTTCTCGAACGCATTGCTGTTAGCAGCATTATGAAGGTGCATGACTCCAAAATGTAAATGCTGTTCCTAAAACGATAGAGGTTTTATTTCCGCTGGCTTCCGCAGTATTGTCATTAAAATTTATCTCATCAAGGTGTATCATAATAAATGATTTCTATTACAGAAATACAGTGAGATAATAGTTGAAATGCTTTTCACCGCAGTTTCTGTGTGTGTGGTGAACGATTGCTACAGAGAACAGCAATGTTTATTTTGCGTATTGCTTGGAGAATTAATAAACCATTTGGAGGAGGTTTTTTTTCCTTCATCCTGTCGAAATTTTAAAATTCGAGGAATTACAGCCTTGTTATGTTAAGGTCTCTCTGGAGTGCATACATGTACCATTTCCAATATAAAAGGACCTGTATTTTTTGGCGAATATCTCGGAAAGTAATGTGGTAAGGGGTTGAATTTTTGATGTCAATGGAAGGGTGATATATTTTTCTTTAAAATGAGACCAAATTCATTGATTTCTCGGTAAAATGATATTTCGCTCAAACTGCCTTAATGGACTAAAATACGAGTATCGAAGTCAAGCATTGTAGGCCGCATTGTAGGTCACAAACATAAACCAAGCATTGCATATCACATCATGGGTAAAAACCATAAATTTACTTGGCCTAATTCCTCCATAAAACAACTTTTCTCCCACCTACTCGAAAAACTAAGGTTGATGATGAAAGTCAATTAGGCCTTCAACCAATAGTTTTTAGCGTACGGAGAGTCTTTAATTAGAGGAGGAAGATGGCCTTAATTGCTCACCTACTGCAGTATTTTTCTCGACCTATTGTTGATAGGAAATCGGATAACTGTAACATTCGTGGGTCATTATGTATACAAATAACTGAAACAATTATAAGTGATTTATTCGCAAAAATTTATATTTGATTAATTATTTCAACTAATTATCTTGCGCGGTCCGACACTCGTAGTCTGCAGCTCAATAATCCCTACTGCTTATATTTCGTTGCTTTGGCTCTTCCTCACGAAAATTCTACGTCACGCTAAAGTATTTCCTCATAAATTTCGCAATTTGTATCGGTAGTTATAACTGTCCACACCTTTCAACTGCTTCTCACATTTAGCGGCAGAAGCGTTTCATTAGTTCTCTTCCACTGCCAACTGTCCCACCTTCCGGGGCATTCGACCGCCGCATTCAACAGCGGCCCCCTGGCGGCGATTCGTGACGTGATGATGATGAGGATATCCTGCCAATAAATCCCTTCCATGATGGTGTGTGTTGGGAGGGGGGGGGGGAGCGACCCAAAGGCGACCCCTGCCTCAATTCATTCTCTCCCACGGTGGAACCGCAAGGATAGGATGGGTCGAAGGATCCAATCTCGGCCACGCGACCGCCTCTGGGGGAAGCGACCATCGGCCCGCCCTCCAGGCAAGAGCCCACCGCACGGCGATGGGCAAGGGGTGTCTATTAGCAGTGGGAGCTTTGGTCCTGCTCGGGGCGTATCCTTACGTTTTATTCCCTGGTATTCCCGTGGGGGTGTCTGTACCTACCCCCCTCCCCTCCCCCACTCCCTCCCGCCATTCCTGCTGCTCTGGCGGTGGTCGGACCCGTCCCCCCTGTAGTCCCCTGAGGGATCTGTCGGGTCGGGAGTTCATCAAAAGGAGAGGGCCGTACCAAAGGGCCACGCCGCCGACTCTCCGCGTTATATAGCCTTTGGGGTGCGGTTGGTGTTTGCTGAGAGCGCCGAGCGGTCGTCGTCCCGCTCGCAGTTTCATCCTACTCTGGCACGGCTTCGTGCGGAGCACTGACATGATTGGAGAGGGCATTACGTCATCAAACTGTATCCTGACAACCGAAATAACAACAATATTGTTATCTCTACTCTTTCCTTACACTCATTCGGATAGCATGACGGAATGAACAAATTAGCGGACGCAAAGCAAGAATATCCACCACCTCGTAGAAATTTTAAGAAAGTAACTCTCTTAACGAATATTGGCTACTTAGTGCCATGGATTCAACTTCATTTTATCGTAGTTCTTACCGGGAACTTCTTTAACTTATGGCTCCCCCTTGTTGCTGCAACCAAATGGTCCTTTTTTCTGCTAATATCTTAAACTGCCGACAATTTTCCGTCCCCATAAGTTCTTATGCCATGTTCAGGTACTGTAGCCTTGGTCTTCCTCTACCTTCCTTCCCGAGCACCTTCCCCTCCATCACATTGACAAAAGATTTATTGTTTCAGGAGATGTCCTAAAAAAATACATTTATTTTTCCCATTTTGTTGAGTAGGGTACTCTTTTCGTTTTTTCCATTAAAACCTCTTCATTACATTTCTTTTCTGTCCAGCTTATCTTAAGCATCCCTCTCCAAATCCACATATTTGCTGCTTCCCATTGCTCTTTTTCCCGTTTCTGGAAGGTCCAACTCTCGCTTCCATAGAGCAATGTACTCCAAAGGATTTTTTACGCAAACATTTTCCGAGTTTCGATATGCATATACTTGTCTGTGAGAAGGTTTCTCCAAGATGGCGGTTTATAATTAACTGAAATAAAAATATATTCGAGCTAGGAGACTAGCGGAAAATGACATGAGGCCTTGAGAGCATAGCTGAGGAAGTGTGGTTATAAATCGTGGGGTAAAGCTAGAGTGCGCGTTGTCGAATTTGCTTTTTCACACAAACGCCGTGGAAAGGATAAGAGATGGGAAGAACTAGACGCGGGAATCAAGGTGAGAAGGCAACTGATAAAGCCAGTTTGATTCGTGGACAATAAGGACACTGGATATTCGATCATCGAAAGGATTGCTGGTTACAAAGTGAAAGGGCACACACTGGAGCTAGAAGAGAAATTTCATTACTGGAGTAAATCATTGGAATAAACTTGGCTAAGCGGCAAAGATATTTATACAAGAATCGCGCCACGAAGAAAACCTTGAGCATAATAGAGAGGTTGATGACGAGGATTCATGGAATGATGCAAAGAAAAGGTTGGAAATAGTTTATGGTAGAGTGCAGCGGTGTGCGGTCCAGAAACGTGAATTCATAGAAAAGAGGACTAGAATAGGCGGCAGGTGTTTCAGATACTGATTTTTAGTTGAATGGTAACATCGCGGTTGGCGGAGAGGAAAACAAACAATGACGTCCTAGGTATTGCGGGAGAGAAGAGGAATCTTATGTAGAAGATTAGGGGGAGACAGAAATGGTGGTTAAAACATTTAATGATGGGCGGAAGCACTGTTGGACTGGAGGATATTAGGAGAACGAGGGATGTAAATAATGAGTATGGGTAAAGAATTAATGGACTGGATGATAAATTAAGATTATTTGCAGACGATACAGTTATCTACCGTGAAATGAGCAAAGACGCGGACGTTGAAGCTCTGTCATCGGACCTTAACAACGTTCATTCGTGGTGCCAGGAGTGGGGGTTAGAATTAAATATCAGCAAATGCACCACAGCTCACTCCTGCGAAAGTCATCACACTTATGCCATACCTATACTGTGGGTGGAGTAAACATAAAATCTTCAGATACAGTAAAATATCTTGGTATTACCTTAACTTCTTGTATACCGTGGGGATTACACACACAGAACATATGTGGCACAGCATTAAAGAAAGTAGGTTTTGTTAAACGTATATTAGGAAGGTTCTCGGATAAAAAGTCAATGAGAGATACTACATCGCTCTGCTTAGGCCACATCTCGAATACGCCGCGAGCAATTGGGACCCTGGTCAAATAGATTTAACCAAAAAAAATAATTAAATACAAAGGAAAGCAGCATGATTCCTTTAAAACTGCTACGACCGTATATATAGTGTCTCAAAACTTCAAGAGGGATTAAGGTGAGAGCCCTAGAGACTCGGAGGCTACACGCTCGGCTTAGGTTGCTTGAGAAATTCAGAACTGATATTTTTCAGAGCGACATAGGGAATAATATCATGACTCCTCACTACATCTTTAGGTCTGACATATCCGATAAAATAGGAGAAATACACTGCCGGATGGATGGGTACAAAAACTCGTTCTTTCCGTGAACAATAAGCGGCCACAATAAAAATTGAGCTCCAATAAGTACATTCCTATAATACATGTCACCATTTCATCTCCAAAAACTTACACCTTTACACGGCTGGTGACGTAACACCTCCTGCCACACGCCCATGAGGTTGCTCGCAGGTTATTATGTACATGTAGATGTAGATGAAGAAAGTTAAGACGAATGCTGATGAAAAAGGCTCATCTTTGGGTTATGGGCCTTATCATAGAGAAAAGCTTTACAAGGGGTAGATGCGTGAACTCCGAGGAAAGGGCGATAACAGGCAGGTGAATTTCCTCTGGACATCAGCCATGGAGTTGATGTAAGAGGCATTCATCGAAACGTTGGAAACAATTCACTTCCTGGCTTGGTGAAAAACCCGAGAATATTTCATTTACCTTGTTCGCCGGTAAACGCCAAATCCTTCAACTCCCTTTCTTCGGTCATAAAAAGGGTACAGAGAAGTGCAAGATGCATCAGTTGTGAGGCATACTACTTAGCGGAAGTAAATGTAGGAAGAGGTGAAATTTCGAGCATAATATGTGGCAAAAAGAGTGTCGAAACTTTTGCCTCATTGACTCACTCCTAAACTGTCATATCTCTTGATTTTCTTCGTCTAGTTCAACTTGAACTGTTTTGTTCTGATGGTACAAGTATCTTCGGATAATTAATGAAATTGGGCTTATCATTTCATCACACTTAGAAAGCTGACAACATAATGATACGTTACGTATATCTCCTAAGGGTTGCTGGCTACGTAACACTATTTACCTTTGAATTTTATCTGGTATCATGAAGTTATAAACTATAATAATGCATAATTTGCATCACTGTACGCTGTACAATTCCAATTTTAGGGAAGATATGCTTTGCCATGTTCGATGAAAGTCACGGAGAGAAATGACTGTCATTTCGGAGAAGTTCATTGCAGTACATTTCTTTCTAAATTTTGTTTACTAATTCTTTAATCATTTTAATTATAATATCAGTCCAAATAATCAAATTCATGACAACTTTTTCGGGCCTCTTAAATAAAAATTGAATTTGACGATCCGTAGATATTTAAAAGAAAACAAAACTTCCATTCCCTGGGCAATCACAAGCCAAGGTACAGCATATGGAAGAAAAGGTACAAATGCAAGCCATCAAGACAAATTAGACGGCTGGCCACCTCATACAATTAGAGAATTGGAGACAACCCATGACATAATTCTGAGAAATATATAATTATTATTTATTTTTTTAATAGAATAAAAATTCGTGTTATTCAGAAAGTTTTCCTCCTCATCAATGTCTTTTGTTGGTATTCTCGAAAATAGAAAATTGTAACACAGGAAAACTGAGATAAAGAAAAATGCAGAATCTATAACATTAGCGTTGGATCAATTGCTACATACGCACCAGAGACGAGGCCGGACACACCCGAGGCTAGATGACTATCAGATACAGAAGAATTGAAAATACTTGGAACGGTTTCAGGTAGGACAATGTTGGAGAGAGGAGGAGGTGAACATATGATGAATGCATGTAAAAATAAAAAATACAAGTGAAGGTTACTGGAAGTGAAAAAATGAATGTCACAAATAAATTATTTGAATTGTTAGTACAAGTCGAGAGCCGAGTTTCCATGGTGCATTCATCCAAACAAGTATAAGCGCGAAAAAAATTACCAATAAAAATGCATCGTGTAAACGCACAGAATAACGTAAATGTGTGAACGCGTGGCCAGAAAATAGCCTGTTGTAGTCTGGAGCATGCGTTCACGCATCTCTCTAACCACATACTTGTGCGGGTAAATGCATCGTGCAAATACATCAGAAGAAATATCGATCGACCACAGAAACGAATGAAAGCAGTATTTTAAGCACAAGTAGGCCACAGGAGCGTACTGTAAGGGAGGGAAAGGAATAAAATATATACTGAATACATTAAATGAGGTGCTTGAATTTTTAGCTTAAGTTTCTAGAGTAATTTCATGTACCTTTATCTTAGCATTTTTTAAACTATTGTTAAATTGACTCACAATGCACGCATAAAGAGTAAAAGGACATTTCGGCTTTAATAGCCATGCACTCGTAGATTCGTCAAGGAATAAAAAAATGATTGAATGCGTGATTCATGATTTGATGGGATGTTTCATATGCCACAACCCACTACAAATTTTGATTCTGATTGAATCGAGCAAATAATAATTAAAGATAATAATTGAAAGATAAATTGTAAACTCTGGCCACAACAGATATTCCATGGGCCAAAAGTACGGTGAGCATCAACGGATGCCAATTACCTGCAGACCAGCGGGCAAATATTGAACTTAGTTGACTGCGCTATTGCACTGAAAATTTAAAGCGACCTTTTAATCCTCTCGGTGTAAACAACGGATCTAAAAATTGGAGCATCGCCAGGGAAAAGGAAAAGAGTGGCGTGTCATCACGGATGCAGTTATTGATTGACTTGTGAAATTCTCCTGGATAAAAATATATGCCAATCGCTTCGGTGAATTTGGGAAACGGATGGAAAAACCTTCGTGGAGTCTGAATTTTACGAACCTTTTACTTTGCGTTCCGGTAAAAAGGGTAACCGATAAGCTTGTCACATTCACTGTCAACAAAATAAGGCCCACACACATATGCGAAGAGGACCAAAAAAGAAATTCCCATGTTGTTGCCACCAAAATGTGTAAAGAGAGATCTCTCTCGCAAGATTAACCCATTTGAATGCTTGAACAGTCAAGTTTTTTTGGAGGGGGAGGTGGGGAGGGAAAAATTTAGAGTGAGTCACGTCATAACTTGTCAACGATCAAATTGCGTGCATTTCCCCGTTCAAACAAACAACGCGTCTATATATGTCGCTAATGAATTGGTTGAAAGTAAAGTACAAAATAATCAACTCATTTCCCGCGCAAACATTAAAATGGTTTTCCCTCCTCGCCATGATTCGTCATTTGGCATTCGTTTGATTAGCTATAATTATCCGCTGTCAATTTATTTTCGTTATTTCTGTTTGCTCGGGCAAAATAAAGGGAATCCCGCATGAAATAACCTGCCCGTCCCTTAAGCTCGACTCGTCCCGTGGATTTTTCGCCAAAAGAATCGGTGACTGGACAACTGGCTGCGTCAACAAAGGGACGATATTATTTTTTATCGTCCCAAGCGTGGCAGGCTGTCATCAGACTTGTCCGAGACGTTTCGGGAACTGAGCAGTAATTATGTAACGCGTTCTAAATAACTGATGAGCGTCGAGTAATACTGTACCTGAATTTGCGGAATATTTATACTATCTATAATCAAAGTAAGATTCACGAACTAAGCTACATTACATTATTTCAAATAAGTATAGCCTGAAAAAACGATATGATGCAATAAATCTCATGATAATAATCACAAATAATGAAATGTTTAATCACAGCAATTTTAAGCAAAGTTCTCCTGCATGTTTTTTTCAAAAACTGGAATAAGTGAATCTGACCGCATAGCGCACCTGAACATCCTTGCTATACTTACCATTAAATCCCTCTTCTTTTGCAACGTAATACCACCACTCAATGGCTTTGGTTTTATACTCTTGCAGCAATAGCAGTAATTCTTAAAGGATCAACTAGCTAATGAGTGCAATGCTTCATACAGAATGGGTGTGTAGAGCGGTAAAGATTAGACTATTGAAGAAATATAGGGATCGTGGAGTTAAGCTCCCTTTTGGCATTAACTTATTTCCGCTGAACCGTCAAAGAGCGTGCAGGTTTATGTGTTTCCTAACGAACAAGTTAGTGAGAGACGTCTTGAAGAAAATAATAGAAGGAGCGTAGCTTCCGCACGAAACTCCAATAAAAGGCTTGGTTTCCATTAAATAATTTCCTACATTACTGTGAACTGCGGGATTTACCAGATAAATGTGATAATGATATAACTGCGTAAGTATAGTGTGAATGTTGAATAAAATCTGATTAGGTGAGCAATTAAAAGTTATTTATGGCATTGCTGTTAGGAAGAGACTGGCAGGCTGGAGAAGAGGTTTGAGTTTGATGTGAATCAACTGAACGCTTAATTGTCTGATGAATTAGTCATTAATGAAAAACCAGCGTAAAGAGGTTTCATTTTCGTCCAATTAGCAGAGAAGATTTACTTTCAATATTGGAATTTCTAACGATGTTATATGACCTTACACCCCTCTTTAATAGTGGTTGCAGTGCGAATCGAGAGGCATTGAATGTCCATTTGAATGATTGTTCAATTAAGTCGAAAAGAAATTCTTGGACCACACTTCACCGTAGGGACATCTATTTATATGCTGGAGTAATATGTTGTGATGTAAATGATGCAAAATTTAAATTTTATAATTTTATCTCAGTTAAAGGATTGTTATAACTTGGGTGTACGGCACGGAATTCGAAATTTAAGCGAAATTCAGATGCTAAGAATTGTTTTTTTTACATAATAACCTTATATTTATCGGAACCATTATAAATATACAAAACGTATGATTTCGCGTGTAGGAGAAGTTCTGTACATATGTTATCGAACAATTTCGGAATATATGTTTAATACCATAAAATACGTGTAAAATAGCATATAATTAGCAAGAAATCAGACCATGCAATTTATTTTGCTTTTATCTCTAAGTATTACTAAAAAGGACACCTATGCAAAGTATCACGTAAAATCTGTGCATAAACTGAAATCGCTTTTTTCAGATCTTGATTACCTCTGCATAAAGTCTGCCTGATTCATTCATAAAGTATCATTCATTTCCAATTAGACCTGTGCGCCGCCGCGTCGCGCCGCCGCCGCCGATTGTTTTGATGACGCCGCCGCCGCCGACGGATTTTGTGTACCGCGGCGGCGCGCGCCGTCATATGCGGCCATGTACGAATCATTGCCTCTAGATCATGGCTTCTGCATTTCATTACACTAATTTTTGCCGACTCCTCATCATTGTATTTCATAACTTTGTCAAGCATTACCACAGTTATACAAATATCCGTGCAGCAGTATTGACAGTGGTTCCTAAATAGCGACAGTTATCCGTGCGTTTAGGGAGGGAACCATCTTCAAAGACTTCGAGGTATCTTTTTAATCTTATCCGCTAGTTTCCATGCTAGGGCAGTATCCGGTGTATTTAAATAAAAAATTCGTATTTTATTCTTATTTCAAGCATTTTCAAGCTACCTCTCTCATTGGAATTGAAACATTTGTAGGCTATATCAAAATGTTAATTATAAACAGTAAAATACCTTTGTTCTATTCCATGTTTTAAAGTATAGCGCCGCTTTAATTCAGCCAAATCTGAGGCTTGAGAGTACCGAGTGGAGACCGCATAAACTCTTTATCTGCAATGTGCTCATTAAGGGCCATGCGCCAGCGTTGGCCCTCAATTTGAATGTCTCCGAGCTCAGAGTTTTGGACCTTATGTCGCCCTCAGAACCTCTATCTCGATCCCACCCATCAGGTGGGTGAAGGTATGGAACGAGCTAGAGCAATAGAAACTCCTGCACGCGGCTATGTTTCAGCATTGTATGTGACTTTTAAAAGTAATTTCTTATGAGTATTCTACCGGTAAAAGATAGGTTTAGGTGACAGCCAGAGAATCTCCTTCTAGTTTTCTACACTTTTACGGTTCTACCTCCCTCTAGTACTACCATTTTTGCCTCAGCATACCGTATACCGTTCTCCATCTGTCCAAGAAGCTACTTCTCCTTTTTTACCTTTCCCTGCTTGCCCAAAATTCTTCCCTCTATCACGCTATTGTACAACTCACTTCCACAAGACATCTACTCTGCCTATCCCAGATTTCATTCAGAAGTTTTTTCATTTTCGGGATAGGAATAAGCACTCTGGCCATACTCCTTCCTCGTAAAACCATCAAATTAGTTTAAAAAAAGCTTGCCTAACATTTTTACTAAAATTAATTAGCAACTCCGAAGGTATGTTCTCCATTCCTACAGCTTTTCTTGCCTTCATATCTTTCAATGCTTTCTCTTTTTCACCGTATCATTCCGTATCGTTGGACCGAGGTTATCCTCATCTAGTGTTCCCTGATCCTTCAAATCTAAATTAGGTTATCTACTATCGCTGTCTACTATCGCTCTTCCACGTATTCTCTCTACCTGCCTTGAATATCTTCTTGCTCGATTAATTTCCTACCTGCTCTGCTCTTAACATTTGGTACCATTTTCCCTCTCTCCCCGCCCGATAGCAATTTTATTTTATCGCAAAACGCTCCCTTTTCCCCATCATATTGCTGCTTATCCATCTCATCGCAGTGGCTTTTCCACCAGTTTTCCTTTTCCCGATTGGTTATTCACTGAAGTTGATGATTATACTCATTGTGCTTCGTCTTACCTAGTTCAGTTTTGGTATTTTTTCACCTCCTTCTCTCCTCTATTTTCCCAATCATTTCTTGCGTAACCCACTGCTCCTTAACCGCCTCGCTTCCACTTATCCTTTCGTTTTTTCCGCCTCTCTTAATATGCTTGTATGTATATTCTTCCATGTTTTCTCCATTCCCTTTGCTTCACTTATGTTCCATTCCACTTGCTCTTGGTATTCCCTTCTTTTTTCCCCTACCAAAGCTTCAAAGTTCCATCTGTTTATCCACCTACTTTTTTAAATCTGCGATCATATAACTAAGTTAAGATTCAAGCCTGCATATTAAAACAAAATTCAACTGCCTTCTCGATGCGATCATTTCTCGTTCCTAATCCATACCCTCCCACTTCATACCAATCTCTCCCTTCCCCCACTACTACGTTCCACTCCACTCATTGCTATTTAGTTTCTATTGTCCGGGAACTCTCTGATTATCTCCTCTAGCTGTTTATAAAGCCCATCCACCGCTTAATACGGTTGCTTGTGGGCATGTACACCTGGGCTATAATGAAAGTTGTAGAGCGTACTTTTATTTCAACCACTAGTATGCTGTCGCTCTGTTCAATGTTTACTACCCTCCTCCCCAATTTTGCGTTCAATACTATAGCTACCCCACGTTTACTCTCATCCCCACCACTATAGATTACCCAGTAACTATCACTGCAATAGTCTCCGCTGTCCTTCCATCACTCCTCGCTCAGCTCCAAGACATCCACGTCCTCTAGGACAATCCGGCAAACCGTTTTGGCGCAGGGACCGTTTTAGCCGAGAAGGCCGTTAGGGCACTGGGGCGTTTCGGTTATCACTCTGCTGGTGGCAATTCTTTTATGATTTATGACTAAAGGCAGTATTTATAAATGTGTCAAATAAAATTGTAACTATTGTATGTAATTTGGTGTTGCTTGCATAGACAAAGCCTTAGCATGATTTTTCTCATCAACGACCAGATATGCTTTGGCCTGTATGTTCGGTGTTTTCGATGACAGATGAAATGGTTCCTTATAGTACTAGAAAAAAATCTCCCCGCAAAGGAAGAAATCATATATTATTTTACAGTATTGGTAGCACACCAACAGTGCAGTGCGTAGTTCATCACTCACCCCTTTCCACCACCATTGAGATGACTATCACTAGTCATAAATCATAAATCATATCAACCGAGTAGTAACCAAAATATCCCTGCGGCGAAACGCACTTGATCTCAAACGGCATTGCCTAATCATCCCTACGCCAAAACAGCTTCACCCAATCATACCTGTGCCCAAATGGCCTTCGCAAAAATGGCTCGCGCCAAAACTCCCGCACACCGGAATGTCCCAATCCCCTGCGTTCCCCTCTTTATTTCCTAATCGATATTTTCCTGATAACTATTAAAAAAGAGCAGCTCTTCTGTCCGAATTTGATGTACTGATGAAAATGGTCTTCAGTCAATCTGTTCGATAGGAAATAGCAAGGTCACCATTTCTGTTGGACCATGGGTCACGTGTTGTGTTCACCCTTCGTTGGCGTGGATTTCACTCGGCTCAAGCCTCTAATGCGGCATGATTGGCTTGTATTCAGTTTCCCGCTTGATTCTGTCTTAATCAATATTGTATAATAAGAGATTATAATGACGATATAAAAGGCCGTATCACCGGAAAAGGTATCAAATATACTTCATCCTACTGTTCTTGAAACTATGCGTAATTAGGACTTGTAATATCGATAGATTTCCTTTCCTCGCTGAACAACCTTACAAAATTTTCATAAGTCTCTCCGTCTACGGCAGTTTCTCCTTCCTTCTCCACATCCTCATCGCATAGCCTTCTCTCTCTCCTTTCTTTTCCTTAAAAGGTTCACTGTCTTCCAGCCTTAAAACGCAATGTATCGGAAAACGGGAAGTAGTAAACCAAAGGGTTTATGGATATGCTGAAGAGTTTCTAATACTTCTAAATTCAAAATAAAAACATTTGGTAAATATTTGAACGATATTTATTTTGTATTTGATCATTGGTTAAGGTAAGTGAAGTTCGAGGAAGTAAATCTACGGTGAGGTCTGAGAGTATCTAGGAGGATCTTAAGGACCTTGCCTCGCATGAGGATAGGAAAAGGAATCGGAATAGGAGAAGGAATAAATTTCATAGGAAGTTTTTATGTCCCACGGCATTGATGAGGCATAATTTTCCATCATATACTATTTAAATGATGCAAATAATATCCATAAGGCTTCCTATTATCCATTAAATAATAAACCGAAAGCCATAGGAATTTTCCTCTGCGGATGAATATAGTGCTTATGTACATGTGATGGACCTAACTGGAAAAGTTTAGACGGGTGAATAATGAGAGAGTTTATTTAGGAGAGTTTAAACTACGTTTATGTGACCACCTGGGAGGGAGAGTGGTCCCAGCCCTGATGCAAAGAGGCTCAATGGGAACGAATGGTGTTGAGGGGTAGAGGTCTCTTTCGAAACATAGAGTGGGAAGGAAGAGGCCCTGACAAGTAGTTACATGTTGATCCGATATGCGGAACCTAAGGAGGAGGACAAGGGGGGCCAACAGATTCCAGATTCCTGGAGCAGATACGAAGTATATTTTCAAGATTTTCAAGAAGTAGATTCAAACATGATCGCGGGAGCCCAATTTCGTGGATAACATGGATTTCGCTCGTATTTGCGATAAAAGGAAATTTCGCTCACATTTGAGGTACACGGTATAGTGATAGTTTTCATTAAAGCTATTAAGTACGTCATTTGTCTAAACGCTTAAAGTTGTGATATATTTTTGTCGCATACGTATGTAGGAATTTGATTATATAAGTTTTTACATCACATTATACAAATGAATGTATTTATTAATGAGAAAAAGTTAATACTTTTTCCTATAATTTGCTGAACTGCTACAATACTAGTGAACATATAGAGGCTAATATTACTCCGCCGGTCACGCCGCCGCCGCCGCCGGTAAAAACCATCGGATCGGTGCGCCGCCGGCCGCCGACCCATTTCCAGTCGGCGTCCGCCGCCGATAGTTTTTCCATCGGCGCACAGGTCTGTTTCCAATGTTTCCATTGGGAATGTACCTATGGCAAATACTCCATTTTAGGCATAATCATTTTTACTTGATAGCATCTTACTTAAACGCTACTGTTCCAGAGTAGATGTCTCAAATCCTGAATAGTTTTGCAAAATATTACCCAAAATTAGGGGACCTGTATCATTTCCCATACAAAATGGCTGGTCTATTTTTTACAACTATCTCGAAAAGTTATAAAGTAAGGGGCTGTCATTTTGGTATCTTTGCAAGGTCGAGTTATATTCTCGTAAAATTAGACTAAAATCATTGAATTTTAGGAGAAATTTTATCTCGCTGAAACTAAATAGAAATTAAAAGCAGTTATAAAATATAAAATGACGAAGGAGCACCTATTGAGGCTAACTGTAGAGGAAACGACGTTGAGAACTGCTGTCAACCCATCTTCCAATTGAAGAATCCTTATGATGACGAGGGGAAAAATTCGGCAAGGTTCTTTTTTATGACTGCAAATAAGGAATTTGGTACTCTATTTGATAAAAATTCTTCCGGACCAGTCAAAATTTGTTAACACGAGTTCAAAAAAGAAATGCGAACGATAAAATGTCTTGCTCACCCCCACTTTTAAACAGCTTTGAGATCCCGTTCGTCCGGAGTGTTTGACTAACTTGCCGTAATTGATCCTCGAAAGTAATAAATCCGAAACTTTCCTCTTGTCTCCCGAATCTCGTCGTCAGATAGGTCAACTCTCCGAAAGAGAGGTAGGAATATAGAGGGCTTCAAGAGAACGAAGATATTCTTTAAGTGAAAAAAACGCGAATAAATTAGAGCAGGGGAAGGTCGCCCGAAAAAATATTCATCGGAGCAAACATGACGTGGTATTTCTTCCGTAAGAAAAAAGTAAGTGGGTCGGAGTAAGCGGGGAAGTTAGGGGTCTCGTTGGAGGAGAGAGTCTTTGGACGAAGAGGTAAAAAAACCGTGGCTCCAGGGAGAAATTATCGCAGACATGAAAATCTAACGAGGATGACATAACTTCTTCAACTGTATCAACATGCCGAGGAGAAGATTTTGCCATACGACCCGAATTTCATGTACTTGTGTTGGTTTTAGGTAGTTCCATCGCATTATGACTTAGAATTCTCTCAATTTTTCAATTATTGCGGAAACGCCCAAAAGTTAAGGCTCGCAGTCACGCGAGCGCTTGCAAATATACGCACCGAACTGGTTGAAATATGTCTTCAATAGTATACATTACGATACTAGTGACTTAAGTGGCTCTTTATTACATGCCTTGTGATAGAATGTAAGTCACGAGTATCGTATACTACTACTCGTACTTAATAGCTCAAGTGACTCAAATTCGCAGTCCACTGCGGTAAAACAATGTAATGAGTGAATATAGTAAATCACATACCTCCCTATCTTTATCTCAACATGGTTACCGTTGTTTACTTTTAATTTTCAGGTTATTTTGAGAGCTGTATAAGTACTATTCTATAGGCGGGAGTATTGGGCAGTCAGTTTGTACTCGTGCTCGAAAATTGTCTTGATAAAAATGGTGGCTTTCAGCTATATATTGTAAGACAATCGTCAAACAATTTTCGAAATTTTTCAGAATAAACTTGCCAAAATTTTGAATGTTGTTTAAAATATGGTAGAAGATACAGTTAATCCAGCGCCATCTTCATCTAAACCTGATGGGTACTCTATGTGATAAAAATTCTTCAGGACCACTCAAAATTTGTTAACTCGAGTTCAAAAAAGAAATGCGAACGATAAAATGTCTTGCTCACCTTCACTTTTAAACAGCTTTAATTAAACACTTTTAAACAATCGATTTTCCGGTGAAATTTTCAGGGTAGAGTAGAATCATGTGTCAAGTTGGGAAAAAATCGTAAAAGTTAAAAAAAGTCGATTAGGCTTAGATTTATCGCAATCGATAGCTTTACATGGGATTATAAGGGAAAAATGAAAAATTTTAGTGTGGACCTTTTTTCTTTCGTTCATTAAAATATGAAATAATTGAGCTACAAGATTGATTCTTTCACTTATATGCAGCTGATTGTTTGATAAATCTAATTCTTGCAATCAATTTTTCCCGATCTACTGTAAAACTGAATTTTTTAAACTTATATCTGGGGTTTTAGAAATGTTTTCACTTTCGTTGCTATGGATATATTTCTCCATTGTGCCGGGCCGAGTGTCGATTCGAGGTTTGGAACTCAGCGAGGCGGGCCAGTTTCAGGGGAGGGTTATATTTATGTGTCGATTTGGGGTAAAATCGGAAAAGTTAAAAAAGTCGATTAGGCTTCGAGATATTGTAATCGATAGCTTTACATATATGAGTTAGGTATCCTGAGTGCATGTTATTCCGTCTTCTTTATACCATTTTTCGAACTGCCAAGTACTGGGTATAATTTCTTCAACTTTTTCCTGGCCTCTACCGTAGCTTTGATGACCAATTTCAACGAACCAAGCTTCATGATCTTGTAGTTTTCATTAAAAAAAACATGCAGTCTATGTAGAAGATTGGAAGAGAAAAATTGAATATGGAAATTAGTATATTAAAAATCTGCATTCCAAACGAATTCATATAGTAAAATTCTTCATGTGTGCTCTTATTAAGTATGCTGTACTGAATTGAAATATATGTAACGTAGAAGAGCGTCTTCTTATAGTAGTTATATATAAAGTAGCTATAAATATAAAAGTCAAATGGGGTTATGATGATCTTCCAGTGGTTTCACGTTCGTTTCGATATACTGATAATAGTATTTTGAAAAGTCGTTAATAACCGGATGACATACAATATAAGTTTGTACTAGAACTGTCTGGTATCCATATCTCATGGGGCGCGTATTTCATTTCCGAGAATTAAACTTTTCTTTGCTTGCATGTAGCACGCAGACTTGAGAGCTTTCATTTTTTTTCCTCATTTAAAGAGTATCATCATATAACACTCCCTCCCCCTGCTTGCAAATTGCAAGCACCCTTTTACTCGTATCTATGTAAGGATCGGATTTAACAATGAGACAGGTCGTCAAGGGGACAGCGTACCAAAAACGTTGAATTTTCAGTAATTTTATGATTATTTTCTCAAAATTTAAAGTAAAACAGTTGGAAAACAAAAATCCATTTCAAGAATAAGAATAGTTATTTATTTTCCTTTCCAATAGTATTTGTCGCACTTTGTACAACCATTATTTCTACTTTAAATATGCAAAAGAATAAAGGTCTGAATGCCAGAAAAACGATCTTTACATGTATTTCTTATGGAAACGCTTTTACTCGTCTGGAGTCGAGCCGGAGACCATTAACTTTCACAGCACTTTCCTTATCTGTACAGATTCTCTAAGCGCTGTGAAGTCAATTTCAGCCTATTAACCACTCCACCCTCTCGTCCAGGATGTACAATGCGCTCTTCACTCCCTCACCAACAAGGGAATTAAAATCTCCTTTATGTGGGTACCTGGACATATAGGAATAGCTGGTAATGAACGCGCAGACAAGGCTGCAAAGGAAGCACTACAGATGCCAGAAAGTGTATGGAGCATGGTGACTGCGGAGGACCTAAAGGCTATGTTTCGAAGCGTTATTTTAGACAAATGTAAAGAATCGTGACATGGGAGTAATAACATCAAGCTCCGGACCGTGAAACCGGTAGTATCAGTGTGGCCCTCTTCCGTCAGGAATACCCGTAGGGAAGAAGTCGCAGTCACACGCCTGAGGATAGGGCACACTGCCCTGACCCACTCATACCTTTTCACAGAAGAGAAGACACAACCTTGGTGTGATGAGTGCGACTCCCCTCTGAATGTGTGACACATCCTGACGGAGTGTGATAAATACCGGTCTTCTCGAGATAAACACAAGGTCAACGGTACCTTAGAACACATCCTAGGTGACTCTCCCGATTGCCTCACCCGAGTAATTGCGTTTTTAAAAGAAATCAACGTTTTTACAATCAATTGTAAATTTTTTATATGTATATGCGTATTATACAACGTTATGCAAATTTGATCTCACATTAGTACTAAAACGATTTAGCTTCAATTGCATAAACCTGGTATTACCTATGGACGAGAGTGGTGCGAAATGACCGCAGTAGTCGACGCACCCTTAAACAATAATTCTACTACTACTACCATAAACTAAAGAAAAAGTAGCTATAAACCTTTCGAGTGACATGGTAAATCATGCTACAAAGTTTAACATCATTCCGTTGTGTGGTTTAGTTGTAATAACTGATCGCACAATCACACTTTCATTTTTATAGATAAAAGAAAGTAAAATAATTTGATTAAGGAAGCTGCTAGACAAAGAATTAAGTTAATCTTAATCATCCTGTTACTGAGTGTCTAAACGATGAAACTTGAAATCAACGAAGAAAATGGCTGCCGACGCAAATCCATACCAGTGGTTGCATACCAATAATCTGTAGCTCATAATCGAGAAAGTCTTGCCTAAGATACCAAATTCTCTACATCTACATACTACCCTTCGAACCACCACGTGGGGGGTACGGCCGGGGTGTTTGAACACCAGCCGTATTAAGGTGTAAAGAAAGGTTTTGGGAATCAATATGAAGAAGTTTCTTATGGCAGTGTTTTGATCGGAGCTGAGTTTTTTTTCTTAGTCACATATTGTGCGGGGAAAAATACGATTTTTTTGTTCGGAAATGTATTTCTCTTATTTTATCATTTCTTTCGGACCTGGAGATGCAAAGGGATCGGATTGGTGTGGTTGCTAGAGTACTGACGAACCATACGGACGGCAGGGTTCAAATCCCTGCAGAGGAGGATGTTTTTCAGAAGGAACCTGATCCCTACTTGAGTGTCTTGTGGAGAACACTTCAAGTACAGTACTCAGTCAGTCGGGTGGGACGTTAAACCGAAGCCCCTTGGCGACTTTCTCTAAGAGCAGGCTAATGCCGACGCCGGGTTTCACCTCCCGGCGTCGGCATTGGGGTTGGGGTCACCTCCCCAAAATCCAATACAATCCTGGAGATGCAGTGTGGCATCTAAATCATAATCCTCGTGTCGTTCTGGAATTTATCTGTTCTGAATATTTCAAGCAAACTAAGTCTAGCATGCAGCCTCCGAGTCTCTAGTGGCTCCAAACCAAATCTCACTAAAAGCTGTGGCACACCATGTGATTGCTCATGGCAGCTTTTAACTAATTTCCCAGCTTTACTTTGTATTTTATTTCTTTAGTAAAATCTTTCTCTCCAGGGTCTCGCTGCGTGTTCAAGACGTGTCCTAACCAGTGAGAAGTAGCATGTCTTTTTTCATCCGTGGACCTTCCTAGTATACGCTTGACCATTCCTAGTTTCTTCAGTGCTGTGCTGCAAATGTTTAGTCCCCACCATATATCAGAAGTTAAGGTTATTCCAAGGTATTTGACTCTATCTGAAGACTTCATGTTTACTGCACCCACCGTGTAGATATGGCGTTTGTGTGTTGACTTACGTAAGAAGTGTGCTTAGATTTGCTGAGATTTTACTCAACCAGTGGGGGTTCAACCCACTCCTTTCACCACGAATGATCGTTGTTCAGGCCCGATGATAGAACTTTTAAGTCCAAGTTCTCGCCATGTTCGCAGAATATATCCTTATCGTCAGCAAACAGTCTTAGTTTCTTGAAAGCCGAGATCTTAGGTCATTTATATAAATAATGAATAAAAGAGGGCTTTTCAAGTCACCGGAGGTCACTCTGACCATATCAGAGCTAATACCGTCAATTACTAATTTTGGTTTGCAATCACTGAGAAAGCCACGTATTCAATTCACCATTATTTTAATTATTTCGCATGAGTGCAATTTAGTCTTTTGTCATTAGCCTCGTCGAAAGCTTTCTCGAAATAAAAGGAATTTCGCGTTGACTTGCTTTTTCGATTCACCTGTTCTTCCATGTTATCAAGAAATGGCGCAATTAGTGTATCTCAAGGCCTACCCATCCAAAGTCTTGCTAACTGCCAGGCATGCAAGAAATTTTTATTGTCCATGTCATAATATTGCTAATAACAATTGGCTTAAGAATCTTTCATTGAGGCGATGTTAACGTTATAGGCCGGTAATTTCCTGGGTCATGTCTGTTTCCGTTATAAGCTCTTGGTGTGACGTTGGCTGTTTTCTAGTCTTGGATTACCTCGCCTTTGGATAACAATTTGTTCAATATAGTTTATAGGTTTGGTGCAATAAGTGGCGCTGACTCCTTGAGGATTCGTGTATGTATTCCTTCTGGACCCTGGAGGCTTAATACTTTTAATCTACCACAGTTTTTTAGTTATTCCGGACACGTTGAATAATGTAAAAGAAAAACGCTGAATGATCCTAGAGCATAATGCAGATGTAGTATCTTTTGTGGATTTTTAATAATAATAATAATAATAAATTTATTGTATTATTCTAGGAGTGAACTCCTTTAGAACAAGGTAGTACATAATGTGATGTGCAAGGACAAATAACAAGAAAATAAATCATATACTCCATCAGAAAACAAATAAAGAATAATTCGTTCATATAAAAATTAGTAAAGCCATCAAACAAAAAACCATGAGGAACCCAATAAAGAGTGATCTGTACATAGAAAAATTAAGAATGGAATCGTACAACAACCAGAGTAAAAAAAGAAAACTACACTTGAACTCTTGAACTTACACTTGAACTTGAACAGAAGTTAGTTCTTCAAACACATAAATTTACCACAGACATAGCAATGAACAAAATCCATAACAAAAAGACATGATCTAAGTGCCTGGATCACAAACAAGTAAATGTTTGATAAGTTTTCTCTTAAATATTGTGAGTGTAGCACTGTCTTTTACATATTTTGGCAGGTTATTCCACAAATTTGAAGCAACAACTGTAAAGGATTTTTGGAATGTCGCTGACCGGAACTGGGGGGCGTACAAAAAACAGGGGTCTTGTCTAGTAACAACATTAGTGTATTTACTACTTGGGAGAAAAAGATCCATTATGTACTGAGGGCTCCCATATTTGAGGAGGTTGAACATGAAGCAGGCTATGTTATATTTTCTTCTTGATTTAAGAAAGCCAGGAGAGCCTTTTAAAATAAGGGGTTATGTGTTCATGTCGCCGTAGATTAAAGATGAATCTCACACAGGAGTTCAACAAACGCTGTAGCTTAATATTCAGCTCCTCAGTTAAGTCATTGTACACGAGACTACAGTAGTCTAGGTGGGGAAGAATGAGTGAGGTAACAAGTTTCTTTTTTAACTGAAGTGGTAGTAGATTTCTATGGATTTTAAATTGATGTAAAATTGCATTTATTTTGTTGGATACCCTCATAGTGTGTTCTTTCCAGGAAAGATTCATGGTTAATGTCAATCCCAAATTTTTCACACTGTTTCTGTGAAATTTATATTTGATACTATCTTGCTGTTACCAATGATAATGGATTTAGTTTTTATGGAGTTTAACACGAGGAAATTAAGCTTAGCCCAAGATGTGATAGCGAATACGTCCTCATTTACCTTATTGATCGTATCACCGAGTTTATTTGGAAGACAATGGCAATAGATCTGCAAATCATCTGCGTAGATCATGTATTTACAGTGAGCAATACAATTTGGAAGGTCTCTGATATACAACGAGAACAAAAGTGGCCCTAGAACGGAACCTTGTGGTACACCACTAGATGTTGTTACCCAGTTGGATATGTCTCCTCTAGAATCTTTGACAGATTGACGACGTCCATTTAGGTAGGAAAAGAACCAGTTAAGGGATGAACTTGAAAATTTGAGATTTCTCATTTTTTGTAAGAGAAGGGCATGGTTTACACTATCGAAAGCTTTACTAAAGTCAAACAGGACCAATATTGTCACCATCTTTTTATCAATGGCGTACCTAATATCTTCAGTGACTTTAATTAAGGCTGTTTGTGTCGAGTAGTTCTTACGAAAACCCGACTGAAATGGGTCTAATAACTGATGAGCGGTTAGATGATCAATTACCTGTGTGTAAACTACCTTTTCTAGACATTTTGAGGCGGTGCAGAGGATGGATATAGGTCGATAATCTCCTGGAGAAGTAGGAGTTCTAACTTTACTGATCGGTCGAATCAAAGATGATTTCCAAACTTCGGGAAATGTGCTAGATATGAGGGACGAGTTAAAAATATCAAGTAAAGCTGGAATCACAGATGCAGATGAGGCTTTCAGGTATTTCACCGAAATTTCATCAATCCCAACAGAATTTGATTTAGCGTTTCGTAGGACATTCTGCAAGACATCTGGGGTTATATGGTTAAAGTAAAAATTTGAGTCATTGAACGGAACAAAAGGTTCTATGGATTGGATGTTAGGGGTAAGGACATCATTACCATTTGGCAAGGGGGAGCCAATTGATGCAAAGTACTCATTCATGGCATTTAGTGATAGTCCGAGAACTGAACTTTTGTTAGTCTGTTTTACTAGTCCGAGATTTCTTAGCTCACGCCAAAGGTCATTTGAATTCTTGAGGTTAGAGAGAGTATTTATATAATACTGTTGTTTTGCCTTGATCACTAATCGCTTAACGAGATTGCGTTGCCTTATGAATAGTTGATATATGGCATTATTTTTGGTTCTAATAGAGTTGATTCTCAGTCTCTCCCTCTCTTTCATTTGTGCCTTTAACTCAGGTGTAATCCACGGAACTATCGGTCTATTAAGCTGGATTTTTCGTTTTGGGGCGTAACGATCTAGGCAAGTTAAGAATGTTAGGTTAAAGCGTTCCACTTTCAAATCAACGTTAGTGGATTCAAGCACTTTTTTCCAATCCGTTTCAAACAATTCTCTCTGAAAGCTATCGGTATCGAAATTTTTATTTGATCGAAAGACGAGGGTGGATGGAATCATTTTAGGTGCTGTAAATTTGTATGTTAAGGTGATCTTGTCGTGGGCCGAGAGAAAGGGAACAGGGGACTGACAAAAAGAGGAAATCTTTTCTTGCGAATCAACGATACAGAGATCGAGAAGCGTGTGGCTGTTTTCAGTATGATGAGTGGCATCCAAGGGAAGCAAATAGAGATCGTTTGAGTATATAAAGTCATGTAGAAATGCACTATAATAGTTATCTCGGAACATGTCGGCATTAAAGTCTCCGACAATAACTATGTTATTAAAGGTTGGACTAAATTTAATAAATACATTTTCAATATCTGAGATATGACCGACCTTTGGAGGTCGATATACAACTAACAATAAGAGTTTTGAAAGATGAACCCCTGTTATTTCCATTACAATAAATTCAGGTCTCGACTCATATGTAGGTCCCGAAGTTGCAAGGACTATTGAGTTGAGGCGGTTGTGGACAAAGGCTCCAACCCCACCACCGACTTTACCGATTCTATCATGACGATGAAGGTGATGATTGTGAAGTTTGACCATATCGTCGGTAATACTTGGTTTTAGCCAAGTTTCAGTCAAACAGATTACGTCTGTATGATTAGAATCAAAGTGCAGTTGGAATTCATCAATATGGCCCATTAGAGATTGGCAGTTTACAAGGCAAATATTTATTTCCTTACGAGACCTTTTGACTTTTGGGAGTAACAGGGGGGCCTGATGTTAATATAGTTTGTTTAGATCTTCTTCCGAAGCGATGGAAAGCCGCTCGCTGCCATCATCGACACGGGCAAACACACGTCCATTTCGTACCCACAGATAACGGATTTTTCCTTCCTTCTTCAAGTCGCGAGCAGCTGCGTATAGCCGTCTATTTTGTGGGGATAATGACTCATTGACGTAGATGCGGAGGTGACTCTGGCCCAAGCCTGTGTTTAAGTCCCCCAGTTTAAGGCTGGGTTTCCTCTTCTTGGCTTGAATGAGCCCTGTGGCAACACGGGAGCTTACGAAACGAGCTACTATCGTCGGTGTTTTCGGGGCCTGGGACAGGTCTGATTGGGGTTTTGGTCGAATGCGGTAAGAATAATCAATTTGGCTGGTCTCTATCTTAACACCCAAAGCGGTCCCCACTTTGCAGACAAGTTCCTCGATGATCTCACTGTCTGAGACTGGAATTCCACGAATCTCAATTGTATTACGCAATCGTTCCTGTTCCACTCGACTAAGGCGAAACTCCACGTCTGCGAGTTTCTTCTTCAGGTATTTGGTGTCACTCGTTAAATGAGATAATGTTTCGGTCATTTTGGATAAGGAGGAACTTATTATACCGATGGATTGGGTATAGTTACCAACTGTATCTTCCAGATTAGCTATGGATGCCTTAATCAAGACCTGGTCTTCACGTATCTCTTTCACCATTGCAAGCAACTCCTGCAAGGATCCACTGGAATCACTTGGGGACACACTGGGACAGGTTTTAATTGGAGTGTCGTCACCGCGTAATGATCGAGCTGTGGACAAACACTTTTCACAATTCCAAGACTTCTGAAGCTCCGCAAGCACCTTTGCTTCCTCTGCTGAGAGTGACAAACACTGTGAATGTGAAACTTCGTAGCATTTGGCACACGTTAAAGTTGTTTGACCACGCTTAACGACTTGAACACAGATTGCACAAGAGGGCATTGTGAGCGAGCGAGAGCAGAGCAACCGATCCGCACACCACGAGAGCTGAGGACAGACTCGGATTTGAGGCTCTTTATAAGAATATTTTGTCTAATTTATTGTTAAAGGAGTTAATTTTATATCTACATAGTATTTAATATACAGATTTCAGCGTATCCGGCAGGCAACAATAGGAAAACCAGCCCCTTCATGTTACGTGGAGCTCTAAATTAAGTTCTCACTTCAAAACCGTCCAAATGACAATAATGTCATCAAAAACTGAAATGCAATGTATCATCAAGTATGCAGCGATGCTTACTCTATGCTTCTACTGATGTATGTGCGGTAATCTCTAGATTTCATAATTGTTTTTCAAAAGTAAATACCTATTAAATAATAAGACGACCCCTAGGAGGCTTGACGTTACCGCTCGGTATCGCTTTTCTATTCTGCATGAATTCAATAAACAGGGATAAAATCTTGCTCGCCAAGGAAAACGATATTTTCATAAAAACATTTAAGCAAGCGTAAATTGTTACGGAATTAAGTTATATTGCTGTTAGCAATACCGTTTTATGATGTCTTTGCCCGGGTGTCATATGTCATTATGTTTTCAAGCCGAAAAGCGCGCGTTTTTAAAATGAAATAGTGATGTCAATTGACTCATGTATTCCGGAAAAAAAATTATGTCCGAATAGATAAGAGCACGTGGTTTACGTTTCAAAGGTTGCTCAAAATCAAGCATGTTCCACTCTGTGAATAAAAGTGCTCTTTTTATACTCCCAACCATGACTTCAATTGGGCATTCTGCCCGCAGAATGGATGGTTTTGAAATGGTCCTTAAATACATTTTTTTTATTCTCACACTAAGTTAAATGTGTTTAACGTTAAATGCGCAACGTTTTCATTCTGTTGAGGCCATTTGAAATTTCCTAAGACCATTTAAATTCGTTAATTGCAAAGTGGGTGGGCACTGAGGAAATGAGGAGGTCGCGGCAGTAAAGGGTGTACTGAAAGCATCGAAATTTATGTTAATAGATATGGCGTCATTCATTCCATTAGCATTTTAAGTTTTCTTTTAATATCTTTTTTATTTCAAGCATCATTGCTTATTTGAAAAGGTTTTACGAAATAAATTCTCAATGCATGTCCCTGGCCCATTATTCAGTGGTTAAGAAGACGCTTTTGAAGAAAATGAATTACAAGAATGATTCTGGGCTCCCATCATAATGTTGACGTCAATTATGGACTGAGACCAAATTTCGAGTTTTTCGTTAAATATGGACAACATTCACCTTTTTCAAGGGAAGCGTCGTCTCCTAATTTGTGATCATATTTCTCTGTCCAACGCCAGAAAATCTCATAATAGAGCTACCTTATTCTGGAGATCCATCACCACCGGGGCTGATGCTCTGAGAGGAACCTGGCTGAACCTTCTCTGGAGGTAGTTTACGATGGAAACATGTTAAGCTCGTGGGAATGCGAGATAGAGCGTCTCTCAGATAAGAAAAGAAAAATATCTGGTACCAAAAGGAATGAAAATTGGAGAGCGGCTTACTCAGCCAGAAATGAACGATGAATTTCCAAAAAATTGCTACGTAGTTTTAAACATATTCTTGGAACATGGAAACATGTTAAGCACGTGGGAATGCGAGATAAAGCGTCTCTCAGATAAGAAAAGAAAAATATCTGGTACCAAAAGGAATGAAAATTGGAGAGCGGCTTTCTCAGCCAGAAATGAAGGAACGATTAATTTCCAAAAAGTTTCTACGTAGTTTTAAACATATTCTTGAGTGGCCGAAACGATTTCTCAGCAATGTAACTGAATTACTGGCACGAGGTTTGGGTATGTGCTGCAAAACGCATATGTAACAACTGCGGAAACCGACGAAAACTCGTTTTGGATGATGTCATTAAAATGGTGTGAAAGTTATTGGGAGCTGCTTGTAAAACGTTAAGAAAATGTTAATTAACCATTGAGGACCATGAAGTAGTTGATGAGAAGCCGATATAAAACTGCTGCGGAAAAGCTGGAGAATTGTTTAATAGTAGATTAGAATTGGCTGAGGGTAGGCAGAGAGAAGAATGTCTGAAAACTCTTCGATTTAATTTTTATTTTATTTATTTAATCTTCACTGCCCAACATACATCGTAAATGGCCACTTTATGACGGGTGAATAACAACAACAGCGTAAAAACACAAAGATCCAAGCACTGAGTGGCGATTATTACACTCAGGCGGGATTCGAACCCGCGAACCTCAGTTTAGCAGGCGAGGACTTTACCCCGTCGCCACTGGGACCGGATTTGCCTTGAAGAAGTGGTTGCGGAACGCATATGGGACAGCTGGGGAACTCAACGAGAAACTATCCTAATACATGTGAAAGTGGTGGGAAATGATTGTCAAATTTACAATTTAACTCTGTAGTATGTTGATTGTGCGCTGAGGAAGTGCTATTTAACCACTGAGTAACTGCTGGGAAATCATGGAAGAACCGTCGCGGAAAAGAAGACGAGCAGTTTGAAAGGAGGAAGGTGGTTGGTAGTGTAGGGGGTGCTAAGGAGAGATCGTTTGGAAGCCATTCGGTTGGAATGGTTGCGGAACGCAATCGGATCGACTAAGGAACTCAACGAGAACTCGCTGTGATTTATGTCGTTAAAATGGTACAAAATGGACGAGGAGTTTCTGATTAAACGTTGAAGAACTATTGATTGACTTTTATGGAACTGTTGAGAAAGTATTAAGTAACTTCTGAGAAGAAAATGTTTATTTTCTTTAATAACAGTGTGAAGTTGTTGTGGATGATGAACTGTTGTATAATCATTGAGTTACTGCTAAAGAGAAATTGGTAACTTTTTGATGGCGTGAAGCGCTTGTGGAGTGCTGATGAAATGCTGAAGAACTGTTGAACAACCGTTGGAAAAACGTTTTGAGAAAATGGAGGAGCTGCTGAGGAGCCGTTGAGGAACCACCGCGGAAGAGGCGAGGAATAGTTAGAGGGTGGGTTGGGAGGATGTGGTAGGGGGTGCCTAGAGAATGGGGGGGGTTGTGAAAAAAATGAACGGGAGAGTCGTCGGAAGGGCAAACAAGGAGCGAAGCAGAGTTGTCCGGCCCGTCTCCCAACTCCCCTCCACACTCTCCCCCCCCCCCCCCATCTCATCCCCCCCACGGCACACCCCAACCCAAGCGCCCGTATCTCCTCCACCCCTCCTCTTCCCTCCAGCGCTCTCTTGCGAGTTTCCTTCATATCTTTTTTTGCTCCTTCTACAGGAGAGAGAGATAGAGAGGGAGGAAAAGTCTTTTAGCCTTAAAATGTATTTGTTCTCTAATGCCTCCCCCTTTCGAAAAAAAAACCGCCCGAAGGATGTTTTCGAGGAAGTGATGGCTGAGTGGAGGAGGAGGAGGAAGAGGTACGAGGCGGAGATGGGAGGGGGATGCGGAGCGGAGTGAGTAGAGGATGGAGGAGAGAGGAGAAGATGAGGATCGTGTGGATTGGACCGCGCCGGGTGATGCTGGAGTTGATGACGACGCGAGGAAGGCAATGGCGCGCCTTTCCGTCTCGCTCCCAGCGCCGCCTGTCTGTCCCATTACAATGTAAAATTGTGAACTGCTTTGTGAACTCGCCTTTAATTTTCATACCTCTGCCAGATAGTCCACTGAATGCGATAATGGAAGCAGAAAGGGATTGAACGAATTACGTAGTCTGGTGTAGATCAAACCGACGGATATAATCACTAACGAAAAAGTAGAAGCTAGTAGAAGAACACTTCGAATACTTAAAGTCAATTAGCTCTTCTGTCTCATAATCTATTGTATTACCTGTATAATCTATTGTATCTGTAGAGCCTATTGAAGGTAAAATGGAAGAAAAAGTCCCCAGACGAAGACCCAGGAATAAGTTTATGGACCAAATAAAGAGTAAAGTACATAAGGAGAGATACCAGGAGGTGAGGGAACTAGCAATAGATAGGGAAGTGTGGAGGACTGCAGTCAACCAATCTTAGGATTAAACAACCAATTATAGGGGGTGTTTCAGAGTCATTCGTTCCGTTCGAATCGGAAGACTTTGATCGAATTCTACGTCACTTACTATCGGAAAGACTATCCGTGCTTTCAGACCGCTTCCTATCGGTTCAAAGAAGGCTTTCAGATCGAAATAGATGTCGATAGGCATTGAGGTGTCGGAACGCCATTCCGATTGCATTGGTTGGTCTCAGGTGAATACACTTATGATGTTGTTGATATTAATTATCTGGCTGTAGTAAGATAATACCTTCATTTCATGAAATCACAGTTATTTGAATGTTCTGCAAGAGTATTAAAGGTGTAAGAGAATGTAGTTTGCATGTAAACGGGACAATATATGCGCATGTTGTGTTACTGTTGGCGCAAGTTTGTTTACAAATTATTTGGACATGTAATCCAGCAAAAGGACGATGAAACAAGTTGGAATGCATAGTAACTGGAATGCAAAATAACTTATAAATAATTCAGGTATGTCCTCTGATTTGGAAATATATATTAATAAACTCATAAATAAACACCTAATTAAATTTAGTTATAATTTTTCTTGGAATATAGCAATTTTCCACAAGATGTACTTACGTTCCCATGAACTGTTTAAAGCTTTTTGACATAATTGCTGCAATAGAAATAAAAAAACAAGTAATTTATGAACTAGGAAAATCTTGTTGGAATATTTTAACCTGTGTCCTCTCCACCACTGCGCAAATAAGTGTTTTATTTAAAATAACAACGATTATGGATTATACATCATAAATCAAAACAGGCACATAGGTTGGAGTTATTCGAAGGTTTTCAAAGCCCAAAAATGTTGTCTAAATTCTATTGATGGAAGTAACTTTGATATGAAAATGGTGCAATATAAGTATGTGCCATTTTAGCAATAAAATGCTGCTATAAAAATAACCGAGTCGCTGTACAATGGTAAACAATCAAACCCATTTATTTTCTATTATTTTAGCCTACATAAGTCAAGCCATTGACAATCACCGAAATCATACACACTTTCAATGTAACCACTGTATTGCCTTCCGATGTACTTCCATTTTTAAGGACGTAAAATGTATAATATAAATGGCATATCATGAAGGCTATTACATACACTTCACAAACCGCAACAGAAGGATGAGCATGTAACACATTAAACATTAACATGTACTACAATGAATTTTACTTAAGGTATTGAAGTACTACATTTTAGGTATGTTATTAGCATTATTGAAACTCTGAGTGTTAGGCTATTTGGCAACATAACTGCATAAAGATGCAAACGTTGCACAGGAAGCATTTGAATCGTGCTAAGAGCTGAAACAGGCGACATAAAACATACCTGCTTAAATATCGCCAAAGGAAGACAACCGTGGTAAACTGGCTATATTAGTCCTTATCTCTCCTCAGGGGAAAAAGTTTGGATCTATTAACAAACGCTTTGAGGTATTCCCCGCGCATAATTTAAGTAACAAATCATCAGATTTTCCAGCAGGTTAAAAACTCGTTAAATTATTTTTTGGGGAAACAACCAACGACCTGTGAGGTCTTTTAACAAATTTGGACTGGAAGGGAAAGGTAGTGTTGATTGGTCCATTGACTGGGGGTGGAGAAGAACCCGATGAGTCTATTATTAACCGAAGGCACTAAGATGTCTTCATGCCTACGTCTAATCCGACCAACAGACAGGCCATTCTGACACTTTGCAATGGGATCATGATTTCTAAGGAATATTTTTATTGCAGCTGACGAGGAGCCATACATCAAGTCACCGCTCCTCTTTAATCTACAATTACTTCAAATCCGCGTCCCTTAAAAAAAGTCAAAATTGGGATTTAAGATGCAATTTCGGATGTTAATTACGTGAGCCGTAGCGCTATCATTTTTAAAAATCACGCTTATGAGAGCGTAAATATATAAATATGATTGTCACTCTCCCAAGTTTTTCAAGTGTTTTAAATACAATTTTTTATCGAAAGGGTGCATATTTATTCTCATAGCTTGAGAATGGCGCTACTAATGCAGCTTGCGTTCTGGATAACTATAAAGAGGACTAGAAAGAATGATCCATGATCCATAACGTTATTTTTTGGCGTATCAGATGCAGCAAGTCATCTCTGGTAATCGGAACTGTAATATACTTGCGAATCCGCGGACTACTGTGATGAAATTTAGAAATCATATCAATATTCCAAGCTCCTAGATCTTTCACAAATGGGACTATACGGGAATACTAGTTAACCGGAAGCTTTGCAATGAAACGAAAAAATGCCTCATTTTTAATTTGAATCATCGTCATTTTAAAACTTGCAAGCCAGCTTTTTGGCCGTGTGCACGACAATCAATTATCCCCCTCCCTTCCACCCGTCCCATTTGTACTAAATTATGGAAATCCCTTCGAAAGGAGAGGAAATACTTCAACTTGTTTATTTACAGAAAAAGGAGCTGCATTCTCCAGGCGAATCATTCTTCTCGAGAAATTCCAGCATCCTCCTCTTCTGTTTGAAATCTTTTTTTTTATTATTATTACTATATCTCTCCGTTCCTTCCTCTCATTTTATTATTTTATTCCCTTTTTTCAGGGAGTCACGTGAAGAGGCCTTCGGGGGATAATCGTATTCTGGAGCGTCGAATGAGTTCACAAGTGCTGCCGGAGCCATAAGGGGGAGAGGGAAGACTCCATTTCTCTTTTTCTCCAGCGGAAAGGAAGGATATCTCTTATTTAATACCTTCTCACCGTTTCCTCCATCTCTCCCTCTTTCTCTCTCGTGTGAGAGGTATCAGTGAGGACTCTTGCTGAGGATGCAGGAGTGGAAGAACCCCGGGTGGGTAAACTTCTTCCCGGTCTGAATACGCTGCACACTTTTAGGTGAGTACTTTCAATCTTCCGCTCCATATAACTGGTGGTTTTTCTTGTCATTCCGGGAGGAACCACGACGTCATTCATTGTTGTTCAATCTCTCGATTCCCTGGGAGTCGACTTTAACGATTGGTTTTATTAAGCCGCCAAATTTACTCTTTTAATTTCTCACGGACAGTCCGGAGTCCCAAAGCCGTTAGTGCAAACCCATGTTGGGCCTGATAGTCCGTTTTAAGGAGGAATCTATAAGTTATGCAGGCACGATAACCTACTTTGATTTTCACACACAAAATTCATAGTAATTATTCTACTATCGCATGGTGTAAAAATATTTCTAGGTCATTGGTCATTTTACGAACATATATTAGTTTAAAATTCTTAATTTTTCCGTAGAAATCGCTGTCGTTGCGATGGCATATATTTATATAACTTCAAAAGTTGGGAGGCAGGGTACTAATTTCATGAAGACACACTCAGTACCCTCAGTAATTTACTAAGTACCGCATGATTCTTCCCACAACTCACCTTCCCCTTTACCACCAACCATAGTGCACCACTCCCAATTACCTCCCTCCCACTTACTAAGAGTTTCCCATGATCCCCTGAAATCTATGTAAATGATGGAAAACGGAGATTTTGCACCCAATGATGGCTTGACGGACGAAACTGGTCCGTAACTTATAAATGAAAGCCATGACTCACATCGAAAAGCTGCGATTTTGTAGCTTAAATTGACTTATACACTACCATCTTAGCCCTCTTCATTACTTTTCTTTGATGTAAAAACTTATGATTGAAGACTCCAGGTAATATACTGAATGACAAAATTCGCGAGTCAATCTCAGCCTCCAAATTGCTGTCTTCACTTATCAGTGCCCTCAAGTATTTGTAGGTTGCCAATGCCTCAATTGCTGTCTTATTAACAACTTAATTGTCATGTCCAACCTGTATGCTGATATTCATTGTTTTTGTTTTCTGAGGATTGATGGCCATGTTTTTGGCAGAATTAACTTCATTCCTTACATTCAAGTATTGGAGTTTCTGTGCCAAATTGGCAATTAGGACAATTTCGTCAGCGAAAGCAATATCCAACAAAAGAGCTCATGTTGCATCATTAAGTTTCCGAGCTTATACCTTTAAATTATTTGCTGGCATTCTTTAATGGCAGCATCCATAAAGGTAACACATATATAAGGGGACAGAATATCGCCCTGTCTCACACATGCAGAGGTTAAAAATCTGCTCGATGAAGCATTTGCTGTTCTTATATAATTCCTATAGACTTTACAAAAGCCTTGGATTCCCTTTGTACTTCCGACACCAACGTCGTTTGCCTCAAATGTTCGCTTGAAAGACCCTCACTTAAGTTGATCTAAAGCTATTTCTAGCGCTAGGCATGCCTGATGTACCTCTTTTCCCACTCAGAGGCTCTTCACTGCAATACGTCGTTGTGTGAATATATGATCTTAGTGGTGATATAAGAAATGGTCAACAGTGCTACTACCAGGTCTGGTTCCTGCAGTAGATTACACCTTGGAGGTAAACTGTCTTAAAAAATCAGTGCCTACATTAGGCCACTAATGGCCGGTTGCAAGAACATTTGTTATAGAATCAATAGTAATAAGATCCATAAAGTTTAAATCTCATAAATATATTCGAGCTGCAGGAACACATCTACTAGGTACATCAGTAGCCAATACCAATAGTTAACAGTTTCGAATATTCGACCTAAGCTTCTACCGCTGCATAAAATGTATGCAAGTTTAGCCTATGAATAATTGCTAATGCACGTAATAATTAGTCAGTAATAGTAAAAAAACTGGTAATTTGTCTGAAAACAACTCTTTATTCCAGTAATTAAGTCTCCATGCAGTTTATCGCGCATCCGCCATCTTGGCTACTAATGGAAGTCATAACTTCATGCCATAGTTTATGAAACCAATTAATTTATCGAATGTCTCGGCAACTCTTATCGAATGGTTGCCATGGCATATGGGTCCCATTACTTTACAGAATACATGTGTCGTCCCTGCAACTGACCATAAGTCGGGGAATAACCTTGAAATCCCAGAGTCTAAGGCCGGTATTCATAGTCCTCAATAATTACAGATTCGTTTCAATCTATGATTATATCTCTAATTAATTACTGTTTTCTATTCATAGTCGTTAAAGAATAAGTGATTCATCAATCGTCGATCCTTGAATCAGAGATTCATCAATCTCTGATTAATATGTATTCATAGTCGTCAAATAATGATTGTTTATAGTTCTAGTGTTCATAGTCAAGCAAACTGTAATTATTTGGCCAAATAATCATCGATTCGTGAATTAGGCACTCGACCGTAATTAATTAGTTTTTCTTTCTTGGACGTTGGTAGTTCTGTGGTTGTTTACGACATATTCGTGTCTTTACGTTCCAGCTATACAATTTTATACGGTGCTAAAGGCATAGGATACTCAATATGTACGTCTTGAATTGATTAGGATTATTGATTATCTTGAATTGATTTGGATTTCTGTACAATGGAATTTCGTTTGGATATATTGGCGTATTTGATTGCCGATGACGACGTACCAGCGTATCACTAAAGGCTGCGAAAAACACACATTAGGGATCCAACAAATCCACTGAATTATTACTCACAAGGGGAGACTACGTACCCTGACTCGCCGATTTGAATGACGTATTTTCTATGTAGTGCACGTGGGCGAAGGAAACGCAAATTTGCCTTCAACTTTTATCAAACGTGTCCTAGTTTTATTGTAATTAATCAATTTATAATCGGTAATATCCGCCCTTAGTATAAAAACGTTACTATAAAATCCCAGAATCGGGATTTGCTTCAGCTGTTAAAAAATGGCTAATGTGTCACGAGGAAGTTAAGTCTTTGTTTCAAAAGATTGTATAAAAATGTACTAGGAATGCTAATAACTAAAATAGGGTTGTGTTTGATTTGAGATTGTTTACTCTCAAGTAAATTCATCTATTATATGTGATATATGCATTTTTTGGTTCCTAAATATAAAAGTTTTTGTTGAACTGTGTA
Source organism: Ceriagrion tenellum (assembly GCA_963169105.1). Lineage (NCBI taxonomy): Eukaryota > Metazoa > Arthropoda > Insecta > Odonata > Coenagrionidae > Ceriagrion > Ceriagrion tenellum. The sequence continues at coordinate 77,198,874 of OY720643.1, forward strand.
AATGATTGTCATTGCTCATGTTATTGGAAAAACTCAAGTTATAGTGAACGCGTAATAACTTGAGTTTTTCATTTTTTTAAATATGATTGCACAATAAGGTATAATAGAAGCACTAGATAATTTTGAGATAATGTGTTTGATAACTTATCAGCACCAGCTCTGCCACAATAACATTCAGATGATGGTAACCCCAAATCAGATAGTTCCACTGGAGTACCTATGTTCCTATACTTTGTATAAATAACCAAATGTACATACAATGAATGGAATACAGAATTATTATTATTAACTGGAAGAGATTAAAGTATTGAAATGAAGAATTGTTTAAGAAAATATATAATTATTAACAGAAGGTAGCAATTATAAACAGCATGTTTTTTACGCATTTTTAAAACAATGCAATTAAAATTTCCAATTTTTTTAAGTGTTGCGGAAGTGGTAACTGTGGGTCGTTGAGAGCACGTTAAAATAACATGATTTTTAAGGTCGAAAAAACTGTAATCCCACATTTAATTAAAGAGCGTCATTTAATGTGGTTGAACTCTCCAGACCTTCAGTAATGGATATGAGATGAAAAATACACTTTAATATTTTGGCTTAAGTAAAGCATCGTATGTCTTCAGCTATTGATGGTGTTTGCGCAAGCTTTAAACAAAAATTATATTTAAAAATACTTTTTTTTCCATTCTTTGACTGGGGGTCACATGTTTGTAACTGAAATCGACTTTTCATAAAATAAATGTATCGTTTCGTGTTACGAAAAAAACCTGTCCGTGTAACCAAATTATAAATTAATGCATCTCATATGTCAAAAGGCTATGTGTTAATATGGAGTTTAATTGCCTAAAATCACATCAATCAAAATAATGTTTACATTTTCCTATATGATTATCTCTATTGAGAACACGAACGATATGTATTATGCGAAGATCTATACATAGACCAAAAATTGCTAAAACCATCTAAATGCATTTTAGATACGTTAGACATGATGGATGTGTGTCATCCTATCTTACCTAAACCCTTCCATTCATGTGGCCAAAACTCGCATTCTTAAAATCAGTCAAAATATTATTTTTTACTCATAATAGGTACCTCGGACGTGGATTGACGTCCACTGATGTTGATTGATGAATTGATGTCTCATCGTAGGAAGATTTTATTGATAGAATTTTGTTAGATTCATCGTTTCAATTATCAGAAAACATTACGCCTTCCCCCTCAGATTCTTCAAAAACATTACTTCTTCGGCTCACTGCCCAAATGAACTTGATTTATGAATATCAAGGCTAACTCAGTTTGAAGACGGTGTGCTCAGGTCGGTGTGTACGAAAAGGCTAACATTTAAAGCTCTCCTGAAAGCGGAGATGGCTCCAACATTGAGCCTGCATGATGACGACGCAAATAGACACTGATTTAGAGGGCATGTGCTTGGGTCGCAGTTTGGGATATGAAAGAGAATCCGTCGATACGCCCGTGTATATTATTACATTCGCTGCTTCTCCCTCCCCCACGCCCAGAAAAATATTAACGTCAAGCTAGTCGGACATTATCTCGCAAATGAAAGGCTCGCTCTTCTCTTCCCTGAAAAGCTCCCCGCCCTCCTTACCCCCCTCCCGACCCCTGTACAAATTCACTCTCTCCCTATCTCTCCCTTGCTTCTCTTCTTGATGAAGCCACCCACCAGTCACCTTCTCCCCCCCCACCCTCTTGCACTCCCCGCTCCGCCTCCCCTCCACTTCCGGTTCCGTGGGTTGGGGATGGCGGAAATTCATTCGATATCTCCCAACCTCTCATCACTCACTCCCCCTCTCAAAGAGTCTGGGCTGCCCCCATCCCCCTTCCCCCTTCCCGACACTCACCCCCGCCTCTCTAACTCCTTCAGGGAATCTGCTCCTCACTCCCGCAAGACCCCCATCGGAACCCTCTTCCCCCTTCCAGTCACTACAAGCCTTCCGCCGACGTCGCTTTAACATCCGTGCAACCCTCATGCAGCGTATATCAGACGTTCCCACACCTTCCTCTAATGACCCATGATATCTCGATTGCCCACCTAGATTAAGGCGTTTCAGAGCGACACAGAGAATAATATCATGAAGCCTCACTACTTCCCTAGGTCTGACAGAAGCGATAAAATAGGAGAGGTACATTGCCGAGCAGATAGGACATAAATATTTAAACAATTAATTAATAAAATACAAAGGAAAGCGGCGCGCGTCGTTCAAAACTGCTACGAGCGTACATATAGAGTCTCACATCTTTTAGAGGAATTAAGGTGGGAGCCCCTAGAGGCTCGGAGGCTACACGCTTGGCTCAGGGTCGCTTGAGAAATTCAGAACTGGTGCGTTTCAGTGCGGCACAGAGAATATTACCGTGACTCCTCACCACATCTCTAGGTCTGACAGATGCGATTAAGTAAGAGAGATACACTGCCGATCAGATAGGTACAAAAACTCGTTCTTTCGCGCACAATGAACGATCACGATAAAAACGGAGCTCCAGTACATACTCTCCTATAATACATGTCACCATTTCACCTCCCAAAAACTTACATCTTTACACGGATGGTGACCTAACACTCCCTGCCACACGCCCAGGTGGTGGCTCGCAGGGTATTATATAGGCGTAGGTACAAAAACTTGTACTTACCACGCACAATAAGTGATCACGATAAAAACTGAGCTGCACTAAATACACTCCTATAATATACTTCACTACTTCCCCTCCCAAAACCTTATCCCTTATGTCTTTACACGGCTGGCGTCCTAATAATCCCTGTCTCAAGCCCCTGCCGCGGTTTGCAGGATAGTATATAGATCGAATGGGATGTACGTAGATGTTCGCTAGGCTCAGTTTCCTTGAGTAATTAAGAAATTGTGTGTTCAGAGAGACACTGGGAATTTAATCATGACGTCTCACTACATCTCTTCGATCTGACAAAAGCGATAAAATAAGAGAGATACAATGATAGAAAATAGGCATGAAATGATAGGCACAAAAACGAATACGAATACGAACGAAATGATAGGCACAAAAACGAATACGAATACGAACGTAATACGAATAATTGAAGGATCACTGATAATTAGAACTTAATTGAATTGAAAAGTTAAAGGTTTTACTTGGCGGAAGGTCACCGTTGTAGTAAACCAAAATTTGTGTCTTCCACAGCTTAATGGAGTACAACCGGTTTCAGTAGTTACGCCATCATTTGGTATACTTCTCCTCAAGAGAGAAGAAGTCCCCAGAGGAAGACTCAGGAATAAGTTCATGAACCAACTAAAGAGGAAAGTTCATAGGAAGTACAAACCAGGATATAAGGGACCTAACATTAGATAGGGAAGGATCGAGGACTGCAGTCAACCACTCTTTGGATTGCATGACCAATGATGATTACTAAAAGCAGTTCTTCTATATTTCCTGAAAAACTGATGATGCTTTGCTCAGTTATGTCGTTTCAAAATACATAACCACATCCATAAAACATTGGCGGCAAATGATGATCGCTTATCGACCATGTGTAGTGATGCATGACATAGTAAATCATTGTCTCGCGCAATCATAACCTCCGTTAAGTCGTATAGCTTAACAATGTACCGGGTTAAATTGTTCAATATTAGAGCACATTGTGGTGAGTTTCGACTTACAACCTAACCTTACAATACTCTACACCACAACATTCGATGCGAAATGATTTTCAAAGTCTAAGTCACGAAAAACCCAGTATGCTGCATATCTCGATGTCATTGCATATTGAGTAATACCTCTAAACGCATTATATAGCTCATTGCATCATATTGTGTACCACATTTCATCACTATGCGAATTTTGATCCATTTAACGCTTCTTCGCTTAAATCACACATATTTATCGCTTCATATACAGCTAATCGCTGGTCGCAGCTAACATTGTTCCGCTTGGTATCGTACATGCAATCCTTAGCATTATTATAGTGTATATACAACACATTGTTTCGCATATTTCATGGTACTACTAATTACGTTTCTCTATTATCATATCGTAATTATCTTATTAAGTTGCATATTGCATTATATCTTCTATCGCATGGTATCTAATCTTTTTATATAAATAGCATGCCGGAATTCATGTTTTATCACATCTTACCGCAGCATATTATATCTGTTTCACGGTGTTATATGTTAGCTGTTCCTGAGAACCCCCGGAGAAAATTTTCCTTAACTTTATATGGATTTGTGGCGAAGCTGGAATGAACACCTGATTAGCAAGTAGGAGAACCGGGCTAGAATGAAATGATTTAATTAATATTGGATTCAACCATTTCAAAATAATTTTTTTCGTGGCAAATTTCACCCTTTTAGCTGTACATTTCCACTACCAGATTACAACTAACTCACTATATTGTATATCATGTTAAATCGTATATACCACAATACTTCAAATTGTATGAATCGCTTGTCGAACAATTTCGCTATTCAAATAATAGATTATGTCGATAAATAATTTTATTGTATCAATCACATCGCATTTCATCGTCAGCCGCTCTATCTTACATATCTCGTCTAATCACCCACCATATTGTGTAAATAATTCATCGCACTTCAAGCAATAACACCTTCACAAACCCATTGTGTCTCAGGGTGTGTCCAATCCAGCTTCTTTTCTGTATGGTGTTCCACAGGGTCCTTTCCTCTTCTGCTCTTCAGAATACTTCATCATTTCTCACTTTGTCCATCCATTTGATCTTCAACATCTTTCTCCAGCACCAGGTTTCGAAGACTTCTTGTCTTTTCTAGTCAGTTTTTCCAATGGTCTAAGCTTCCGATTCATAGAGTGCCACGCTCGTGGTACTCAGTAGGAATATCGAGCACCATGCACGTGATATTCGATATCCCTCCGGAATATCGTATTCGGTAATACGCAATATCGCGCCTAACCGAGCCTCCCCTACCTCCAACATCCCCGAGACATCTCCCGCAACCTCCCAGCCGACTTCCCTTCCTGATATCCCCTCTTTCCTCCCTCTCTCCCTCCCTGCACCCCACTCCATTCAACCCTCCTCCCCCTCTCTTATCCCTCCCCACTTTACAACCCACCCCACCTCATCCAAGTCCTCCCTCCACACCCTTCATCGCCTCACTCCCCCCCCTATTCCTCCCGCGTTCCTCCCGAGGGCTGCGGGCCCTGCGCAGGTTTTAATATTTCACTTGAAGCCTTGAGCAAACAGGGAGCCTTGCTACGATATTAGAATATTCCAATCTCGAGAGATTTTAGTCCTTTCCCCCACTCCACCCCATCCTTCTCCCTGCACTTCCCCGCACACTTCGACCCTCCCCCCCCGCTTTCCCTCCTTCCACCAATCCCACCCCCTCCATCCCCCTCCTGTGAAATAAGCCAGCCTCCCTTCCCTTGCCCCCTGTTCCCCCCCACCTGCCTCTCTTCTTCCGCTCTTCTCCGCTTCCATCTCCTCCTGGGGAGGTCGGCTCAATAACAGGGGGCGCCAAGTCGATTCCAATTGGCGAGGAGGAGCAAGAAGACGGCAGAGGGAGCGAGAGAGGGAAATGCGTTAGTTTTGAACGTGGAGGAGGGGTTAACAGAGGGAGGAGGAAGGGACCGGACTGGCTGTTAGGAGGGAGAAAAAAGATGCAGGCGATAATGATAGCGATGAGGATTTCTAAGCCGGACTAGTGTAATTTTCTTTATTAAATATATATCTTGTATATCGACTAAGTATGCAATGGATAAGCAGACCAGAAAAGATTTAGAGCATGCGAAACATGGAGTTATATGAGGATGCAATAAGGTTAAATGATTGGATAAAATGAGATAATTATAAGTCTACGGAAGAGTGTTAGAGGAAAAGGCCATACAGAACACAGTACAGGAGAAGATAACCAAATGGTTTGGGCAAACCCTGAGATGAAATGGATTTCTGACAAGTTATCCCATTACTTCCGGTTTCCCCTAAGGAAAATGTCTCAAATGAGCAATTAATATGTTGACTTCGAAAATTGCCTGAATTAGTCGGTAAATACGTTCCTTATATCTTACTGCTCCTTTTGTATAGGCGTTCGTGGATTTTATAAAATACTATTGTACACATTTAATAAATATGTGAAACCTAAGAGGTGTGTCAAGGGTGAGAGTTGTTATACCTAGTTCTAATCACTCAATTATTTTAAAAGTCACGTAAGTCTTATCATAGTGCTCTTTTTAGCTTTTAAAACATATAAAAGCTCAAATGAGAAATACGTATGTAATAATGAGTGGCCAGCTTATGCCTTTTTTTAAATTTTTTAATCCCCATTTGTGGCCATCATCATCATCTGGTGTTCTGCCTGCTGGCAGGTCCCGTAAACCACTGCTGTCTCCATCCGCTTCTGTCCCGAGCTTCTTTCTTTGCTTCATCATAGCTGATGTTCTTCACCTAATCCACCAATTTAATTCTTCTCCTTCCTCTCTTATTCTTTCTTTCAATTGAACCCTCAAGTGCCACAGTTATTATACTTTTCCCTCTCATCACATGGCCCAACCAGTTTCCTTTCCTTTTCCTTATTTCCATTAGGAGCGATCTTCCTTCTTTTACTTTGCCCAAAACCTCTTCATTTCTCATCTTATCTACCCATCTTACTTTTTCCATCCTTCTCCACATCCACATTTCATAAGCTTCTATTCCATTCCTTTCCCTCTTACCTAATGTCCACGCTTCACATCAATGAATGGCCTCAAGATTTTGTAAGAACAGTGATGGTACCAATTCCTAAGTAGCCTGGTACACGGAAATGTGCTGAACATAGAACGATAAGCCTAATTACACATGTAGCCAAAATAATGCTGAGAGTTTTGAACAGGAGAGTAATAAGAATAATGGAAGAAAATGTAGGGGAGAAAAAATTTGGTTTCCGGAAAGGGAAAGGAAAAAGGGACGCCAATTGGCCTGTTAAGAATAACTGGAGAAAGGTATATAGAGAGAGGAAAAGGAATGGCACTTTGTTTTATTGATCTGGAAAAGGCTTGTGGCCATATATTCCAAAAATTTATAGCTTGTTGCAATAATTTATTCCACCGCGTAATTATCGCATAATATTTATATCGTTATTAATGTTGCGTTACGATGCGATTTTATCGCAGAAAAAATACCACTTGTATGCGAAGAAGAAACAAAAGGTGGTACATTTTCCTTGCAAATGTGTTTATTCCTGTCGATTACTTCCACTAAGCAAACTGCCTCTTCAAGCTACTGTCAATGTAGTGCTTTCTGTGTATAAAGGTGACCTTATGATGTATCGATATATTTTTATATCGCTTGATATTCTGGTATACGGGTATATGTAGTTAGATAGGTAATATGTATAACAGGATCAGTGTATTAGATGTTTTAGGATAATATCAACAAAATTGGGGGCAATAGCATATTGAATTGAGCAAATAGAAACAGTAAATTGGAAGTTGGTATCAAATTTTAGGATATCTGTAATGTAGAGATTTTTCGATGGAAGGTTTATGGATTAAAGGGGCTCTAGGAAAAAAGTAGAAATGCGATAAGAAATTAAAGATTGTAAATGTAGGATACGGTAATTTGAGATCTTCATATAAATCTGGAGAAGATTGTGGATACAATGTGCGGAAGTGAAGAGTAAAGTAATGGACACATCTTAAGAGTGAGTGTTAGTATATTGAAATATAAAATCCTCAGCTATATCACTACAATAAAAATGACCACCAAGGTTGTAGTGAAATTTTGCTCCAACTTAGGAGAGGTTTCGAATATAAAAGCTGTTCTAAGGAAGAATGATATAAAAAAATTGCAGGAGAAAGAACATAAAATGGCCAAAAAAATCTGGTCATTAGAAAGTAGGCAGAATTTAGAAGATTTAGTAAGCAAAAGAGAGGTACTTCTACTACTAGGTAAGGGAAATTTTCAAAGTGCAATTATGAGAGAGTGTGTGAAAAAATCGGGAAAGAGTACTATCCTTTTTCATACAAAGAAAAGCTGAAAAGCTGATGATCTTTGGATGCTTATATTCGAGGTTCTTTGGTGAGTCTACAACTCACCTAAAAACCTTGGAGTAAGGTCGAAAATATTATGTTCTTAATGTCCTTTCATGCTTTTATGGGAGAGAAAATTCTCCCCTTTAGTTATCACTGTGATATTTATTCATGAACTGTGGTGAGAATTAAAAAAAACTAGTAAATGTACAAATTTCTCTGCGTATCGCCTAGATGGCTTATGGAAATGGGTGAAATGGTTGGCATGCACGCTTACATACTAAAGTAATTATGCTATTTCTTATCTAATCGCTCCCTTGTTCTTATGACTCAAAAGCTTTCTCAGTCTGCCTGTGCCACCACACACTCTTCTACGACAAATTTAGTGAGAAATATTTCGTAGTCCTTTAAAGATCAGTCACATTTTGCAGTCTTTAAGCCAGCCTAAAGGGAAACGTTTTGGAGCTTTTGAAAAAATGCTCTAAAATGCTGACAACGAAGTTCTTAGATTACATAAGGATTTACATAGACTCCTTCTTTTCTGTGAATTTACATAGACTCCTTCTTTTCTGTGAATATTCCTGTTTGAGGGATATAGGTAGTTTTGCACTATCCTCGTCTCAGTACTCATAATCGGACCAGAATCAACACACACAAAATTACATTATTTCCACGGCTCATTCGTCTTTTATAAACCAGTCAAGTTAGATTTTCAGTGTTTATTCTTGGTGGGCGTGATTATAATGTGTGATAACTTTTCCAATGGTGTGTTTTGCACACGTTGCGATTTTCTGATGATTGATGTGGGAGAGCCATGCGCCTGCATTTAGTTTGGCTTCACCGTCGACAAAACCGTTTCAGAAGCACGTCAACTGCTTGAGTAGGCATTAGAAAACAAATGTTTAGACCAAACCCAAACCTAAAAGTGATGTCAACTTTTTGAACTAGGTCAAAATTCAAATGAAGATGATGAAAGTTCTTGATGGTCTTCAGTATTAATCCTGAAAATTTTGCTTCTAGCCATGTATCATTCCAGGCCGGCCATTCTCAACGTCTATAGCATTATGATACAATTTTATGGTTCATTCCGAAGGATTTTGTATGAAAAACTCAACATGAGAGGCAATACTGCTGGTTTTCAGCATTTATAAATTTCTATTAATGTTTTAACATCTCGCTTCGTAAACTGCCATGAATTTACTGAATGAAGATATGTTAAAAAAATCCTTTTTTATACTTTCAAACAAAATATTTTGTTTTTGGATCCATGCTCAGAAACAACCATTTTTTAAACTGCTACTTAATTTAAGATAAATATACATCATCACATCGTGAAAGATATAATTTGGTTATGCGAGATTATCTACTTCTGTTGATAACTTATAGTAGTTAAATCTTGATATATATAAAATTTACTATGAGTTATTAATTGTACTTAAGTTTATGACTGTTTTTTGCAGGGAATTCTGTTGATAATTATTTAAATAAAAAAAAATGTATTTAAGCGTAGAAAACGTTCTCAATGAGTAATGACACGCTGATAACAAGCAAGTTATCAATGAAATACATCGTAAATTCTCAGAATTAGTACACAAATATAAACAATTGTACCTGAAGATGCTGAAAGCTGTGAAACGCGTAGTACGTTTAATTGTTAACAAATAGTTGAGGAAACGTACAGGGATTATTTTCGAAATAGATTCAAATATAAATTGCCTCCACGAAGTGACGCCTGAAAGTGTCAAGTTTATTTAATTGGTCTCAAAACAAATTACTTTCCGTCAATACACATCTATAACTGCTTAGTACTCGGCGAGGTACCTTGACTGCAATTATTGAGCTTTTCGTAAACAGGCAATAGTTGAAAATACAATGAAATCATTTTTACCGCTGTTGTAGTTTTCTGGTACCCAAATGTGTCGTTTACTGGGTGGGTGGCCCTTTTGCTCGGCGCGCGATCGAATTAAATCGGTGATTAAGAAGAAACAAGGAATCGATAGTTTTAAATAGGTGAGACTGAGAGCTGAGACGTTGAGGGATGAAGAAAGGGCGGAGAGATACTCGACATTGCTTTTAGCCTGTTCTTGACTAAAGATTTACCGAGGACCATGGTTTGGAATCCCTGTGGCGGAGTACTTTACTTGAGATGTAGTCAATATCACATCCAATTCGCTGAGAAATCCCAGCCTTTGTCGGGCTTTCTCAGCGAATTGGCCCAGTCTCTCGGTATGGGAAGCCAGTCTCACATCATCTACCTGATCCCAAGGTTTTGTATACACTGGGAAGCTTCCTATTTTATCTCCATTGTCTCAGTTTCATTTTCTTGTTAACTGACTGCATTTTTACAGAAGAAAATACCGATATAACATGCAATTTTGACCATGAATTCGCGTCATTTACCTCAAGCTCGGCTATTAGTTTTTTGCTCTCACCATTATCAAAGCTGCCATGAAAATATGCTGTAATATAAACGATTGGATAAACTTTACACCCTTAGGAGCCACTTCGTGGAAGTATTTTATACTTGAATCCATATTAAAACAATCCTTGTACTTTTAAACTAATATTCTAATAATATTTCACTAATAACAATAATAAGTAGAAAAGTACAAGAATTGTTTTAATATGGATTCAAATAAACGATTGGAGCCTGTCCAGGTTGTTGTTAATGTATTTTTACGTCGTCAGAAAAAAATAGTTTTTGAACCTCAGCCTATGAGAAGGCGTTTGGATTTCAATAATAAAAGTACCTCGTTACCTCTCTCACTTCCGTTCCCTTAATGCATTAATTACTCATCAGTTCCATCTCAAGCTTTCTTTATCTTTATTCTTATCGTTTCACCTTGCCGGGCGGTTCTTTACCTTCCTCTTAGAGCTCTTTCTGTGGTGAACACCTTGGCATAACACAAGATTTATAATATGTTTTCCATCCGGTTTAGTATTCTCTCTATCATCAGAATTTTTAATAATAATGTCCTTTTTCCTCAAGCTCAGCTAGTAGTGTTTTGCTCGCACCATTACCTAGGCTCCCGTTAAAATATTCAGGATCATTCAATATCATATCATGTTATGGGAAAATCCATAATTATATCTGCAAATAGCTGGTTTCATTCATGAAAATTGCTTCTGTTAGAGTAGCCTCAGAAGTCGCCGTAGCGCTTTGGATATGTAAGTAAGGACTTCTATGGAAGTTGGGGTCTTTAGTGGCGTTCATTCATGGCATTTTTCACTCGCAAGGAAAATAGCGCGACTTTTATTTTTCATGCTAGTACAATTTATATTCTGCAATCAAATTACATCGCACCCGGTGAAATCCTGTGCAGGTGACTGTGAGCATGGTACTGCATGAGCAATCAATAAAGTTACCTAGGGGGTAATTATCGTGAATGCATAAAAAAATTATTTATACCTTGAACTCTTTTATTCTAAAGGAATCATAAGAGCTTTAACGTTAAATAATTTGTACTTTAAAATCTTTCTTAATACATTTAATGAAAGGGCGTACATATCTATATATTGGATGTAATTCATACAAATTAAATTCGTCCGCGAATGCCTTCAGAAATCAAAAACTTTGGTTTACAAATGCGTTGAATTGGCACTTTTCAAAATTGCCTTACCTTCATTAAATTCTTTCATGGAAAATATCGAAAGTTATGCATAAGTAGAAATATTTCCTGCATGGAGCGATACAAATCGAGACACCGTTCCATTTATAATGTCACCTATATCAAGAGACTGAACCCATTTAATTAGGTGGTATTTTATACAGCCATATGCAAATAACTGGTACGTGAAAATCAAAGAAAAATGTACAGGACTAAATTTGTGACAATGCTTTGGTCAAATAAGGCATAGTTCCAATCAAATGGCTTGGAGAAAGTGTAAATGCCACTGTTTGAGGTTCTTAGGAATTAAGAGGGGTGTGTATGGCATGACTACGAAGTAATGCAGGGCATAAAGACCTGTTCAAATATTCATTTTCTCACTTTTTCATACATTCACCATATCACATCCCAAAACATTATCCCTTACACCTTTACACGGCTGGTGTCCTAACGACCCCGTGCCATACATCCATGTGGCGGCTTGCAGAGTAGTATGTAGATATAGATGTCAAACAATGTAACCTTTTTAATGAACTAATCTTGACAAACTCAATATTCTGATGGTGAATTTGGGTTCCGTTTATGGTTCTCTACTACAAATTCACGCGCGTTATCGTAATTTTCCAATGGCGCTCATGAGAGCGAAAACGTGGTAGCCATTCTTTAAGTTTTATCAACTGCTCAAATTGCTAAGGACCGTAAATGTGACCAATGACCATTTACAGTAGTTTGAATATTGTATAAGAATGAAGGAACGCAACAGAATACGTTATAATCCCACCCCGGGTTGTCGTTTATCTGTAAATTTTGCTATTTCTAAGATAAACTTCAAATAAGGTTAGAACGCCATTCATTTAAACCCTTATGCGCTAAAATGCCATATATTGGTATTTGTGAAATTCTGCAGAGAAAATACGCGACTTTAGTACATTTATTTTATATTGGTCAATTTTCTCTCAATAATTTATTGCCTATGCTGTATTAACTTCATTCAAACTTTACCAATTAACACTCTCTTAACTTATCGAATTTTACTTCATGGAAATAAAGCATACCTCTTAGTAAGCTACGACAATAAATAAGGCTGCCGCTAACTCTGCTATCGGTGTGTATAATCTTCGCGCAATAAAACAAGAAAATGATATTTCCAACTTCAACTTCGTTAACTCCTGATTTATGAAATTGCCACAGTAAGATTCGTGATCAATATTTCTAATTGATGAAGAATTGATTCCACACTGCCAGGCGAGATTTCGTATTGTCAACTTGACTACCACTTGGTTCTACCCGTGTTTCGATTGTCGTGCAGTCATCACCAGGTACCGAATCATTGCTACGATGAACAATTAAGGGAACAGTGCGTAAACTTTCCTTTGTCACTTATCAAGATCAGGTCGTTTAAGTATTTATAATTTTACTACTCTCACTGAAATAATGTTAATTAGTATAGCTACTGATATTAGAGGTTAAAACATATAAAAGGAACCCAAGGCGTGATTCAAGATTTCTTCTCATTTGTCACCTTATATGATACTCTATATTGCCATCCTTAGTACCAATAGAGGGGACAGTCTGTAAAAAAATAAAGGGCAGTTTCTGAATAATCGTTCTGTGATTCAACCATGATTCCCATTTTTAAGGTGCTGACTCGAAAAGTTTTCTGGAAATTTTGAGTCAATTAGGTGTCAAAATAAATCGGACGAGATTTGAAGAGAGAAAAATAATGCTTTTTCTCGTTTCTATCAAAGGCCTACTTAGTCTTCTCTTTAAGCAAGTGTCCACCGACGGCGTCTGATGATGGTCGCTAAATAACTCCTCCCTCTCCCGTCGTGAGGATGGAGTCGCACTTGAAGAAAAAGAAAGAAAAAGGGGGTGGATGTTGAGAAAACGTTGGGAGTCAACAAATCGATTTATAACGGTCTGGCGCCCCGTCTCAGGCCAATTGTTGACAATCTCGAAGGTCGGCCAAGGGGGGGGGGGGGGGGCAGAGAGGGGGTCGACTCTTGCTTGTTTTTGAGTGCGCAAATTTGTACACGCGTGTTTGTCTGTTTGAACTTGAAGGTCGAACAGCCCCGCAGATGGATTAGTCAGGTTGGTAACACTGTTGTCATCTCGCCCAAAAGTCGATGAGTTCGAGTTCCACTCTAGTCGTTCAAGTGTTTGTCATTTGATCGATTTCTCGGTAAACTATACGTGAACCAGTAGTAACGTAAATTCGATGGTTACGGGCTTAACTTTCTAAAAATCTATAATAAAATCGATAATGAAAATGGCTTAGTTACTTTTCACAGATATTTTTATTTGTACTACCGGTTTCGTTGCATAGGCAACATCTTCAGGCTTCTCACCCCTTCACCTGAACCTGAAGATGTTGCCTATGCAACGAAACCGGTCGTGCAAATTAAAATATCTGTGAAAAGTTACTAAGTCATTTTCATTATTGATGTCAGTAGTAACGTATACACTTGGTAAGAGCACGGGTAATGTAACGATATTAAAAAAATGTAGCGCTCAACGACTCAATATTGAGTGACTATCCAATTCGTAAATACAACAAAAACTCGTTATTCGTAGAGAAAAAGTAGTTTACTAGCTGCTATACTCTCTGTACTCTGTGTATTTAGTATAATGGTAATGCCCAAGTACGACTCAAGGCATGCATAAAAATATAAGCGGGTAATATACAGTAGAAAATTGATCTCTTTTACTTTGAAACATCTTTGAAACATTACGACTTCTGGTAAATGTAACTACCAAGCTGCTCAAAATAAAAATATGTCACATTTTATTGATCAGTAAAGTAAATAACAAGCCGGAATAGTTGTTCCAGCTTGCGAGCTTTCGCGATATCATAATTATTCAATTAAATAGGCATTTATTAAACGGTTTTCATTGTAGACATTTGATTGTGTAATACAATATCGACATTTTCTTGCTGTGAAACCTTAACTGGTAACCTCCTTGCTTCAGCTATATGAGGACATTTTAAGGTATTCTTGAAAATACGAATGCAATAATCAACAAAAAGGAGCCATCATATTATCACATTACTACTGCCAAGAACACGAGTGCATTTTTTAGATGAAATCTCTCTCAGTAAGTAAGCATTATATAAATATATAATAAATAAATTATGCAACAGTTAATTGCTAGACGATTATAATTTTGAGTGTATTATAGAGCAAGCTAATGTTATGCTTGTTTTTAAGCTTGAAATAAATCGGAAAACCCTTCTATCAATATCAAAGTATGCTTTTAATCCTTTAACTGCTGCCTCATAATCCTTTAAATGAGACTAATTTTTTTGCCTCACATCCCGGTAAGGGCCTAAACTTATACAAAATTCAGTTTAAGCATTCAAACATGCTTTATACCCCACAATACAAGACTTTTAACAGTGCAAATATCCAAATGAGAGGTCAAAAGTTTATATATACTTCAATTTTCGGTTATCAGTTTGCACCTACTTGAATAAGTTTCATATACCCCTCAAAGCCAGGTTCTAAACTCGCAGTAAAATTAACTTGGGCAAGCAAATATTTAATGTAACCTCAAAGAAGGATTATTTATTCATTTACATTAACTCAAGTTTGCAAACCATATCCATATTGTCGTAATTGAAAAGACCTCCATAATCAACATGCGCTTTCCTTTTCTTTGATTGAACAGCCGGTCGATAATCTCTCCCATGAATAGGAGGCCGACTTCTCTGTCCAAGTAAAGAATTTCTTTGCTATCAAGAATTTATTTGCTATTCGTTGAGGAGGAGACATGATACACGTCCAAATCGACCTTCAATGTGGTCTTGTATCAGATTCAACTCAGAAGCGTGATAGCCGCTTTTAGAGTATCGAAATGGAGTTAAACATGCTACTTATTTCATTTATACCTGTGTTTTGTATTTCGATTCATCGACTTCCAATATGTTTCATTCGATATATCCATATATTTCACGATCATTAAAAAGGGGTTAGGAATTGTTGGGTTGCGTAAACGCCTGTTGACACCCATCACCCTTCTTCTCGATATGATATTGGATTTGAAGGGGAAGTAAAATGGTACCTCCCTGAAATTCAATGCCTATGTGTGTGTTATCAGCGCTTTTGAGCATCAAAATGAAGTTCAGCGTATCAATTATCTCATTTATAACAGCAGTTTGGAGTCTATTCATCTTATTTCGATCAATTATATTCGATATATTATTATATCGCTTGACCATTATCAAGATAAAGTCAGACGAACTCGTACAGGAGTAGGTATGGTACACTTAAACGTCCATCGAAGTGGACTCGTATAGGAGATAACTCCTTATTTGTAATCGGCGCTTTATGAACATCGAGATGGAGTAAATCATATCAGTTGCCTCTTTCATACAAAAAATTTCTATTTCGATTCATCGTAATTCAATAAAGTATATTCGATATGTCGATGTATCGCACGACCATCATCAAGAGGAGATCAGGAATTGTTGGGCGATGCGGGGGGAAGGGGTGTCTGTTGACACCACTCCCACCTCCAATTACTTTCCTTCCCGAAAGGATGTTAAAGTGTATGGAGAGGAGAGATGGTTCTATCACGGAAAGTCAACTCCTACGTTAAATTGCCGCTTTTTGAACATCGAAAGGAAGTTAAACATATCAGTAACGTCATTCATACCAGCTATTTTGATTTTGATCTATCGAATTCCGATGAATCATAGCGCTCGACCATCATCAAGAGGAGGACAAAAAGTTAGTTTGTAACGATTCATACCAGCAGTACGGATTTTAATTGATCAAATTTCAATGAATTTAGTTCAATATATCGCTCAACCTTCATCAAGAGGAGATCATATGAATTCATACAGGAGTAGGTATGAATTATATGAACCGTCTACATGGACTCGTATAGGAGATAACTCTAATTTGTAATCACCGCTGTATGAGTATCTAAATGAAGTAAGACATATCAGTTATTTCATTCATTTCCAATTCATCGAATTCCAAGGATTATATTCAATATGTCAGTATATCGCACGACCATCATTAAGAGGATGTCAGGAATTGTTGGGCGATGGGCGGGGGAGACGTCTTTTGACGCCCCTCCCCCTCCTATTACCTGCCTTCTCGACATGATTTTGGAGTGGGTGGAGAATAAAGATGGCACCATCACTTAAAGTCAACTCCTGTCTGTAACCACCGCTTTACGAGCATCGAAATTGAGTAAAACATGTCAACTATATCGAATTTAAATAAAATAAATTCGATATATCGCTCGACCATCATCAGTGGGAGGTCTGGAAGTAGTTGTTGACGATCACGCTAGCAATCTGGATTTCGATTCATTGAATTTCAATAAAATCAATTCGATAAATCGCTTGACCATCATCAAGAAGAGGTCAGACGAACTCTCACCGGAGCTGGTATAATACACTTTAACCTTCGAAGTGTACTAGTGAAGGAGTTAACTCCTATTTGTAACTGCAGCTATATGAGCATCGAAATGAAGTAAGCGGTTATTTCATTCATACTGGAGTTTTGGATTACGATTCTTCGGATTCCAATAAATTTTATTCGATATATCGAAGTATTGCTCGACCATCATCAAGAGGAGGTTAGGAACTGTTGGGCGATGGGCGGGGAAGGCGGAGGGGAGGCGTCTGTTCACGCCCCTCCCCCCCGCCTATTACCTCCCTTCTCGACATGATGTTGGAGTAGGTGGAGAGGAGAGACAGCAGCATCCCTTAAAAGGGCGTCGCTGTGGTGGTGTGTTGAAGGGAAGGCGGAGATTAAGACGGCGACTCTTCGTGAGTGAGCTGAGCGAGACGTGTTTGCTGAAGGGGAGGAGGAGGAGTTGGGCGGGTTTTGGGGGGGGGTCGAGAGAGGGAGGGAGTGGAATGGGCTGGGGAGATGGAGGACTGCCATGGAGTGGGGGAGGAATAGGGGAGTGGGAAGTCTAACCGGAATGCCATCGCATCCAAATAGCGTGAAAGGGCTGCGCTCACTAATTCAATCATTCTCGACGACCATCCGCCCTACCGAGGAGGACATCACTCTCTGCTTCTGATTCCTCCTTTCATTCGCATATTTGAGTCTTCTTTTTTTTCTATAAAATGTTTATTGAGCCTCCAGCTATCATTATCAGCCATCCCAAACGTTAAAGTAGCTGTACACATCGGAGCTGCCTCAAATTTAACGGTCGTTGTATTGTGTGGGTGGATGGAGTCCCTAGTTAAACGGTCATTTGCTCAGGAGGGAAGAAATTCATTGAAATGAAGCCTCTGTGAATTGTAATTATGGTAATCTAGCGGTTAAGATAAGTTTAACATGAACTGAGTAGAAATCTTGTAGAATTTAGCATGTGAAGTACCTATTTACCAATAATATTCAGTTCTACATCCCAGCGCACATCCTACCCTGCCTCATTCCGTCCATAAAACCAATTCCCTTTCTTCCCCTTCTCTGCTTACTCAACATCCTCCCCTCAATGTCATCCAAAATCAAATCTTTTTCCCTCATAGTCTCCTCCTTTACTCATACCAGAGTTTCATTTCCTCCCCCACCATACCAAGAAATAATATAAGTGTTTTCGCAAAGCTTTTACCCTCTCTTAATATTTAATCAACTCCAATACGTATTATCTTAATAAGGGCACCCTGGATTTTTTTATTATGTATTAGAAGTACAAAAGCAAAGTGACCCGTCGCAGGATCAATGAATATAAACGAGGGAAAGTTGTTTTACAAAGGATAGTTAGCGTCTAACGTACGCAAACCTATTTTTGCAAAGCAATTACTGTTGAAAAACCAGCCTTAAAGCTTGGCCCTGACAGAGGTACAACTAACTGAATAATGAATCTTCAATATCCAATGAAGCAATGCTTGTGCTGCTCTGAAATTTAATAAGCATGCCAGCAGCATTGAGGCTCTAACGCGTGACATTGTGTTACGATGCATTCTTACTGCAACACCTAATGTGAAAACTTCTCTTTATCAACTCTATCTCTATGTACCATAAATAGACTAATAATTCAATATCCTTACTCAATGTCCCAACCTACAATACCTACGTAGTGATAGTTCAAGCATAGAGGATCCACACTTCTCTGCACCAATCTGTATGAAGCGTTTCCATAGCTCTCATTCGTTACGGACTCCTACACACTCGTCGGATGAACTAATGGATGAGGTCACATATTTTTTATATCTACGTTGCCGTTTTAGCTTGCTAGTATGGCCGTCAGAGTATGAAATCAAGACTAAATGTCGTGTGTTAAACTACTCAGTACAAATTTCCACAGAGGAAATTGATCCGCATTGACAGGGATTCGAACCCGGACCCCTCACTTTCCGGCCGAGTGTTTTGCCAGTTTAGCTTCCGAGGCACTACATACCTCTGCAGATGTTTGTGGGCTTTAGGGGACAAGATGGTCTACACTGCCGGGAAAATGTATGCAACGAGTAGTCAACTTCGTGCGCTAATCGCCCGAGGGGTAAATCCTGAACTCAGAACACAAATTCGTGCATTTGTACGTTGCAGGTGACTCCATAAAGTTATCCGTGGCTAATTCCGGTGTGCTTGTAATCGGTCCAAAGAGCAAATTACTATTTGAGTTCGCAAAAAGTTGTCCACCAGTGTTAACCATCTTGTTCCCCAAAGCCCACAAACATCCACAGAGATTAGCCACGCCTCGGTGGCTGAACTAGCAATAGCACTCAGATGGGATTCGAGAGATCCTCGTTCGAGTCCCGGGTAAGGCGGATGACTTTTTCTTCTGTAAAAATTAGCACATGTGTGCATTGTTAGCGATTTCGTAAAGTTATACGAGGCTTGTCCCGGTGTACCCATTTTCGGTTAAATTTCCTCCACTGATCTAGAGTATGTTATAATTACCATCGCCGTATACCGCCAGAATGTCCCGCATTATGATATTTCCCACAAGCATTAGTATCATGTAGGTAGTACCCATCAACTAATATTCATACTAACCAGACGAAGTATTTCATCCAGTGTGTTGTGTGTTAGCATATTTTTTGGCTTAGCATTGCCATGGTTTCCGGTTTGGTTTTGCCTTGTTCCCCTGACTGCTTTTGGTCATCCCCTAAGTGCTTGGGTTATATATGATACCACATAGACCGATTCCGACCACGCACCTAAGGAGTTACGTGGTGTAATCACGAAGGCTTCGAGAATTTTAAAAATTCAAACCAATGGTAAAAATTTCATTCGCCCTTCCGATCGAGATTTTCAGCTTGACTCCCCACTCCATTTTTTCTAAATTACCTAGAAAAATAACTAACTCTCCGGTGAAATTGGTGAAGCGCGTCGTGCTATTAACATACATACATACATACCCATCACGCCGTTCTCTTTCGGGGTAGGCACAGTCAAAATGTTTCACTCATTAATACATGATTGTACACCCACCTCTGCTTCAATAATTTCCTCCATACTGACCTATCCTTGCAAACCTCTTTTGCCTCATTTACCCCCATCCACTGTTTCATACACTCCCTCCTGTTTTTAAGACTCCTAATATTCCTCCTCCTAAGAATTTCCTCAACCACATTCAACCACAACTTTCTCGGCCTACATCTACCTCTTGCACCATTCATTCTACTCTCATTTATCTGTGCCGTTATTCTACTCTTATCCATTCTCTCAACATGGCCAAACCAACGAAGCGCACACCTTTCATACACGTCCATTACTGGAGCATTTAACCCACATTCATTCATGACCCACTCATTCCTGACCCTATCCATCCTACTTTTTCCGCAAATACTCCTCAGATAACTCATACCCACGGCGTTTAGTCTACTCTTATGTCTATCCTGACATACCCATGTTTCACTACCATATAGCAAAGTGGGGAGAAGTACACTTTTGTACACGGCAATTTTCGCTACCGTAGACAAGTACGAATTCCTTGATATGCTCCAACTGCTACCTACCACTTTCCTTCCAGCATTCGCACATCTCTTTACCTCCTCATCTATTCTTCCATCTTTCGCATACATCTTACCTAAGTACACAAAATCATCCACCTGTTCAATTACTTCACCATTTGCCCTCATCATACAGTTATTCTCCCCATTCTCCTTATCAAAAACTACTACTTTAGTCTTGTACGCATTTACCTTCGATTCAATTCTCTCCGTTGATTCACAAAACTTATCTAGGAGCTTCTGTAATCCCTGTTGACACTCTGAGATCAAAACAGCATCATCCGCATATACAAAATCTCGCACGTTTAGATTCCCAATCAAATCACCGTCGTTTTCACTACATGCGTCTCTAACACATTTATCCATAAATACATTAAACAGCCATGGAGACATTACGCATCCTTGCTTTACACCTCGTTGTATTACAAACCAATCACTCAAAGCCCCGTTAACTCTTACACTTGCCTTAACTGCGTCTCTAACACATTTATCCATGAGTACATTAAACAGCCATGGAGACATTACGCATCCTTGTTTTACACTCCGATTTATTACAAACCAATCACTCAGAGCCCCGTGAACTCTTACACTTGCCTTATCTTGCCTTAACTGCGTCCTTAACTGCGGGCCGTAAAATATATGAAGACGTGAAAAAAAATTACAGCATCGAGAAAGTGGGCGGGCTACTGCCAACCAACCAATGGGTTGAGGACTAAAGAAGAATGAATTTTGTTCTTTACACTTAAATTTCCTTGGCTCTTCCTTTTTTATTTTAATTGCCAATATTTATTTTCCGTATTGGATTACCAAAAGTCCATTTTAAAGCACTTGTGGTTGGTTCTATAAAACTAACAAACTTATTTTAAGTTTTTGCGAAGTAATGGCCTTTGTGAAACAATGATGGAAAGACATGAAATGAGAAGAGTTACTGAGGAAGGTCAAGAAAGGAATACGTATTTCGTACATTATGAAATGGACGTCTAAATGAAATATTATGCATGAATTAAGCGATTGAAGCTGAAAGAAAGTTTTAAGCCAATCAATCTTTTGACTGACGACTGCTGACTTGTCACCTTTGCCACAATGTATTCTTGAGATGCAAACACCTACTTTGCTTTCACGCCCCGTCGAAATTCTCCTTTAAGGAAAATGGTTTGGTTGTGTAATCAGCTAACACACCCTGAACGGCTATTAGGAGATCCGGGTGTAAATCCCCGTCTAGTCAAATGATTTTTAAGGGCAAATTTCATTCCTTAGTGTATACATCTACGTATTACACTTAAGTCAACTCAAGGGTGTTTGGTTAGGGGGTGACCTATCACCAACATCTACAACAGTGCAGAAATAAACTTTCAAAATCATGCACTATACTATGAGTACTCTGCAAATGCTAGAGAAGCCTACAGCAAAAAAATAATTAATAATGCAACTATATAAACGTGATTCAAGAGTCATATAGGGAACATACAAAACAGGATGTTAGCATTACGCGGCAGGTTTAGAAAAATGCGTTAGGGAGCTAATCAAGTAATCAGCTACACTACCTGTAAACTATGATTTCTTATCAATCGCGGGAAAAACGACATTTTAAACCTGTCTGTTCTATAAAAAATCTCTCTTATTTTATTCTCATGATCTGATCTACCGTAGCACGTTGAAGTTTGTAAGATATTAAAAACTTTATCGGAAAATAAATCGGTTTTGAATTTACATAAAAGATCGAGTCTAAGCTTCATTCGACGATCTGAAAGCGATTCTCATTCCAGTTGTTGCAAGAGGTCAATAAAAATAACAAGATTATTATAACGGCTTTTCACTTACCTTCCTGATCTTCTCTACAAGAGTTCCATCTCTGTTTGTAAGCCTATTTCAGAAGAGTGCCAAACACTGGAAGGGTATTCCAAGTGGGGTCTGACTATGAAGAAGTAGCTGATTTCTCTGACTATATCGTTGCACTGTACAGGTAGTCTTTTAACAAATCCCTGTTTACGATTACCTTGATCAGTTATTTCCCTAATATGTTTGCTCCACGAGAGATCCTTAGTTAATTTAAGTCCAAGGTATACCGAGGCCGTAATTTAACTCGATAGTGTTACTGAATTCTTGCAAAAACCCGGATGAGAATCACTTTAGACCGTCGATTAAAAATTACACTCAATATTTTAAGTAAATTCAACACCGATTTACATTCAGAAGAAGTAATTAAAATCTTACGAACTCAAACATGCTACGGTAGATCAGATCATGAGAATAAAATAAGGGAAGTAGATTGTAGAACAGAAAGGTTTAAAATGTCGTTTACCCGCGATAGATAAGAGACCATAATGGTTGTGTTGACTAGAATTATGTGAGAAAACAGGTTGTGTAGCTGATTTTAATCTGCCGAGTAGTGCTAACACCATGTTTTGCATGTCCCTTGCATGCCTCTTGTGTCACCTTTTCATAGTTACGTTATAGATTATTTTTGTAGTTCATGTAGCATTTGTAGCATACTCATTATGTGTAGCATGTTGATGAAAGTTAATGTCTTCATTGTAGTTCATGTTAGTGATATGTTGGCCCCGGTGGCGGCGGGGTGAAGTCCTCGCCGGCTAAGTTTGCTATTTGAACCCGCCAGGGTAGATTATTCAATGTCCAAGACATGGGTGTTTGAGTTCGTCTAATGAATTAATTGTAAGAAAGGACTGTGGAGTCCAAAATTAGCTCGCAATAAAGACAAATATTTATTATTATAAGTAACCCTTTGCCAAACACCTTTATAGTGGCTTGCAGGGTAATAAGTAGATGTAGATGTATACCTTGTACCCGTAAGCGTGGCTCAGTGCCTCATCATTTGTAGTTTCAATAGTTGAAAAATGCTGATGATGAGATATAGTTGTCCCCATCATGTCTGGTGTGGATTTTCTCTTCTCGCCCCCATCACACAGCCAACCATACACTGTATTGCGTCTCGCCCTCCCCACACTGGGCTTAGTCCTCCATGCTTCCCTCAGGGCGATCATCCTGTCTGAGCTCAAGGTCCGCCTCCCTCCTCACCGCCCCCGCCCGTTAAATCTTTAACGAGCAGGAGAAGAAGGAAGGTGGAGGTGGACTTCTCTTAACCTCCCTCCAGCTCCCCTACCCCCCACCCTGGTGCAACCACCCTCTCCCCCACCCGTGGGCTTCGCAGTTTCTTTTCAAGAATATTTTCTGAGCAAACTTAGTCAACATCACTTATCACTTAGGCACCCAAAGCTATCTCCTCCCGAGCCGGCAATAAACCGAGGGAAAACCTCAAGACAAACAAACCTCCGCGCGCTCCTCAGAAGAATTCCTGGAAGATGATCGTAATTGGTTTACAAACAAGGCGCTCCGAGCCGAGATATATTTCAGGAGTGAACTTTCACCGTGGGGGAGGTGGCCGGCCAGCGTTGCATTCAACAAAACCGCGCATGCAAATAAGATTTGGTAACCCCATGAAGCAGTCAGGCAACGCAATGTGGCTGGCTTTATTTTTATCGGATGCGGCAAGTTGGAGCTCGTAACTCGAGGCAATGGCATTCGTGCCGAGTGCTATGACAGCAGAAAATTTGCTCTTCTCAAAACAAATGAGGTCTTTTCTCCTCATCCTCCCAGGACTCCGCTACGGATTCATCCTGCCTTGCATTTTACTCGGTGTCTGTACCGTGAAAAAAAAGAAACTAGCGGAAGACGGAAACCATGACTTCCCTGCGAGTCAGCAGTGGAGTGGCGTTACGTTAAACCGTGGAAGAATCGCTTTGAAGTTCTTTGTGTTTAATTGTTGATACACAGCAAACAGTCGGGAGAAGTCGGTGGAAATTTAGAAGTTCCTTGAGGGTGTATAGTTTCGAACACTTAATGAGTGTCTTCATCAACCTTAGTCTTTTTGTCGTAAGTTCGCTTTATGGAAGAATCATCATCAGCAGTCATCAATCGGCTAATTGGTTAGTGGCGCTCTTCACAATACTCTCCTATCAGCCGACCTCTTCATTTCTAAATAGTTTGTTTATTTAGCCTCCATTGTTCGCCCGATTCCATTCCATTCTTGTGTTCCGCTAATTCATCCCATCCGTTTCTGTTTCCATAGGTATTTTTTTCCAAAAAATGTTTATTAATTAATAACAAAACATTTCGAATTTAATACAATGGATAATAGAATATATCATACATAATTCGGTCTTGCCAAACATCATTTGGTTTGTCGGCAGGTTTTGTTAAGTCATTACTCACCTATTGGCCCCACACATTATGATATATCTATGTAGGTAATGTACAAATAGTTCCGTCATATAGCGAAATTTCCAAATCAAATAGCATGTATAAAAATAAGTTTTCAAATAATAAGTTCATTAACCACATGAAGATACAATTATGGGCAATGCCACAAGTTGGTATAATCTTATGGAATACTACAAGACACACTCAGCCTAATGCAAACCACAAAAATACAAGATATATGTGATATAATATATGATATTCATAAAAAATATACCTACCATTTCTTGCTTTTTTCATAGTAATTTTCTTTCAGTTAAATGATAACATTGAATTAAGATACTCACCTAATCTCTATTTTTTGCGCTAATATTTTTAAGGTCTTTTAGGCTCTCTGGTAAACTAATATGCATCATGGGTAATTTTACATTTTGCCTATTTTTCCTGTAATTGTTGTAATACCTCAGTACAAATATTAAGGGTTATTCATTTTACTCACAGTGTATATTTTCTTCGTACTTCAGCATTTTTTTATTGAAATAGTTTTCAGAAAGCTAAATTATGTCACAAAAAGTTTCCTATGAATTTTCTCTTTCTCTCTTTTGAATGTCATTTTTAATCTCTTCTCTTCCTCTCTTTGTGAGATTTCTTCAGTAGTGATTTTTTCCGTCACTTTGGTATTCTTCATTCTTCCTTAACACCACACCTTCATTGATGTAACTCTCTTTTTCTTGGCATCAGTCCAGGTTTCTCTGCCATTAAAAACCATGCTACAAACTTATTTTTAAGCAAAATGCTTCTTAATTTACAAGCTTGTGTTATTATTGTCAGAATACTTATTTTAGTAGAATGCCTCTTTATGCTTGGGCTATCCTACTTACGATATGCTTCTTACTGAATGAGTATGCCCCCTAAAATTTCTATACCAATTGATCCCTGGAATACTACAATGGAATAAAATTTGTCGTGAAAAATATACATGACTTGAATAAAGTTCAAATTAGGATCTCCCATATTGGTGCAAAAGAACTAATCGGTTGCATCACCGAGCCATCTACAGGTTTTCGATTAGAATCCAGCTTAAGTCACTTGATTTTCTCACGGTGAATTTGACCCCTTTGTTTTGTGCATCTCGGCATCCGTACATGTCACTGCGTGCCATATCATCATTGTACATGCGTGCAGTGGTTTGGTAAAAAGTACGCCATGCGTTTTTCCCCGGATGTAATACCATAGTTAGACGCGAGTAAATATTCATAAATATCTGCACTGAAAGTCAATTAGAAACGTGTACTTTCGTATGATTTTTTTCGCTCAACGATTTGTCTTTATCCTTAAAGTCGTGGCAAATATTTGATATTTCTGAGCATTCTTCATTGATACTGAAACCTAATTTTATGTAAAACTGCGAACATTATTAAAGACATTAGATCTATGTGTGATGATGTTACATTGGCCAAACGGTTTTAGCTCGAGAGAGAACACCTTGGCATTATTTTCAACATAAGACGATTCTAGAGGGCTCATATGTTACTAGGACTTGTGGCCACTCAAAAAATTATCAACATGTTAGAGGAAATCAAAAACTTTTAAGTAATGGTGCACTAATATTTTTATTGTTTACGACCCGGATTTCGTCACGTAATGACATTTTCAGGTACAAATATTATCCCACATGGGTATATATACAAAATCAGGTGCAGAGGAGGCGGAGAAGGGAAGGGGGAGGGGAAGGAAAAACCGTTGGAGTATGTGTAATGGGTAAGGGGCAGGTAGGGAGAGGTCGGCGAGTGGGGGAAAGAGTTGGGCTGATTGGAGAAAATACCGGGAGGCGGGAAGGGGGGGGGGAGAATGGGAGGGGAAAAATAGGAAGAACAAACATACTTACATACATACAAACAATAAAAATATTAGTGGACCATTACTTAAAAGTTTTTGATTTCCGATATGGAGAAGTTCCACAAAGTGAAGCCTGAATTTATTAGTAAAATTTTAGAGGGTGTTTTAAAGATAGCATACTATTGATTTAACGGTTGATATATTGATAACCCCTTATTTCTATGAAGCCTTTTTTTATTACCTCCTTGAGTTGATATATATTTTTATCATAAAGAGATTATGACCATTTTTGTATGTACCTCGGCGTCGACAGTCTGCTCCTGAAACATTTTTTTCTTGTCACAGCTAACCATCCTCGTGATAAAGACATTGCATTTTCCTTTGCGGTAGATAATTCTTGAAATTTCTGTTCTGATTGTATATTCCGAAAAAACATAACCAAGTGGCAATAGTTAAAACAGTAGTTAATAAATGTGATTTGCAATAGCTATTGAATGGCACATCTGCTTAATGGTAACTAAATATGTATTTCCATTTTGAAGTTTTTTATTATTTTAACTTATAATGCGTAAGTTTAATGTAGCCCTTCGATAGGTGCATTTAGGTATCTGTGGAAAAATCATGCAAAAGTTATCAGTGATGCAAGTTTTTGCACTTTTTTTCCGATGAAGAGAAAATTGTATCACAGGGTTATGCTGCATTTAGTATTTCTGGATTTTTGGGGTAACTAAATCTTAGACTATTACCATAGTTATTTCTGTAGCTAGCTTAATCGAGAAGGTACTTTATAACGTACATCGCCCATTTTTTTCATTTCAAACGACATACTCTTTACATCTGTTTCACCTTTAGGTGTGCAATGAAGGAGACTGATCGTGAAATCTATCATAAAAGAACAAGTAATAAGGTGTGTGCCCTGATACAGGCGTGAAAAAGTATACTTATGAGATCGTGAGGTTGAGAGATGAAACTCGCCCAGCTACTCTTAGCGTATCGCGTATCGGTTAGCCTGTGCGGTTAGTCCTGTGATGGTGAGCTTTTGAATTGGTGACCTATGTTCAGGCCGGTGTTTTTACTTGCTAAGCTCATAAGTCCCACCCCACGCTTCCCCACCATCGAGGGGAAGTCCCGCAGTTATCTTACGCTGGACAGCCACCCACGCGGATCTGTCGCGTAGATGGACGGGAAACCCAGAGGAAATATCACGTCGATGGTGACCTGATCTCATGCCAAAGATGAGGTCACGGCTAGGCTCATGGCGGCTATCAATTAGGGCCCATCAAAATGGTGGAAATCTTTACGGTTTCCTTTGCAATGGAAAATTACTCAAATCCTTCACCATAGAACTCGCCGATTCAACTTTGTAGGTAGTATCTGCATTCTTTGGCTTCACCAAAACTTTTCATTTTTGGCCTCATCTTTGGCATTTCACCTTTGGCATCATTGGCCTCAATAAAATGCTCCTCCACTCCGGAATCTTTTAAGAGGAAATTGTACGAATATTTAAAACAGTAGCACTGTTGTTTTGAAATGTAAGAATCTTTGTGTTGATTAATTTCATTTTTGTTAGAACCTTTTTTTTCAATTGCTCTTGTTTTTATGCTATGCTTAAGTCATAATTATTGTATTTTGAACAGAATGTTTTCTGTTCTTATGTTTTGTTTTTCTTTTTTGCTCTTATGGGTTTCCCAGAGCATCAATAAACCATTCATTCATTCATTTAGTATACTCTGAGCAGTATCACTAAACTGGAAGATTTCTTTCTCCCAAAATGGGTAACTTTAGCGTAACTTTTTATTGCAAAGCTTTTCGTTTTCTTACATCATTTAATTCGTCATTTGTTAAGCACTGGTAAATGAACTGAGGCTTTAAAGTCAATCCTGGGGTAAGAGTGGAATGTTTCTTTTACCTGCTGTGAACATATTTGACTGTCCTTGCGTGCCATTGCCTTTGTGCTGCGGAAATGTAGATAGATCAACCTTTGCGGCGTTCATTTTTCATAATTAAGAACACGCAGTCAGTCATGGGATCATCCGTGCGTGGTAGGTTAAATATCAAATTAGAATATTTTAAGCAAACATTAGTAGTCTATTCAAGAACCATTGGAAGACCTGACCATAAAAGACTAGAAGGCCTCGAAAGCTGGTGCTGAAGGAGGATGCTGAAGATTAAACGGACGGACAAAATAAGAAATGATGAAGTATATTGGAGAATCATATGGAACACGACAGAAAAAGTAAGAACAAGGTGGATTGGACTCTCCTAGAGACACAATGGGTTTGTGAAGAACATAATTGAAGAAAAAAAAGAGGGAAAAGTCTCCAGAGGAAGACCCAAGAATAGGTTCATGGACCAAATAATGAGAAAAGTACATAGAAAGAGATACCAGGAGGAAAGGGAACTAGCATTAGATAAGGAAGGGTGGAGGGCTGCAGTCAACCAATCTTAGGATTAAGAAACCAATGAATGAATTCAAGGTTGCTGCTGTTATTTTACTGTGCCATATTCTCACTACAACAGTACTTATACGTAGGAAAAAAACTCACTTCCTAAAATGGAGACTAAATTTTAGACTCCAGAAGGTTCTTAGTCAATCTCATGTCTGATGACTTCAAAATAATGTTTCTCATATTCCTGCCTATTACGGCCAAAAATTCTGACAATAAGCATAAAATTGGGATATTTGGTTGGCTCACTGACAGGCTAAAAATGTCATTTTTACCATAAGAAATGTGGACCACTAAAGCTTCTATTGATGAAAGTTGGTTTAAATTAATGGGTTGGGATAGTAAATACGGGTTTTATTTCCCCTGTGTCTGGCGAAATGCTGCGGAACAGCATCTTAACCCTTTCCGGTCCTGTGATTCCAAATGGAATCACGTCACTTTCCTGCGTCGAGCGTCGATTTTTTCAAATGACTTTCATTAATTCATTATTCTATTTTATCTCACCACATATTTTCACCTTACGTAGATTACGTCATCTTCTACATGAAATACATATGATAAAATGGACGCTCGACGCAGTATAGCGACGTGATTCAATTTGGAATAACATTTGGACCGGAAAGGGTTAAATGGAAGCTTTCCAGTGAGAAACAGTTGAAGGGAAAAGAAGGAAAACGAAATTGTTAAATTGCAACGGATTTGACTGTCACTCCCTCATTTCGAATGTCATTATAATTCACCTTGATGTCATCATACCCAAACCCCACCATCCTTCCCTCTTCTCCTCATTCTCCCCCTTCCTTTCCTTTTTCCTTCCATGGTAATGACGTACTCCGTTTGATGGAAGGACCAAGGTCTAAATTTGTTTACACGATCTTAACCTCCTTCCCCTCTTCTCTTCCACTTCTCCCCCCTTCTCCCCACCCCGTATTCCCCCTCCTCGAGATTGGAATGCATAGGTATATATGTCGGTAAAGGTTGATTTTCTATTATACCGGATGATGACTGCTTGACAGTCGAAACACGTGGAGTACCGAGTTGCTACAAAGTGGACAGCACGGAATCTTTCGTTCGCTATTTACTATGGTTTAGGGTTTTATGTACTAAGACAATAATTTCCGGCTCTACTTTGAACGTACTGCAAGTTGAGAATATTGAAAACACATTGTTTTTCCATTTAGTACATTATTTGCCTTTGCATTTATATGATTACACCAATTGAATATAAAATAAAGTTTAAATGTAGCGACAGGAGGTTTTATTTTTAGTTGCACGCAGAACCGGGTGTTGGGTGAAAAACATTTTTTACTCCAAGTAGCATTACATCATTTTCCTTTAAAAGTCTGTTTTTATTGTGTTATTCCTGTCAAAAGTGAGTTGGCAGGTAAATCTTTGATTTGATATTTTATTAGTTGGTTATCGTTAGCAGATATCGTGAGATTGGTTGGGTGAAATTTTCCACTTGTTGCGATTATCATTCAATCTCTGGGTACCTATATATATTGTGTACCTAACTTTTATTATTCTTGATCGAGGTTTCACCAATCTTAGACGTCAAGTGTGCCTTCAATTTTTACTGTTTGAAGTGAGCAGCTGAGCTTGATGACATGTTTAGCTTAAATAAGTGGATTTTCTCATGAAATAAGTGAGTGAATTTTGAGCCGGTTCCACAGAGAATATTTGATTACTTATATTAATTAGAATGAAACCAGAAATACCAAAGAGAAATTGTAATACCTTACATGTGAAACCTTATAAATATCAACGAGAATTAGATAATTTTCTTTGGTCACTCCAGTTCTCCTTAGTTTTATTATTATGTAATTGTCAGGCGCCTCCAATAAATGGTTGTCAATTTAATTGATCTAGCTTTGTTTATAAAATAGGGAGGAATGGCGTAGTTATGAGTTCTCTGGTACTTTACAATATTACCTCATGCCTTTTACAACGCTTAAAGTTTCTTTAGTTCCTTATTTTGTCCAATGTTTAATGCCAATACGCAGATAATGCGGTTGGCAGTCACGCGCGTGAGTGCAAAGACACTCACCAAAGAAAATATAATTCGCAATGGAAAAATCATTCACTCAACCGATTGTAGAACCCGGATCATCTAGTAGCCGTTCATCTGTGTTAAAGTCGGCAATGTAGAGATTCGCATTCAATTTCCTGACTATTCAAATGGTTTTTCCTGGTAAATTCTACCCTTTAATTCGTCCAATATTTTTGTTCTTGGAACAATATCTACCACCGATAAGCGCTGCGGATCTTCAATCGACGCCGTGTTATTTATCATTAGTTCAATCAATAAAAAAATTAATTAAAAATTTTGTCTACACACACTAATATAAAACCAACTCGCGCACATAATGTCGTTTCTTTACAGGCGTGGCAAACAGCTGAGCTGTGGTCTTAAACAAGCGCCTTTTCACTGTTTTCGTACGGAATACTTGGAGTGCAGGCTGCCCGTGTCCACCTCTACTCTGACCACAATGACGATGGATTGTTGCCGGAGCAACGTTGTCTCGAAACTCTCGTTTCCCATTTTTCTGGCCCAAGGGGGTCCGAAGCCCATAGTGGAACTGTGAGAATACCTCCACAGGGAGAACATCGCAAACCACCTACGGTTATCCACCCGCACAGACCCGACCCTAATTTTGCGCCTGCTCTACCGTCGTGCCAAAAACCCTTTCCCTCTTTGGTCGCCAGGGGGCAGTCGCTAGAGGGTGGATGAGGAAAAGTAAACAAAAGAAGAAAAGCGGTGCTGTTTTTATTTCGCCCTCCTTTTTGTTTAACTCGACCACCAGTCGTACGCGTTGGATGTAGAAATGAGCAGTTGACCTTGATGACATGTTCAGTTAAAATGAGTGGATTTTCTCATGAAATATGTGGGTGAATTTAGATCCAATTCCACCGAGAATATTAGATTCTATTAGTTAGAATAAAATCAGAAATGCCAATGAAAATTTGATCATTAGACCTTAGAAAGACCAAAGAGAAACGGAGAAACGTCGAAATTTTTCACTTGTTGCGGATATCAGTCAACCTCTGCGTGCCTTCGTATATTGTGTAACTACTCTACTCCCTGTCTTTTGCCTACCCATTTTTTTACTATCTCGACCGAGGTTTTTCCAATCGAACAAACTCTAATTTTGCTCACTTTCTCACCATTTCGTCAATATCTTCCTCTAAATGCACCAGGGTGGTGGGAAGTAACATCAGAGTGCGTTCATGAATTACCATTGGATATTTTTTTCAGGATGGTTGGAAAGGTACGTGCACATTAAGAAAAAGGTTTCAGCTGGTTCTAAGATGGAATATTTGAGAAACTCAATTTGAGGAACACTTTTTTAAACTATGAAGTTCAGATGAACAAATATATTGAATAAAATGTACATTAAATCGCATCACCTTCATTGTGAAAGACTAAGCTTCAATAATTAAGCATACATCGTTTTGCGGGAAAAATGAGAAAAAATGTGAATACACATAAATCGTGCATAAGATTCTTTGCTCAAAACGATTACAGATTACTTGGTTTGAGGCCGCATGCGCTTCTTACTCCGATTTTAAGCAAAATCTGAGACCCAAAGGTACAAGCGTTTGTAGAATTTTGGTGGAGCGACCCGCATGTACTTTTAATGCAAGTAGAGAGAGCCTTAAAATGCGACATATGATTCAAAATAATTGCAAAATTTTTAACCTAGCCAGAAGAATATCACACAAAAGTTTTACGAAGGCTACTGTGATTTTAGGATCTGAAGTCGATTGGAATGCTGGCGAAACGTCGTCCATAAAAATGGTGCAAAGTGGGGTGAACCCAAAAAATTCAAATAAACATCACAAAAACATCATTTCCCGTGCCATCATTTTCTTCGGACAGCTTAATGAAAGTCAGGACTTCAATGAGGTAAAGATAGTGCTATGGACTTAAGATGGTGAGGTCTACAGTTTGGCAATCAATTGTTTTCTTTTGATTTTTTCTATGTGATTCTTCACCCTTTGATTTATTTATCCAACCCATATGAGTGCTGGTTCGTGAGGTGAGAAGGTGAACACAAATGGATGTTTTTATCAATGCGCGTTTTTCATGTGAGACTTCATCCACGGCACCGACCCCTTTCCCTCAAAGTGGCGGTAGTACTAACCTCTTTATCCATCAGGGGCCATAGCGTGGGGTGGCGAACAAAAAAAACTTGCGAAAGGAATTTTAAGTTTTTAAATTTTTTCCTCACTATCGTCCCTGCTCATTGAAGATTTTTTATACTCTGCCATTTTTTGTTCATTTTGGTCCCTCCTCTTGCTTTTTTCTGCACTCCTACGTGAGTTTAGGTTCATATGGAAGGATGGGAAATGAGGTAGTTTTTTTATATTGGCCATTATCCCTATTTTGTTCTTCATATCCCAGCAACAGCAAACCGCGCTTTGCTCGTTACACAGTATGTATTAATTTATTTGTTATACAATGTAAATTTATGCTATACAAAACATTTTTTAACCTTTTAATAATTTATTTATGTAAAAAATCGCATCAATAATAACTGAAATAGGTTTTCCCGAAAATTGGCGATAGAGTATTCATTTCATTGGAATCGTCTACTAAGATTATAGTCTTGCTCTTTTGGAAGTTCTCCACAAGTAATATGGATTAATAAATGCGCGTGGCGCCGGAGCCATACCAAGGTAACCGATATAGCCGTCTATGCATTTTAGTGGTATTGTTGGCCATTTTATTAATAGTAAAAACAGAATTTTCAATGGTATCTATTCCAATCCATTCGTCACAGCTCTAAACCCTTAAATGTCACTAGAAATTGCCAAGAGAAAGTAAAGCTTAAGGTAGTCCGAGCGAGATAGTTCCCTAGTCATAAAAGAGAGAATATTCGAATTTTACGTTTTAATTACACTAGCAGTAGGACACATCAATTAAATATTGTATTATTAATGGTGCAATTATATAGTTCAATATGACAGTAATTGTAAGTAATTAAATGAAAATATCAAAACAAGTCTTTAACTTGACTCATTTTTTCGCGCGGTGGGTTTGAAACTCCTTCAAAACGGAAGGTTTTTAGTGATACCCAGGAACCTACTGCGGTAATAATATGATTTATTTTCAAATATAGTTGAGAAAACATACAAACTACAAACTGTTTGTTTTTTACGGCATCTAAGTGTTCGAAATACCTCATTTTGTAAATAATGTCTCTCTGAAGTGCATGCACGTACCATTTCCCATGTAAACGGGCTGGTATTTTTTGGAAAATATCTCCGTTAGTAATGTGGCAAGGGTTAGAATTTTTGGCGTTATTTGATAGGTGAGATATTTTTCTTTAAAATGAGACCAAATTCATTGATTTCTAAGTAAAATGATTTTTCGCTCGGACTATCTTAAGGGCCGTTATCGATTCTTGATCCACGCCAATTTTTCTCATAGTAATTTTTTAGTAATAACATATTACTTTTTACATGTTTTTTGGAAAACAAAGTTATAAGTTTTCATCATCATGTTAACAAATTTCATAAAGTTACGCCTAAAACCACCAATTGTAATTTCTGAGTCATTTATCGCCGTACTTTTGGCCAGAATGAGAAACACCCTTAATGCCATCATTCTGACAGATCGGATCGATAGTTTTCAATAAATTAATAACATAGGTTATGCTTACATACACAATTATTGCTCGCTTTTAGGAGTGTTTAAGCGATGCAAGTAATGGTTTGCAAACAATTTCATTTTGTAATATTCTACAATGGTTTTTATTATTCCGACCTAGGTTTCGACTCAAGTCATTATCAAGTGTACCCGCGCATATACGTAGCTGGACAGTTGTGTGGGCAAATGCACCGAATTAGAACCGAAGATTTTTGATCTCGCGTCGTGCATTTGCGCTATTTTTGACATTTACACGATGCAATTTTCATGGTGAATGTGTTCATGCATCTACTCACGTGGGTAGGTACATCCTGTAAACATGGCTTTATGGTACTGGATATACATATGTGCAATCTAGCTTAATTTGGCCCTCATCCTCGCATATTCTTAGCATAGCTTACGTGTATATACGCAGTTATCGCTCTCTTTAAAGTGTATTTACGCAATGCATGCACCCGCGCAAGTATGTATCTGGACGAATGCACCGAATAAGAACGGGCAATTTTATAGCCACGCGTCATGCATTTGATTTGATTTATTTATTTGATAAAAGGATCACATACAGCATAAAGCCATTTTAAAGTGAACATATAGCAAACATGTATGGACACAAACGTGTAAACATTTGCGCTATTTTTGACGTTTGCACGATGCAATTTTCATGGTGAATGTGTTCATTCATCTACTCACGCGGGTGCGAGCATCGTGAAAACACGGCTTTGCAGAATAAAATAAATGGTTCAACGTGTCAATTTATGAAAAATTATCACAGATATGACAAAACAACATAATCTTACTAAATTTCACACATTAAATATTTATTGCCGACCCAGGTTTCGACAACACAGTGACCTTGGTTTTGATAATAATGTGCAGTCGAAACCTGGGTCGGAATTAACATTTAAAGTGTGGAATTGTTTTCGTCATAACGGCTTTACAGTGTAGGGTTTATGCGTAACCTCACTTATCATCGCCCTCATCCTCGCAATTGCAATATTACCCGCCTCTTTAGCCGTCATGGGGCAGAGCGGGGGTGAGTGGTGTGTAATAAACAAGCTGGGAAACGAAGTTTTTCATTTTTTCCTCTTTTGTCTCCTCTCTTGCTTTTTATTCCGCCTTCCCACGTGAGTTCGCATGGGGGAGGGGCGAACGTGCGTGGTGGGAGGCTGGGGAGATGGTTGGGGGCGGGAGGGGGGGGACAGGCCCTTTTCCTGGAATAGGGACGGGAATATGGCTGTGTCGGCGATGGGAAAGGGGACGTACGGATAGACAGACTGTTAGCGCGGAACTCCCTCCCCTCAGCTTCATTCTCTCTCCGAATAGGTAAAAGGAAAAGGAAAAAAAAATACTAGAGGAAGTGCCTCGTGGTAGGCGGGGAATGAGATAGCGAGGCGAAGATAGGGAGACGCACTGGAAGAGGAAGGAAGGATGAGGTGTACTGCCTCTAAAGGAGAACAAATATTTGTCGCCGTACAAGCAAGGCCAAACCCTTTTCCGGGGGAAGGAGGGGATTTTTTTCTTTTGACGGTGCCCAGAAACCGAGAGAGAGAGAGAGGCGTTTTCTTCTCCCAAAACCACCTCCTTCTCCCGCTAGAGCGCGCCCTAAACCTCACCTCTGTTTGGACATTTCGGCGTTGGGGAGTGTGCGAGAGAGGGAGACGAGAGGGGGACCTCTGGTGTGTGTGATGCCGGGAAGAGCCAGCCTCGCACCGCGGGATGAAAAAGGCGAGGGCGGCGATTCTTCAGAGGGAGAGAAAGGCCGGCGACGTATCGGATATCGCGGTGCGCCGTGTCAAGGCAAAGATTGATTGCGCAATTCCACGAACGAGTCCCTTTTCCCCGGCCTATCTCTTTCTCCAGCGCTCACCCACACCTCTTCTACCCCGTTCCTCAACCCTCTCTCGCCTCTCATTCCCCGCTTATTTTTTTTCCCAGCCGTGGAAACTCTCTTGTTCCATCCAAATATAATATACCACGTACTGACTCCCTTCCTCTCATCATCTGACCATCCTCTAATAAAGTGACCCGGCAACGCCCTCCATACGCCTGTTTATAATAATAATAATAATTCTTTATTCCATTCATATGTGTGTACATTTGGTTATTTATACAAATATAGGAACATAGGTACCCCAGAGGAACTACCTGATTTGGGGTTACCATCATTTGAAAGTTTTTGTGGCAGAGCTGGTGCTGTTCAGTTATCAAACACATTTTCTCAACAAATTTTCTAGTGCTTCTATACCTTAATGTGCATTCATATATAAAAAAAATGAAAAATTCAAGTTATTACACGTTCACTTTAACTTGAGTTTTTACAATAACTTGAGCAATATCAACCATTTACACAGTTCAACGAAAACTTATATTTGGGAAACAAAAAATACATAAACCACATATAATAGATGAATTAAGTTGACAGTAAACAATCTCAAATCAAACACAAACCCAATTTTAGTAATTAACATTCCTAATACATTTTTATACAATCTTTTGAAACAAAGTCTCTACTTCCTCGTGACACATTAACCATTTTTTAACAGCTGAAGCAAATCCCGATTCTGTGTCTTTCTTTGCCACATCCTTTGGCAGAGTACGAAAAAGTTTTGGCCCCAGATATAGATATGAATGACGAAAAATTTCGTTCTTTGGCCTAGGTATTTCAAAGCCTGTCTCAAGTCTAATGAAATATTTTTTAGGTTTGGCCTTTTCTCTGCCACGATTATAAAAGACTCTTAGCACTTTATAAATGAATAAGTGCCTTAATGGCAGTATATTTAGTTTTCTAAAAAGAGGGAGTGCGTGGCTTTTTCTGGACGACCGCGTAATAACCCTGACAACCCTCTCTCGCCTCTCATTCCCCGCTCATATTTTTCCCAGCTGCGGAAACTCTCTTGTTCCATCCAAATATAACATACCACGTACTGACTCCCTTCCTCTCATCATCTGACCATCCTCTAATAAAGTGACCCGGCAACGCCCTCCATACGCCTGTTTCCGCCTAGAGTAAGGATTCTACATCTAAATCTACATACTACCCTGCGAGCCGCCGCATGGTCGTGTGGTACATCTATATCTACTTATTACCCTGCAAGCCACCACAAGGATGTTTGGAATAGGGGTGACTTATCACCAACATGAAGTACAGTGAAGAAATTTAATTTCACCAACAACCACCACACTATCGGTGTACTATAAATGCTACTAAAACTATTTAGTTAATTTTAATGCAATAACATAAACGGTATGATAGAGTCATGCAGGGAACATGAAAAATAGTTGTTAGCACTACGTGGCAGAATTAGAAGCATGCATAAGGAGGCATATGAATTAATTAGCAACACTACCTGTCAACTAGCCTACTTCAAAGTCTCGACGCAGCCATTATGGTCTCCTATCAATCGCGGGAAAAACGACATTATAAACCTATTTGATCTACAATCTATTGCCCGATTTTATTTTTTTGATCTTTGTATGTTGGACTTCGTTGGATATTGAAGACTTGTTCTGAAAATAATTCGGCTTTTAATTTTCTTAAAAGATTGAGTGTAATTTTCAATCGACGGTCTGAAAGCGATTCCCATCCTAGTTTTCACAAGAAGTCAGTTACAATAACGAGACAATCATAATGGCTTGTCACGTATCTTGCTGATCTTTCTGCGACGTTCTAACTCCGTTTTTAAGCCTACCTCATGAGGATCCCAAACACTGTCAGCACATTCTAAGTGGGGTCTTAGAAGGGAAAAGAAGTTGATTTCTCTAACCTTATAGTCACTTTTAACAAATCCCAATTTACGATTAGCTTGACATGGTAGGAGGTGTTAGGACACCAACCGTGTATATATGTAATGGATATGGTTTTAGGAGGAGAAATGGTTACTCGAATTATGGGAGTGTGTTAACGGAGCTCAATCTTTACTGTAGTCGCTTATTGTGCGCGGAAAGAACGAGTTTTTGAACCTAACTGTTAAGCAATGTATCTCTCTTATTTTATCGCTTTTGAATAAACCTACTAATGTAGTGAGATGTCATGATAAAATTATGTGTCGCTCTGAATCACACCAGTTCTAAATTTCTTAGGTAAGGTAAGCCCAGTGTGTAGCCTCCGAGTCTCTACGGGCTCCCACCTCGCTCGTAGCAGTTTTTAACGAAGCGCGCAGCTTTGCTTTTTATTTTATTATTTTTTGTTTAATGTTTATGACCTAGGTCCCAAATACTCGCAGCGTATTTGGGGTGTGGCCTAACCAGAGCTAAGTAGCATCTCTTTTTTACATATTTATCCTAAACCTTCCTATTATACGCTTAACAAAACCTTGTTTCTTAAATGCTGTACCACATGTTGCCCAGAGTATCGTCTTCTCAGTCGGGAAATGTCTTGATACTTACTGTGAGCGTTAAAACAAAGGAAATATCCCCGTCCCGTGTTTTAGCTTAAACGAGTTGGAAAATCATATGCATCCATAGAGAACTGAAACTGGAAAGAGATACAGTAGGCTGGATTATAAAGTATCAACTTGTTTTTTGCATACCATTTTGCCCCTCTTTTCACATGGACACAAGATTAGCTTACTAACATTCAAGTGCTTCCCATAAGTATTAAATATATCCACAACGTTCAACACCTGGGTCTCCTAAAATGTTTTCTCGTTGGAAGACTGAACATACTGAAATTTCATCGGGAAACTGTTTTAATTCCAATCTATTTCAGCTTTTCGTAGAACGATTAACTTTCTGCGGGGTGCACCCTCAATGCGATTATTCCAACTTGTACAAAGGGGTAAGGATCACATAGGTGAGTGGAATATTAATTCCGCAGAAAAAAATGCTATAAAACTCGATATGTGGGTCAAAGCAAAAAAAAACACTCATATAGGATGATAATATGCGGATTAATTTGGGTATAAATAAAGGTGGGTATACGATTTTCAATATTTTTTTATCCTCAGAGCCCTATCTTCTTATAATAACTGTTTCTTGATCTCAGTATACGTCCTACCCTTCTTCACCCCGTCCATAAACCCTATTCTCTTTCTTCCCCTTCCTCGCTCTCCCTACTACACCCACTCTATCACGGTTTTAAGTAACCGTTTGCTTCTCATTAACTCCGCCAACCTCCTACTTTGCCATCCTCAATCCATCTCGGAGCTTTCTCACCCCAGAAACTATAGCAAGCACTTCCTTGTTTGTCTTTCTTTCGTCCACGGCAATCTCTTCTTTCTTCAATCTCCTCCTCAACCATATCTCTAACCCGGTAGCCTAGTAACGTCTTCTTTTCTCGGATTACTCTACACACCTTATCAAACTCTTCACCGGATTTTCCGTATAATTCTTACACAAGTTGTCCGCTCAAAATAAGCATGCCCTTCACGGAATATGCTGCCTATTTTCACTTACGGAGCTTGAAAATTATGATTCATTGCTAGCATATCTACGTTTAAAATTAGATGAGCTTGATAGGTGAATTAATCTGCAATATAGCTCCATTCCGTTGGCTATATAAGGAGACGAACATTTAATCGAAACACCAAATACAAACTTTTAATGTCTTATTAAAATATTAAGATCAAGTTCCCAGAAGAATATATTCTCCAAATTTAACTTCGTCAGTGGAAATATTTACTGTTTGTAAATATACAAATTTTCCTAATCAGATACATTACATATCTTTCATGTTAACATGGATTCATATTAACTATTGACTCAAATAAGAGAAGAAAAATGCTTTGTGGGAAAATGAAGGATTTTAATATACATTTTAAGTAAAAAATACAGGAATATATCCAAACGAGGATGATGTGTAAATTAAGTATAATTATCTCATAGTTAAGGGTGCCTAAAAGTGAATAAAAAAGAGGAAAATGACAAATATTAAGAAATGTAAATTAGACAAACGATAAAATGAGACAGGTACTGGTATGTAGATGAAACATGAATATCGATACATATAAATAGTAACCTCGGGTTCGAAAAAGTAATAAAAGACTGGAGTTTTACGGACACATTCAGAATTAGTGTTGTAGACTGACAGAGTATATGATCAGATTAAAGACGGCAGCAATATGGGTTCAAGAAACAAAAAAAACCATGTGGACGGAGCTGGTATCCATTCAGAAGATTGTGGGTTCGAAGGTTGTGGGTTCAAGGGATTTCTCCAAAAATAAATATTAAATGCCAAATATTTCTGGCCCCAAGAAAGGAGGAGGGATAAATTTACGTTACGAATTAAGAAACATTGAGAGGAGAAAAGGAAGACTAACACGCAAACGCACGGTGCACTGTGGGCCTAACTCAAAAATTCAAGCAAAGGAAGCCTCGTTACATAAAAATAAAAAGAACGCTTATTTGTGCGTACTACAGCTTTATATCCCTTAACTATTTTTTCTTCATTAATGGTTAGTGGAAAATGCAGTTACTATCCAGTCTGCCCCGATTTAGCGAACATGAAACTTTAAAGCTCATCAGTGCCTAAGATTCACAAAGAAGGAATAATAGGAAGGGGAACTAAAGCTTAGCGTAGTTTGAGCGAAATTTTTTTTCATTTACCTATAAATCAATAAATTGGATCTCATTTTATAGAAAAATATATCACCCTTCCATTGACATCAAACATTTAACCCCTACCACGTTACTTTCCGAGATATTTTCCAAAAAATACTAACCCTTTTATATGGGAAATGGTACGTGTATGCACTCCAGAGAGACCTTATATTAAAAATGAGGCATTTCCTACACTTAGATCTCGTCAAATAATCAACAGTGTAGTTACTGTGTTTTCTCAACTCATTCTGAAAATTATTCATTTGTCACCGCAGTAAAACTTTGTAATCACAATAAACCTTCCGTTTTGATGGAGTTTCAAACATACCGCGTGAAAAAATTAGTGAAATAAAAGACTTATTTGGATATTTTCATTTGATTACTTGCAATTTCTGTCTTGTAAAACCATTTTCTTCTACCATTTATAATGCAATATTTAATTTTTGTGGCTCACATTTGTTGAAATTAAAAGGTATATATCAAATGTGACCTCTATTATGATTAGGGTACTATCTCGCTCACACTATGTACCTTAAATCGCA
Source organism: Ceriagrion tenellum (assembly GCA_963169105.1). Taxonomy (NCBI): domain Eukaryota; kingdom Metazoa; phylum Arthropoda; class Insecta; order Odonata; family Coenagrionidae; genus Ceriagrion; species Ceriagrion tenellum. Next base: position 77,240,609 of record OY720643.1, read on the forward strand.
AGAGTTTTGAAGCAAAGAACTACAGCAACCCTTAGCAGTCAGAGTTGTGTCTGTTGAAAATAATTATTGAAACTATCAGGTTGATTTAACTCCTGACTATCGGAAACGGCTGTTGGCTCCATTTATTACTCCTAAGTACAATATAGTGAATTTCATCACACCATATCATGGGCTTTAATATTCACCGTTATCGTCGTCCCAACTTTGTATTCCTCGCTCCACCAGAATGCGTCCGGAATAGCCACATGACTTTCCTCTAGCGGGTCTAAAATTGCATCCACAGACGACTCTCAAATAAGTATCTTAATAGTATGGTGACCTAATGTCCACATATGAGTACACTGATTCATTGAAAGATGAAGAAATTGTACTGCGTATCATAATCTAAGTGTGGTAAGTGGTAAATTAAATGGACATTTTCTGAAGTTCACAGAAAAAATTTCAACCATAATTAAGTGATAATTGCCCGAAATATCGATTCCTTGACTTCTGTAACATATATTATTCCCGAAACGAAACAGATGCATAAGAGTGAAATGAATGGTGCGAGAGGTAGAGGTAGGCCGAGAAAGTTTTGGTTGAATGTGGTTGAGGAAATTCTTCTTAGGAGGAGGAAAATTAGGAGTCTTAAAAACAGTAGGGCGTGTATGAAGTACTATATGGGGGTAAATGAGGCAAAAGAGGTTTGCAAGGATAGGTCAGTATGGAGGAAATTATTGAAGCAGAGTTAGGTGTACAAATATGTGTTTATGGGTGAAACTTTATGACTCTGACTGTGCCTAGCCCGAAAGGGAACGGCATAGTTGGTATGTCTGTGTGTATATTATTCGCCGGAATGTTTATTTTTGGTAATAACAAAAGTGGATATCATTGAGGTATATGGAGAGGGCTCTTGCCATCCTGGCCAATGCTAAAAGCCGAAGCTAGTCCGCCATCTTCGTCAATCCTCATTTTTCTAAAGCGCTTGTGGGCCAAAGGATGTGGATGAAGTTTTCCATCAATAACTTAACATAAACCAGCATTCATTTACTTCTTTCATATGCCTTCTTCGTAAATGCACTATTTTTGTATTAAAATTTAAAATAAGCCTTGTTTCCGGTGAAAACTCAGGTAAAAAATAGTAGAATTCATAGCATAAAGCAGGCAGTATATGTTGCAAGAGTAGCTTGCCTTTAATATCAAACAGATGGTTGATATTCTTGCTTTACATCCTGTAATACGTCCATTCTGTAGTGAAATACATAGGAAATTAAGGAAAGTGTAAGGTTAAACAAAATAGTTGTTATTTATGTTTTCAGGCTTCAGTTTGATGACATGGTACCCTATCCATTACCTTAATGGTGGATATTATTACCTTTGTTTCACCGACAGCGGCACCGCCTTCGCGGACAATCGAATAGAAAGCTTGCCCAAAGAAAAGTTCACCAGGACAATATTCCACTACAAATTGCTAAGCTCTCATGATCTCTAAGACCAGATTTCCACAAATGAGGGCAGAAGAAACTAAGAGGATGTAGATTTTTTATTAACTGGGTTACTATTGCAAAAGTTTCCTTCGAGTCTCCGGCAAGGGAAAGATTTTATTGCCGTCGCAATTGCCGAGAACCCAGGAGGGGTTTTGCAAATTTCGTACCCGCGTCCGACGCCCATCGATCGAGTGGCTTCTCAGCTGTTGGGTGAAGCGTACGGAGTAGATGGAGTGACCCAAGGATGACTGCCTTTTGATGAAGGAAAAATACAATCGTTTTCGAACGACCTTGATGGAATGAAGTTACTAGCGCTATAAATAGTCAAGATGGCGGAAGCGCAATAAACCGCTTGGAGACTTAATCCTTTGATAAATGTGTTATATTTTTTAGACGAATGAACAGTTCATTTTGTCTTACTAATTATTATATGCATTAACCATTATACTTTAGGATAGACTTTCATAAATGTTATCCAGCGGTAGAAAGAAGATTAAACATTCGAAGCTATTAACTATAGGCAGATATGATATGAGACTAGTGGATGTGTTTGTACAATCCGAATACTTTTATTCGGTCCAAAATTTCATAGATCTCGTAACTATTGATTCCATGACAAGATTTTCAAGTAACCGATCGTAAGTGGAGAATTGCGTATAAATAAGGAGATTAGTTTATAAGATCGAAGACCTACTGCAAACCAATCTTTGTATTGATGACTGCGGAGGATGATTAAAAAATTGACGATACAGATATCATGATCTCAAAAATGCTAAGGTTTTTGTTCACTTTCCACAGAAATGTTTTTATTTTCCGACCTGGCTTCGACATTTGCTATGTCATTTTCAAGGTAATAGCTAATGGCTAAGCTAAGGCATAGCTTATGTCGAAACCAGGTCGGAAAATAAAATTATTTCTGTGGAAAGTGAACAAAAACCTTTTCATTGTTGATATCATGATATCTGTAGTGTATTTCCACAAAATATCGCCGGATACTCTAAAATTAATTGACGATACGCCAAAAACCTTCGATTTTTTTGTTTATCAAGCCACGTTATTGAGTTATAAGCTATTTTTAGTATTTTTATCCACGCATATCTCTCGCTCCCTTTTCTTCTTCTACAATGAATCCGCGAATTCAGCTCCCCACGAGCATGCCTCTCACTTTAAAGTGGATATGAGATGTCTTTTCCTTTATTTTTAATTTCCGAAAGAAAAAATACGAAGGAGGCAGAATGCGTATGCGTGCATGTACATACGTATGCCGTCTCTTCCATACCGGGTCGGCCTCCACCTTGTCCCCACCCCTTTGTAACGGGGTCTCTCACTCGCGTGGAATTTCAAGTGGCGCGGCCAAAGTAGGCAGAGAGCGAACGTGGAGAGTCCATTAGGGAAAAGAGCTGTATATGGTGTCCCCTCCTCTTCCATGTGTTCAGCCCCCTCTCACCCCCCCTCCCATCTCTAAACACCTTGGCCCAGCCCGCTTATGACCGCGGCGTGGGCGAGATGACTCCGGTAGACATCGGACACCGTCCTCAACAAGGACTGCCCTACCCATCACGGATGGATATGAGAGGACCGGGTAACCTGACGCTAGTTTGCTGAAGAATGAGGGGGAAGAGGGTGTAGTCGTGTCATAGGCTCTGGGGAAAGCTGCTCGCGTAGTCTTCGAAATCCCGCGATGTTTACGTCCGTGACCCATTCATAACATAGAGCTTCTTCGGTGATTGACTGGTGATAAGCATGAGGGCGAGTAACTGCGTCGAAAGAAAACTTTAATCTTAATAAAATGAAACATCTGCTCAAAGCGTCTTTCTAACTGTTTTATAATTATATTCATACCCATCAGGCCATTCCATTTTGGGGAAGGCAAAGCCGGAGTAGGTGCAAAATTGCTTTTGTAAGGAACAATTTCCCAATTTTTCAATCCTAAGATTGGTTGACTGCAGCCCTCTACCCTTCCCTATCTAATGCTAGGTCTATTACTTCCTGGTAGCTCTTTCTTTGTACTTTATTCCTTATTTGGTCCATAACCTTATTCCTGAGGTTTTTTCTGGGAACTTTTCTCTCTATTTTACCTTCAATTATGTTCTACACGAAGCCATTGTGTCTCAGGCACACCTTATCCCTTATATTTTTACCCGGCTGGTGACCTAACACTCCCTGCCATACGCCCATGTGGCGGCTCGCAGAGAAGTATGTAGATGTAGATATAGAACGAACAAGTGCTTCCCTGCCGCTCTCTACTCCCCTGAAAACCTTAGTGTAGCGACGATAGATGACTCAAGGACCAGTGAACTGACAAACGTGTATTGTGCAAAATTTGAGGACAGTTCAACACTTTCCACCCCTCCCACCCTAACTTCCTTAACCCTATCCCAACCTCCCGCGGTCAAGACAGCAGTGAGTAATTTTTCCAAATACACACGGGCTATGACTCCCATTGCCCCACCCCCATCAAACCCTATTCCACCTCCAAGCCCTCCCCTCCCCCACCCCGTCATCCCAAATATCGCCAATCTCTCTCTTCTCATCCATTCTTCTCCCCTGCCGTGAATTTATTATGTCCCGAAACCTAATTTTTTATTCTCTCCCTAAGATGACGCATTCGAGTTAAAATCGGGGTGAGTCAAAAATACGTTGCTAGTGGTCAATAAAACCTTACAATAAAACCTACAAAGTTAACTCAAGTCTCCTGTTATGGAGGGTATGGATATATTACAAAAAAAATGCGGTACAGTATAAAAGAGGCTAGGAGACATCAAGTGTATAATAGGAAGGTCATCGGATGAAAAAATACTGGCTAAAGCACTCGGCCGGAAATCGAGGGATCTGGGTTCGAATCCCGGTCAATGCGGATGATTTTTTCCTCTGTGGAATTTCGCACAATTGTGCATCGCGGATAACTCCGGAAAGTCTAATCCGTGGCTTGTCTAGGTTGACTCAAAATCAGTTTAATGGAAAGTGCTACTTCACTCTGGCTAGGCCCCACTTCGAATATGCCGGTAGCATTTGGGACCCCTAAACGAAAGATTTAGCCAAAAAAATTAATAAATAACCAAGGAAAGCTGCGAGATTAGTTTAAAACTGATAACAGCTCACATAAAATGTCTCTCAGCTTTTAATGGGATAAGGTTGTAGTAGAGAATTGGAGTCTGCGTGCTAGACTTAAATCTACATCTGCAACCAAATATTTCCCTGCAAGCCATCCCAAAGGAGTGAGGTGGCTTGCATAAATATCGTCCTAATCCCTCGTTGTCAATATCCTACGAGCAAAGAATAAAAGGATGGAAGTAGATTGTAGAACGGACAGGTTAAAAAATGTCTTTTCCGCGATCGATAGGAGACCATAATGGCTGCGTTAAGACTTTGAAGAAGGGTTGTTGACAGGTAGTGTAGCTGATTAATTCATATGCTCCCTAATGCATGCTTCTAAATCATCCGCGTAGTGCTAATACCATGTTTTGTATGTTCCCTATATGACTCTTGAATCACGTTTACATAGTTGCATTATAGATCAACTTGGTGGTTTCTGTAGCCATTGTGGCATACCCGTAGTGTGGTGTATGCTGTTGAAACTTATTTTTTGCACTGTGGCGCATGCTGGTGATCCCTACCATCCCCTACCAAACACCCTTGAAGTGGCTTTCAGGGTAATATGTAGATGTATACGTAGAATATTCTTCCTCTTAGAAGCTCTTCCACCTCGATCCCTCTTGATTTTCGCGGTCTTTTCCGTATTCTGACACCATTCACTCTATAATTATGTTTATGTTTCGTTATTCGATTCTTATCCCATCTCTAAATCTGGCCTAATCAGCGATTCATTCTCCGTTCGATATATTCAGCATTTCACTCGCATTCTTTCATGACCCACTTATTCTTCATATTGTCAATTTTAGCCTTGCCGCAAACAATTCTCAGACCTCTCTTTTCCAGTGAGTTTACCCTACTCCTAAGCTTTTGTTGCACACATACTTCACAAAGATGATGGTTTTAGAGAATGATCTTCCGATTCTAAATCTTTTGCTCTATCCACATGAATCTTTGCAGTCATTTCCGCAACGAGTTAATTGATCGCGTCCAAATGTACTAAATTAGTAGTTACTGCCGTTAAACAAAAGGAAATCAGTGGATGTTATAAGTGACTTAGCTTGACATGTTATCACAACTACCTGAATTAGGCCCGTATTTTGATTTTCGATATAGTAGGCAATTTAAATCGACCATGATTTGGTGCAAAACACCGCAAATTTGTGTGAAAAATTGGCACCCATAGCTCGATGGCGACTTTTACTCACGAAGTGCAAATTTTCTGGTCTGACCGCGCGCTGTTGTCCTAACTGCTTTTGACCGGCGCCTGGCATACGGGGTTCTGCGCGGTTCTGATATAGCTGGGATGAGGGCTTTAAGCCTGGTGTGGAATCACCCCATGCCACACGTCATGGTGGTGGCTAGCACGGTATTTCGTAGATGTAGACGTAGATGAATACATACTCACTGCATAGTCGACAAATAAGATGACTATTTAATGCAAAGCTGGAGGAGAGCACATAAAAATTAGCCCACTTTTGGCGGATATTTCGAGGTTGCAAAGATCCCAATAAAATGAGGAAACTGATCAATATGTGAAACAACCTAGGTTTTCTAGTCTTTTTTATGGACCAAATATATGTGGTAAAGGAAACTTGGGAATTAAATCTAAGACATGGAGGATAGGTGGCTGGAGGAAGAAATAAGAGGCGATGTGTCAAATTTGTTACGTTTCAAAATCATTGAAATATCTGCTTTCTGGGTGGCTTCTCCATTTAGTTACGGCGCTAGAAGAATTGTAACGCTTTGGATTAAATATGTGGAAAGTTTGGTCTCGTTCGGCGGTTTGTCAAACAGTTTAAATGGATGAATGTGTGACACTATTCACTGACGATGTCGTGCCTAGTGAAGATCGGAAATAAATAGTTTAAGCTGTCATATGAGGGAGAAATGAGGATAGTTAAAATATTTACGTTATGAAGGGAAAGTTGAAGTATACCTTGTGTCAATATTAATATATAAAATATTATTTTAAATCAAATATAAACGATGAAAATACGTCACAATTTAAAATAAATGTTATCATCAAATAATAGCAATTTTTTTAAAATGCTCAAATAGCAATTAAATATAGTCTTTAAATAGAGTTTCTCTGACTGTGAGTATAACCTTCCTTTTATTGGTAGAAATTATTTTTAAAATGTAGTGCCGCCTTCAGGGTGCGCAAGTTTTTAATGTGGAGCAATTATAGTATGCCGGTTTACGCTCCATACCAATGGTTCCCCATCGTCCCGTCGGGTCTGGAGCATAGCGTTACGCTCAAATGCTCCCCTTTTATGATTTACGCCATGGCATTGGCCAACTTTCAACCCCGCACGCGGGATTTTGGGTCTTTTATCTCATCTCTTCTTCGGCGGCCAGGCGGAAGTCCATGAAAGCACTGCGTGCTCTCGGTCGAACTTTAAGCTTTATATAGAGTCCCATCCCATGATGGGAAGCGGCCGCAGGCCACAACAGCAGCACCAAGCCTCTCTCTCTCCCTCTTATCTCTCTCTACCCCCACCGCCTGATTTCACTAAAACCCTCATAACACCCGCCCACTCCCCTTACCCACCATCCCTTCGCCAGGCTCGCCTCATCCCCACTCCTATTGGCGGTCCCGAGTGCGGTTGCAGCACACGTCCGTTAGGGGTGGTATCTGGAGCAGGAGGGGGAGGTGAAGAACCCTTAAACTAGGCTCCCACGCCCTAACTTGGCTCACCTATGGAGTTCACCCAGGACGAAATCCAACCACAAACCGATTTCCACTTGGTGTAATAGCCATGAACTTGATTGCTAATGGGAAACATGCCCTACGAGAGTCTGCATTCATTCCGTAATGCTCTCGAGATGCAGTTTTGGCTCGGAATTGAAAAAATTCCAAAAATTAATGCTGAAAAATTTGACTATTTTTAACTATAAATATAAGTATATTTTAGCCAATTATTATACGTGTAAACAATTGTCCTGGAGGATTGGTCATGGTATTAATGAATTTATTCACTTCTTATCGCCTAAGTTTCGCAGATTTATTTCTTCAGCCTCTTCCTCATTTTTATCCTTATAAGTTAACTTATATGTTATTAAGAACTAAATCTCAAATTGTGAAATTCACAGTTGAAAAATCATTCGCCTGGACTGGGAATAGAACCTAGATCCCTCGATTTCGCAAGTGATCAAACCAATTAAGATAACCAGGTGTCTTCTTGCTCAGTGAATCTCATTTGGTTGGTTGTTTAGAGCACTCGGCGCGAAATCGAGGCCTCTGTGTTCGATACCCTGTCCAGGCGAATTTTCCGCTGTGAATTCACAAGGTAGGTTGATCACAAGCGGGTGACTCCGTTGAAGTTACTGAGTGGCTAGTTCCGTGGTTTGAAAAAAAAAGTTATTTGATAATGTCTTAATCTCCAAGTTTAAAAAAATGTTAGTTAACTTATAAGTTTAACAAAAGTGTTCAAAATGTTGATGAACAATATAGCCCTAAAGATGGAGAAATACACCAGCGCAACAATTGTGATTAGAGGTGATTACATTCGTATATACCCTAGACAAAACCTCAAGAACAATTATGTTTACGGATAATTATACAAAACTACTTCTACCCCAATGAAAAGTTTGCTTACATTTTTTTCTAAAAAAGCCTCTGGTTGTTTACATAAATGAGCTAGGAAAATCAAAAGTATTGTATTTTGAGATTTAAAATGCGCGGGGACATTATTATGGAAAGTTTAGTCAATGCCGTGAAATTGTTTTACGTAAATCTAAATTTACCCGGGGGGCCTACATTAAGGCATTACTAACGCGACATACGCTTGATTTAAAAATATTTCCCTTTTGGATGCGTTTGTCTCAAAAAGAAACTTCGGTCCAAACGAATATGTTTAGCCTCTTCATTCAGAATCAGATACTGAATTTCAGACATTGGTCGAAATATTCTTGTAGTTGTTTGAACTATACCGTATCTTAAAACTGAAAACTTAACTGTTACATCCGTTTTCTTCCTAGAAACAACGTTTGATCTTCATTCATTCCTATTAATGAAGATTTTTTTACTTCGTGTGTAGAAAAGCGAACCGCATTATTCAGTTACCAAATGAAGTGGAGAAATGAAGTCACAAAAAATTTTACCAACTGCTGATAATCTAACTTTTCTACATTATTGGTGCTCATTTTACTCGTTGGAAAATGATGGAAACTGGAACTCGATGGAAAAATTAGGATAGCATCGCATGACATATTGACAACGCACTTTTGTTTGAATATGTTTGAAGGAATTTAACCTCAACTTCGATATTCGAACTAAAGGATAAACCTTTATTCTTTGTTTGTATCACTAAATATCTGGAGGGTGACCGTTTCTCGGATTGTAATTTTTCATTGGAAAAAATATGGAGAAACCACTCGAGCTAAGCAAATTAATTTTTGGAATATTGTTGAAAACACGTCATGAGACATTCGCTCACTTCTCTGTTTCCCGCGTGTGTTCTTCAATCTTAATTACTTTACTCTAGACAATTAAGTCTAAATTGAGACGTAAAAAGTAGAACTTTAACCTTCTGGCACAATAATGGCATAGTATTTAGTGTATTTCGTCTCAACTACTTACTTTATTTCGAATTGTTGCCTGGAATATTTCGGCACTAATCATGAATCATTAACACATCCTGGTAATGATTCTACATTAAACTGGTTTTCGTGACGTAGTAAAAGCTTCGGTTTAACGCTTAGTCCTGTAATATTTTATTCCGAGGCTTATTTATCTGAAATTATAACACATAAATGGCAGCACTAAGCCTAAATTTACTCCTTAGAGCAAATTTTGTACATATTAATAAAAAAGTACTTCGTAGCACAGGTTCCTCCTTAACCACAGCATTCATTCCACGACTTTCTATGGACGAATTATTCCTAGCACTATCCCTTCCGTCTATCACCACATACGCTTCTCAGCAAATTCATACGAAGTACATTAAATCTTCTCTTAAACATCACTTCGAAAATTAAAGTAATTTAGAGAGAAACAACTGTCCAAACAAAATAAACTAGCTTAGTTAATCCCGTTAGTTTAGATAACTTTTATGACAGTAATCTTGCAAGTTGCTAGCATGTGGTCCTTCAATGCATGATCACGGACTTCTATGGCAGTGGGGATCGATATTGGAAGTAAGCGATCGGCGTTCGCAGTTATAAGCGAAATAACCTAACTTCTATTTTTCCTGTAAGCGACATTTTGATTCTGCCATAAAATTGCATCGCATCCGTTGAATTATTGGTCACATTGCAGATAAAAAGGGTTAATGATATAAACGATGACTAAAGTAGCTGGAAGAGGACTCATTGTTACATATTTAAATAGTATTATCTAGCTTTAGCTTCCATCTTTAGTAGCAGTTAATCCCGCGTTTGTATTTTACTCTCAAATATAGGTTCGCTCTCTTTTCCCTTTTCTTTACTTCTTCGCTTTTGAATAACCTGATTTAAAGTTACCTAAAACTTGCCAAACCAGTCCTCGACTTCACTCCGCACTCATAATTTTGCAAGAACTGTCCTAAACATTCGCAAACACGTACAAAAAATAATTAAAATGAATCGGCAACAAAACTCGAAGAGAAAGGCAAATCTCTCATTCTAAATTTAAGATATTGTATTTGCTCTTTTTAGAGCAAAACGAAAGTTAACACAAAGTATTCAAACCGCTAATTGTGTTTCTTTACATGAATAGTTTGCTAAATGTCGAATTTCCTTGTTTTAACGCCTAAAAATGGAACACATTATAACTTCTAATCCTACTCACCATACATAATATTTAGCTTTGAAATATTAAAAAAAAACAGGCCATATCCTTAACCTCGAGAGTCAAAAGAAATCAGGCGGGAATCGAACCCTCGATGCACATGCTCCAGCGCAATGACATTAACAATTCCGCCATCCACGCTCTGGCCATCTCCCTTTTGCATGAATCAGGTGTTGCTAGATCTCGGTCACCGGCAACTTTGTAGGAGAAATTCCGAAGATCGTGCAACCTACGGCTCAAAACTAACTCATATATCAAAAAGCTTACTATAAACGTATGAAATCATTTCAGGCTTTACACAGTGGAAATGCGATATATCCATGATAAAATATAACACAACAATAGTAATATCCACACTTTAATATATTACTTCAACAACGACCATGGTTTCGACATAGTATAGTCGGTGTTGAAGTAATATATTAAAGTGTGGATATTACTATTGTTGTGTTATATCTTTTTACTATAAACATTGACCTATTCGCTACATCTCAAGTCTGCGCACAGCTAACACCCAAATACTATTATGTGGATATCATGAAGATATGTATCACGGTTGATTGGTTTGGCAGGTCAGAGCATACATTGGATATTTCGTAGAAATTGTTATGACCGGAAATGGCAGCACAACGCAACGGTCTTACCTCTTTCCATTCTCGTAAAGCATCACGTGGTCAACGAAAAACCCCGAGGGCAGTCGGGATGATTCGCCGAATTGCGAAAGGTCTCTCGAGTGGCTTCGATGCGAAATCCTTCGACTTCTACCGCTTGGTTCTCTTGCATGTGCAGGTCCTTGAATGACGTGGAGGGGGAAGCACCGAATATATTGATCTCCCTACTTAGTGCTGGATGCGTAAGCAAAATGACACTCACTCCACCCAAGATCTCGTATCTCCGAGAATGCCTACAGGTGACATCACGCAGGAGGGTTGTTTCAGGGAGGTCACACATGCGAAGGGGAGAGGCTGCGGGCCAAAAATCACTGCGCTATGTAGTGGCCAATCCAAAGGTGCAAAATGGACGGACGCTAATGACACACAAAGTTGGAAGCCAATATATCCTAAATTAATTCCATATTTGATTAGCATAACAATAGTTATATCAGATCATGAGAATAAAACAGGGGAAATAGAGTGTAGAACAAATAGGTTTATAATGTTGTTTTTCCCGCGATTGATAAGAGACCATAATGGCTGCGTTGCAACTTTGAAGTAGGTTAGTTGAGAGGTAGTGTAGCTGACTAATTTGAATACCACCTAATGCATATTTCAAAATCTGCACAGTAGTGCTAACACCATGTTTTTCACGTTCCCTGCATGACTCTTGTGTCGCGTTTACGTAGTTACATTATAGATTATGTAAGTAGCTTCTGTAGAATTTGTGGTTTACCAATAGTGTGGTGCTTGTTGGTGAAAGTAAGTTTCTACTGTAGTTCATGTTGATGATAAGTCATCCCTTGTGTTGACTACCAGGGTAATAAATAGATGTAGACGTAGGTACATTAAACAAATCATTATTTTATAGTGTTTCCCGCGCACACGATAGGTATTCGAGGAGAATTGCGTACTCATGAAGGCCTCAAATGTGTTGAATAATAAGCTTTCTAATATTAACTAATATCAAATCTATGACGTGCATTAATTTTTAGTTTCCTTTTATTATTTAACAAGAACGGAGGGCTTGGGTAATTTTCCAGCATACACACCCACCAAAATATGTTTTCCCAAGGTGTGTACTTACACCTATTCTCTACCATACGTGCCACGTTCTCATTTTGTTTTCACCAAGGGTTGTGACTGCAAAAAACACTCATGATGTAGTCCCTAATAAGTCTCCTTTTTGAGCATCGTCTATTTATGTATGACTTTCACTCATATCCCTTGGTTTCATGAAGATACTTAACTCAATACAGTTAGGAAGACATCTTAAAATTCTGACGTAAAGTCGTGCTTCACGGTAAAAGTAAACTTCTTAAGGCTTAAAACTATTCTATACGCCCCTCGTGACGGGTTACTGGGTAAAAATTCGAGAGACTTGCTTCCTCGTTATTATTCCAACTGAAATACTCTTGCTTTTCCGCGCTCTTTACCAATTCATATACCCCTTCTCAAATCCGCAGCAATTTAGTTATTTCCAGGTTTACTCACAGAATCTCATTTCACCTTTCCTTAGTCTGGAACATTCATGCACAGAGATTTGATGGTTTCAGGAGAGTTAAATTAATTTTTTCATGAATTCAAATTCATATTCCAGGGAATCACCTCGAATTAAAATTAAGTATCAGGGGAAAACACATGAGAAACACTTGCAGTGCAGAACTAAAAATTATACTTTAACAATCGAATGGTGCGACTTTTCTCCGATGAAAAAGTAACAATGAGAATCATCTTAGCTCTGGTTATGACCAAATCTTGAATACGCTGCGAGGATTTAGGATTCTTCTAAGATAAATTAAATCTGAGGATAATTCAAAGGAAGATTAAATCAACAAATGCAACCGCACTACTATGACGACCAGAAGGAGCTACACAGCTGATGGAGGGACAACGTTGGTAACCGTTAGTGACTGAGGGGCTTCAAGAAAGGCTGAGATTACTTGATAAATTCAGATCGTACAAGTTTCGAAGAGATACTATAGGAATCATTTTGATCCCATAATTAAACTCCACGTCGGTGAAATGAGGAGGATTCATCGTCCGATTAAATAAAATCTCATTCTGGTATTTCTATCTTGAACTTCCTCTTCCAGCTTTGGGGCTATACAAGTATTGCGTAAGACGTTTTTGGGGATGGAGGGTTGTGATCATCTTACGTTGTCTTATGTAGGGAGGGCAGGGGGTCTGGAACCAATTTTACGTGAGATTTTTGTCCGTCTTGAAACATTGTATTGTTTCCGAATGAAATTAAGCAGTGACATGGATCATCCGCTCGTTAATGGCGTATTTTCCGTAATCTCACCACTACACCAATGATATTCTGTCGCCTGACTGGCTAGTTACATTACCTCTATGCTCAACCAAATCGAGCTTTTGACAAAGAGTAGATTCAAATATCTAACGTCTTACGTAAGACTGAGAGGGAGGGGGGAGTTGGGAATATATTACATTGTCTTACATAGGGGAAGGGGGTGGGGTCAAAAATGGCATAAATCGTCTTACATATTACTTGAACTTAACGGTACTACCATTCCTTCCATCAAGGTAGAGATACAGCAAGAATGCTGTAACAGGTGTCCAATGAATCCGTTTCTTCTCTTTGAGATTGAATTTTCCACTGCTCATCTTTCTCCAATAGTTTCTAGAACTACAGGGTTGGTAACTCTCACTGTCCTAGGTATTTTTAGAAGTTTTTCTCCAGGATTCTTGTGGTATAAAAATTACTCTTTCCACGCAACATGAGAGATTGTTACATAAACAGTGAGGCACTAACATACGACACATTTATAAATCAAATTTTAATGTATAATTCACCTCCAATCCCTCCCCCATCGTTTTCCCTATTCCCTCCCTATCATGATCGGTATCCCAACAGCTCTTGCAACAAGCCTATGGATTGGCTTGCAGTTTAATGTGTAGATGTAGAAGGAAGGCTCTTGGATTACAAAATGCAAAAGGAGCTATCCACTCTGCTCAAGTAAGGTAGAGTCTTAGGAATCAACAAAACTTTGTAAGTTTTACTTAGGTATTTATTGTACTTTTAAATACTCTAAGTAAATATTACAAAGTTTTGTCAATGCCTAAGTATGGAAAAGTTTTACAAAGTTATGGCTGAAACTATGAAAAGATAGAGTCTCCCTATTGTCTCTTGTCAACTCCTTCAGCGCCACCAGGTGGAGCGCTAATCGTTCGTCATTGAGTGCACATTTTAATATTTGTTTATGTAATCCTGAAAAAATTATTGGGCCGCAATTTACTTGAGTTTATTTGTTTGCTCGGTGGAAATCACTTCGCATTTAAGAACACGTATTTACATATGATGCGAGAGTGATGTTTATAAAACGTACATCTCTATGAAGGAATTGCTACTTGGATTTACGGCGCGAAATTCGAAATCTAAACAACAATCTTGTGTAAATATATCTTTTCCACTCTACATGACCCCTTAAAACTCGTTGGCCACCATTTTAGCAATATCAAACATATTATTTCGTGTTTGGGAGAAAATCTGTGCACTTGTAATCGATTAATTTTGTAACACATGTCAAGTGCCATTATGCTACGCGTTGAAATTACATGTAACTACCAAGATATCTAGTCAGTAACATGCGTTTCACTTTTATCTATACGCGTTGCTAATAAGTACACATAGGTATGCAAATTTTCTCGTAAATCTCTGTGAGCGAAAATGTTCCTAAAAAAATAGCAGGAAAATCAACAGTCGGCCGATGATATCGTCACCTATCGAGACATCAATAGGTACAAGGTTACACTAACATTCTCCTTCATTGGATCAACACACTATTCCGCGTGCCAACTAGGCGACACCCAGGGTAGTGTAGTGATGTAAACGTTATCGGCTTACTGGCGGCGTTACTCCAGAATGGCTGCCCGGGATAATTTGATCCGAATTACGATGCCACGAATTTGAGATTTCAGACCACGATGGTGAGAAAAGGGGACTTAGGCCTCGGGGAATCTCCGGCCGCAGTGGCTGAGGCTTACGATGTTCATGGATGGCAGGTGTTTAACGTGCGGCGGGAACACCTAAGCCGACCGACATCGGATTTCTCTGCCGGCGGAACTTCGAAAAACGCGCAAACCATCCCTAATGATCGCACAGACTACATTCGTGGAGCCATGCAGTGGTAGTCTAGCAAGATCCACCACGTAGCTTCTTCTCTTGCGGGGAGACGGAGGCAAGGGGTCGAAACCCAATGCGGTGAGTCGGTTAATCTGTTTAATGACGGATTAATGAGCATCTAACCGAGTAACCGGGCGTTTCAAAATCTCGTGTGAAGCGATACCCTGCTTAAAAGGGAATGAGAAATGGTACGCAGGCCGGTGGCATAATTTTCATTGACTCTGGAAAGGTTAAAAAGGAGTTTCCTGCGAGCGTTTGAACATATGAGTTCTTGCAAATTTTAATATCTGTCATTTTATGAAGTTTCATGTTAAAATGATTCATAGACTTGAATCCGTAGCCACATTCATCACTATGGTTCGGCTACGTGTTCCAATGGAAATCGGTAGATGAAAATACATTTGCCTTGAACTTGAATTGAATGAAGTAGACATTGCCTTGAAGGCCTAGGATTGCTCATCACCCAGATAACCATTAAAGCACTTAGGAACGCATTTTTCCTGCTTATATTCTGGTAGAATTTCCTGCTTATATTCTTCTATTTCTGGTAGAAGTAACTGAATCATAATAGAAAGCAATATTTAGCGTAAAGCGCGAGGTTAGTATGTGATGATACGTATTCAAGTGCCTGTGCATATTGAAAATATCCCCATTTGTAACTCCACAATAAGTATTAGTAGGTTGCTTCAGGAATGATACTGATGCATAAGAATGCTCATAGGTGGGCGGTTAGTACAATGCATAGTAACATATTTATCTTCCAGCTGCATAAAGAATAATCTCATCTCCCTCCGTATCGAGATTTAAATTGGATACGCATCTTCAAAAGAGCAAATTTTGTCAATTAAATACGAAGCACCATGGAGTTGTGGAAATGTCTCGGCAACATTTAGATTTATCGAGAGAAGAGCAGTGTGGAAATAGTTTATAGAAATTACTACGTGATTCATAAAATCTACGAAATGTTGGGCTAAACGTCCTTTTTTGAGGCTTCATTTTTTACAGAATATAACAGAAGTAGCTTTACGTGCATCAAGAAGCTATCTAATATCCTCTTTAATGGTGGTAATCCATTCATATATTACCAGTTTTATTCGACTCTTTCATAATCTTTTTTAGGATATTACGAAGTCCATTTTGAAAGCTTGACATTGTGATGCGCTCATTCAGTTGAGTATGGAATCACTGTTCCCAACGTACTTCCAAGAGGATGAGGAAATGGTGACCTTTGACTGCTGCGTTTTGACTTTTTCGTTAAGTTGAAAATCGGACTGATGATAATGTGTGCTCACCTATGACGTGTATGTGTACATATGAACGTTAATTCTGCAAATTCTGAAATTTTCAGAGAAAGGTAGAGGAATGGAAATGAAAGCACTATCTGCGGACGTATCTGAATTGCTAATTGTGCATACCTACCTTACATACTCACATAATCACATAATGGCCCACTTAGGAATTATATACACTTCATTTATGAATGCCAATTAAAAATTATCTTTTAAACTTCCATAAATGAAAGCATTACGTCAGTAAACAGACGTACGTCGTTTTAGATATGGCATTTTTTTCTGTTATTTTATCTGACATACGTAATGCTTCACGCATTGTTTACTACTCCTTTATATACTTTACACCTTCAGGCATCACTTAGTGGAAGTATTTTATATTCGAATCTATATTGAAAATAAATATTGTACTTATCCATAGTAATTCATTGTAATCGTACAACGCGTTTTTCAGCTTTCTGCATCTTCAGGAGCAATTGTTTACGTTGTGTTGTAAGGTTACAATAAATAGCTGTGGAAAATACATCAATACTTATTTTCAATATGGACTCCCTTAAAATAAGGTGTAAAATTTTAGTTTTTAGCTCAATTTTCAAGAAATTGAAAAGGCTGTATCGTTACCTTATTGTGCGCAGAGATAAAGCCATTCGAAACTAGTTGTGCACCGGCAGTGTAGCACTTATAGAGAAATCTGCTCAGGCATATCTGAATTAGCATGGCATAGTTTTTCACGACGTTGGGACAATATACCTGATCTTTACTTAAATGAAAAACTTGGTCACGGGTTTTCTATCTCTGGTTAAACACTTTGACAGAAAGATAAGAGGATTCAATCAGTTATCGCAGCTATAATGCTCTCATTAACTAACAGACAGATTGGAGGAAATTTAAAATCAATACCTTTCAGTTAACGATTAAGCTACGCCACCTTGTGGCTAAAACTTGCAGTGACCAGACTTTATACAACCAGCTCTAATTATAACAAAATTTCTTACGCCAGCGCAATAATAATTCTGTGCTCCGATTTAACATTACCTGGTTATTCTATATCAAATGAAGTGCATTAAATATCTACTTTTCGTTACACTTTGTTTTTTTGTATGTTTTATGGCGTTAATATTATTTTATTTTTCGTTAAACCAAGCATGCAAAAATAGTGTTTATATTTAAAGGTATTTATCGTTTCCAAAATTGCATTTCAAGTAATTATTAGTTAAAAATGGATTTCATTATAACGGGTTAATGATAATTCTTTTGCAAATACCGCTGCGAGGAACTTATACAAAGGCAAATATTGTCTTATTGCGAGCGTTCCATCCTTATAAATAGCTGTTTTATAAAATTTATAGGCTATTTAGCTTGGGTTACATTAGCATTACATTGGTTACATTGGCTTGGGCTTAGGCTTACATTTAAAACTCCATTTGCACTTTGTTGAAATTTTAATATGAAGTCATTAGAATCTGGCGACAATTCCTTTTTTCCGGAACATTCCAAGAGAGCCGTCCGTCAGGTAGAGGAAATAAACGATGTGTATTGTTAAAACGTTGGCTGGCGAGGTTAAACAATATAAGATGAAGTTGAAAAGCTAAATGTAACATTCTTTCGCGTTTATTCACTGGCTTATGTAGTAATACTTGAACCCAAACGTTTTATTCGTCGACAATAGAATCTTGACTAGTACATGGCCCAGTTTTATAAAACCTTGTTAAGGTAAACCGAAGATAGGTTAACTTGGCTTAAGAGTTTTTTTTTGTTTATTTTAAAAATTACTCAAGAATTTACAACTGACCTCAAATTTAAAACTGATCTCAAGAATTCTTCCGAGTATTAGCTTCTTTATTAATTTTCCAGTACAATCCTTCGGTTGTCTATCGAGTATGAGAACTCATTCCTATTTGATAAATTAATATACTTTCCACAAGAAGTCTATCAATTATAGTCTTCAACAGGATTATGAAGTTTGACATTTTAATGGGTTACATGGTTTTTTGCTTCCCTGAATAAAGGAGTTAAAGCGACGTAAACACCTCCTTAAGGCTAGTGGAATTTTTCCTTTAAATTTGTCACTAACAGTTTTAATTCTCCCTAAAATTTGGATTTGTTAGAGTAAAATTAAGGTGGGATTCTTAAAAAGGTTTCATCCTTCAAGCAGCAAGATTCCTCAAAGTAAAGCCTTATATTACAGTGATTTTTATTTCAGCTCTCTTAAAATTGCATAAATCTTTTTTTAATTTCCAATCATAGCCGGTGTGGGGTTGCCACCTGAAAAATAGAATTAATGCACTATGGTAGACGTACCTCTTCGCTAATGCTATTTTTTTCCAGGAAGCATCCCGCGCATTAGATTGGTATGCTGGTTACTTGTACCTGCATACATTGGAGCGATATTAAAAGTCACACTTTATATGGGTTCAAATAAAAATATAGATGGCGTCTGAATGTGTACTTCAACATAAAGGCAGCACAAAATACGCGACGTGCTGAATTTTGAAAGAATACAATGAAAAAAGTTTGGAATTAAGTAAAAATCTGCTGGACCCTAAATTTAGCGACATATGTACCTACCGTGCCTCTGGTGAGTAACTATA
Organism: Ceriagrion tenellum; assembly: GCA_963169105.1. Classification (NCBI taxonomy): domain Eukaryota; kingdom Metazoa; phylum Arthropoda; class Insecta; order Odonata; family Coenagrionidae; genus Ceriagrion; species Ceriagrion tenellum. The sequence continues at coordinate 77,259,621 of OY720643.1, forward strand.
TTCAATTGCTCGTTATAATTTGCACACAGTATGTTCTTATGCTCATAATGCCTCCTTTTAAACTGTTTAAATGGATGCAAGTAAGCAGGGAAACGTACCCCCCGTTGAATCTGTATTATTGTAAATCCTACAAGACGTCGTACGAGGAAAATCAAATAATTAAAAAACGCTTGCGGAATGCTGTCAAGATCGTTGATTATATGGAGTGAGAGAAATCGTTTATGGATTAATTTCATGTTTCTGGTTAATGTCTTTACAATGTTTTACATGAACTACAGTAATACAAACAACGCCCAAAAACAACGCTCCAGCAATATGAACGAACGTCCGAATAAAACGCACGGCTTCTCTTTCTGCTTTGTTTCATGCGTATTTTAAACCATTGTTAACCTGTAAATTCTGGATAATTTCAAATTCTTGTGGCCTGCTCAAGATGTGATCTAACAAGAGTGAATTGAGTAACTTCTGTCAGTTGCAAGTATGATATCATACTCATAACGCACCCAAATCAGAACATTTTTGATATTTCTGATCAACGGAGTATTTAACGACAGGCGCTCTGGGCGTGCATCCTGAGCCCCGACTTCAAAAGGTAAATGATACCTAGTTGAGTTTAACCATGCATTTTCAATTACATAGAATATTATAGTCGTCAATATCACCTGCAGGTATGTTTATATTTGCTTATTTGAATTATCTCATTAATAAGCTACGTGCTATACAAATACTATGCTATATATGCCTAAAACGGTTGCTCTACCACTTATCGTAGCAATCGAATCGTTTGTGCTAATGTGTTCTTATAGAGGTTCTCCGGAAAAAATATAATTGACATGCATTTCAATTATCCCTGTCTATTTCATTTTTTAATAGGCTTAATATTTTCTCCTCCGCTCACAGCCTCAACCAGCCTTAATCCGCCTCCGATTGTGATTAAAATCATTTCAATTCACTCTGTAGTTAAGAAACCGATTCTCATTTCGAGACAAGGTATAATTTTAAATGTTTTCAGCTACAATTTCTGTTCAAAGGATTGTAACTTCGATTGTCTATGAGAGTTTTCTTTGTAATTGAATATAACAGAAATGGTTTATGTATTATGCTCTGGATTTTCCCATAAGAGCAAAAGAGAAAATGCATATCAAATTCTGCTTTTAACGAAAAAAATGGACAAAAAAGATACCTGGCCAACATCTCATAGCGATGAAAAACAAAAATTTCACAGCCACATAATAAACACTAAATACTAAAGATAATATCAATCAGAAAGAAATAAGAAACATACAATAACACAGACCAACAAGGGTATGCTTTTTTATGGCAAGGAGACATTTTTGACGTAATTTGGTGCTCTAAATCCGAATCTACTCACAAAAATTGGCTATCACGTCAGGATTTTGTGATATTATAACCTTAAGGGGTTAAAAATGGTAATTTTTACGTCTTTTTGAGCTTTAATATCTCAAAACCCAAAGTTTATGTAGTAACTTTGCAATAGGATTCGAAATATGCGTTAATAATTTATAGAATACAACTATAATGCCTAGAAAAACTATTGTTTCTCTAACTTGTATCTTATGTTTCAAATTTTTGCGCTCAAAATTATAGTGTAATTGAATTATACTAAAGTTGTTGATAGTTGTAAAGTTAATACAGGATATGGTAACAATAGTTTTTCTTGATTCATAGATGTATTCTATACATTTTTTAACGGAGACTTCGAATCCGTTTGCAGGATTATAATAATTTTTAATAATATTTTAATAAATCCGATAGAAAATGCGTAAAACATCATATATTTAGTTAAACAACTTTAGTAGCATAACTTTAGGTGCTATAAAGGTAAACCTGAATTATGGCTACTATCGTTTACAAAATAGGTTATGTATACATACACTCAAAAAAGAGGTTGGGTGAAGCATCCAATTTTCTCTTTGCCAATAGTTGGATCGGACAACCAATGCGATTGTCAGCCGGACTAAGCTTCTACTTCAAAGCGCTCTATTGATAAATTCTCAAACTCTTTTGTTCCTGGCAACCTGGGCTACTTCACCATTTTCACTTCCGACATATCCCGTGTTCGTGCGAGTTGCTGTTATTGTGGTGCGTGTGTGTGTGTGTGTGTGTGGAATATCGTATCGGCCTTTATCGAATACTGAAGAGGTTTTTTGAATATTGAATCTTTGTTGGAGGGCTACATGGATGACCAGACAAGAGAATTACTTAGCGTATTGGGCCTGAACTGTCTCATTGATAAATTTAAACGTAAGCATGGCAATTAAGAAAAGATATTTTGTTGTAATATTCATGATTCTGTCTTATGGTTTATTTTTTTGTTGAAATATTGATTATGTTATGATTGTTAATGTTAAGATTGCACCTGATATTCAATACTGGTCAAGCAAGAACTGTCAAGAGTGCATAGTCTTGACAGCATAACGATCACTTGCTACTTCCACTTCAGTTGGATGGGAGACCCAACTACGTAGGCAGCGGAACCAAGAGAGTTGGTCGGTGAAGCCATTTCCGACGTGTCTATTTAAAATAGCTGCGTGAGCCAACTAATTGGATGGCGCCCCAGTATCCAACGAAGTTGGTTACGACAACCAATTTTCGGGTTCCTGCAGCCGACCTTTTCTTTCAGTGTATATAAACGAATGACATCATTTTGAAATTACAGTAGATGTATCTGATAATATTGCAGTTACAAGAAAACATCCTCTAGAATTTCTTTAGTAAATAACCAAGATCGTATATTTTTCATCGTTGTGCTAACAATTGATAATTAAAACAATAAACAGGTACTTAATTATACACTTATACTACTTCCTACACACAAGAAACAGTGTTTAAATAACGTCATATTCGGCTTAGGCAAGAAATACGTGCTTTACGAAGGGCGTAGGAAGATGAATTGTACAATAATAAACTAGTTATAATTATTAATAGAATTAGTCTATCACCTTTGGTTTATGAGATTTTTAAGCTCAAAAAGACGAAAAATTGCCATTTTGTGCCTTTAAGGCTAGAATATCTCAAAATCCGGACGTAATGGCAAATTTTCGTAAGTTGAATCCGATTTATCGCCCAGAAGTACGTCGGAAAGTAGATATGTACTCTTCGCATCAGAAAAGCATTTGTGACTCTGTAATTTGTAGGCCTGAGTACTTGTATCGATGTAAAAAATAACAAACAATAAAACAATGTAATAAACCTATCGCAAAAAAGGCATTTGATTGAGTGGAAAAAAACGAAAACAAAAATTATGAAATCAGTGGAACGGACTCGGGGACATTGTCTCCGGCCATCTCAGCGGGAGACAGCCTCGCAACAGTCCTCACTCTCGTATGAAACCTGCCAGCTTGGTCGCAGAATCACGAATCGCCAGCATCCCCTCAGGACTCCTCGGCTCGACATTCCCCGACCTCGAGGGAAATAAGCCCTCCATCGCCCCGAGGCCATCTCCTCTCTCTCTCTCGCCGCCGAAAGGTCCAGGGGTTTTGACGGCAAGAGGTCTGCGAAGGGTTGGGGGGGGGAGGGACACACAAGGGTATGAAAAGGGCGCGCGCGCCCTGAAAAAACCCCGGACCCAGGGCGCTCTCGGCGCGGTGGCGGTGGTAGTAAGTGGCCGAGCGGATCACAAAAGGGCAGCCAAAAAGACCCTTTTCATTCCAGGGGTGGGATGATGGAGAAAGGGCTTGAGGCTGGTCCGAGGGTGGCAGGTGAGTGGGTGGGGATTAAGGTCGTCCCCGAGTCCTTTCCCGCCCCACGGACGAAACTGCCCCCGGTACGGAGAAAGAGAGAGGAGAAAAAAAGCAGAACGGGAGGGTGGAGACTCCATTGTTAATTGGATCGCCTCAGTCCATTCTGCCTTGCGTCCGCCAAATCCCATTCGGGATTTATCGCAAAAGAGAGAGAGAGGTAGGGATGCTGCGGGAAGAACGGGAAATGCTCCAGCCATATCTCCTATCCTCTCACTCGCGCATTCAAGAGTGTTCGTCTGTGGCTCCGGGGGCGTAGCACAGTGTAACACTCCCTTGTTCCGACGTATGACAAGTGGGGAGGCTCGCTGAAGGATTTCCGTGCGCGGAGGGTGACCGGGACATGTCTCGGTGCGTGGCGATTGGCATATTGCATGTGCATCGCTCTATGTGAAATGTGTCGCTGGTTGTATGCCAGTATTTGAGTTGAGTCAAGTATCGAAAATATGTGATTGAAACAGATTATATTTTGGAATTCGTTAAAAGTTGTTACGCTAAACCCCGCATGATACCTACGGCATGGTATAGCAGTGTTACTTAATTTTTGAGGAATTTGGAATGAGAAAATCTATCTGATCAAAGGAAAAATTTATGATTAAATCTTTTACGAAAGTTTGATAGAGACTATTTTTTCCGGACACTCGACATGTTTTTCCAGAGCTAAACAATAATGATGGAAACGATCACAGGCATTAGATTATAGAAATAGACTGCAGAACCAATAGATTTTTAATGCCATTTTTTTATTTTACAATAAAGGGATAGGGACAAAACAAACAATAATTTTGACTTCTGTAGTACTCTTGGTACTCTATGGTACTTGTGAGACCTCACTTGGTGCACGCCGCTAGTATATGAGACCTTAACTACGTAGGAGTAATTTCAGATTTAGATCGAATACAGCGGAGAGCAGCAAGAGTTGCTCTTAAAATGTTCAAAATAGTTACGATACGCATAGCAGTGTGACTGAATTGTTGAAGGAATTAGGGTGAAAATCCCTATCTGATCCAGAGGAAAATATAGATTAAATCTTTAACGAAAGTAGGATGTAGAATATTTTTTGGCTATACTCAATTTTTTCCTATACTAAAATTTAAAAAAAATAATTTTTTCATAATTTCATTGATATAATGTAAGTATAGTTATTTCCAAACTAAAAATGGATGTACTTAAGCGAAATGTGGCCCAGTAATACTTTTGCGACTTATTTAAATGGTGGTTAACATGTGTATACAATGACTTACGATTCGCTCTGTGACCATCTTAAGATCGCGTGAACGTTTTTCTGATCAATTTAAACATATATTTGATCACTAGGAGGCGAAATAGTAAAAAAATAACTGATGTGAGATTATTGGAATAGGCTATTTATTGGCGACTGTACCCTTTACATACTACCACGTTAGTCGGAAGCGGGACCTCTTCGTGCTTGTTAATCCGGGACGGCGTTCACCGTGGTAAGGAACCCTTCAGTGGCGCACCTGAGAGGAGGGGCCGAGGAAGGAAAGCATGCGAGGAAAGGGGATGAAGAGGGAGAGAAGGTTTTCCCTCCTTGACCCCACCGGCTGTTAAAACGCTTGCCATTAAAGGAGAGGGAAAAAGAGCGGGTAATGGACAAATATGAATTGTGTCCTTGAATACATATTAATACAATACTTGTACTAGCTAACTAATACTAGCAGGCTAACTAATACTAGCTAACTAATACTAGCAGTCAACTAATACTAGCAGGCAGCTAGCCTGCTCACTCCGTGAGCGGGGGTGTGTACCCGCCCCAGAGCTGAAAGCTCTGGGGCTCTAGGGGCAAGTGTCCTTGTCTAAAAATAGCTCCTTGATGAAAATGTTTTTTTTTTAAATTCACTGTTCTCCTTTGCTGTTTTTAAAGCCATTTGAATATGAGAGCACTGTGGGTTTCTTTTGTCTCAACCTTTACACTCTTCAACTCTCCCTTTTGGCCTCTCTCCCTTGTCACTGTGTTACCCAGCATCTGGTTGTTGCAACCGCAACCCAAAAATGATCCATTTCATCTCCAAATAACTCACACCTTTGCGCAGCTGGTGACCTAACACCCCCTGCCACACGCCCAAGCTATCGTTGAGATGCGAAGTGCGTTGAATAGACTTCCCCGAGAGCTACCTATTCCACTTTGCAGTGCTCAAAAAAAAAGATATCATGGTTTTATTATTTACATACACTTTTTGCATAGGAAAAGTGAGGACAGAGAGACACGCTGTAGAAATAATTATATAGATTTATTAATGTACTACACGTTTTGCAGCTTGCTGAATCCTCAATACAATTGTTATCATGTTATTTATTGATAGTTACGATAATAACCAACGCCAATAAGTTAAAGGAGGGGTTTGGAGAAAAAAACTAATTTTTGGGTGGAAAGGCAGGGGAACATAGGCTAGAGGCTTGTAAAAAGGGAAATTTTTTCGGGAAGGAGTGGGAAGGGGTGGGGAAAAAGAAACTCGTTGGAAAGGTTGCTTGACAGTCTGATAATTTCCATTTGCTCCGATGCATCCGTCTTTGAAACTTTTGGAGGGACATGTAGAATTTCGGGAAGTACAAGTATTGCTTTAATATGGATTCAAGTATAAAATACTTCCACGAAATGACGCCTGAGGGTGTTAAGTTTATGAAGAATGCCTGTTTCTCGCTGTTTTTATTACAATTCCAAAACGTGCGTAGAAATATCAATACTTTGATAATATCTGTATTTATATAAACAGTGAAACTAAAATGCGATAATTTAGTGATGTAATTTTTCTATTTTTCACGGCTTTTTTCAGTTCTCGAACCGGTAATATGCATCATTATAAAGTAAACTGAAGCGTAGATTTTTATGTTCGTAAGTACAGCGAGAACAGGTATTTTCAATAAAAATACAATACCTAAGTAGGAGTTTACAATTATTACAACAAAAACTTAACAATCATGTAAAAATGTTCACAGAAAGTAACATATTTTACTTTGTCATAATGAATAATATTTTCTTTTAGTAATGATGATGTAAACATTTTGTATCTCTAAATTTCGATTTTCGGTGGACATTCTCTCGTTTTGTCTCTCCTGCCAGTTTTAGAGATAAAGCTTGGAGTCAAAAAAATATCATTCGTGTCGCACTGAATCTCACCTGATCATGCCATGCGCTTTTAATATTACTCTGCAAGTTTCCAAATGCTCACGGCGTTTTCGAAATGTGGCATGACCAGTGCAAAGTAGAATCTCACTTTCACTTATACAAAGGTCAATCAATCTTTCTGCAATTCGCTTAATAAATCCTATTTTCGTAAATGAAGAGCAGAAAATGATTTAGCGTTAATGAGAAAACTTTGTTGGAGCTGGTTTCTTACTATTACGAATACTATTTTGTCACCGTTTCGCACAGTAAATAATGGCTCAACACAAGTTTGAGGTAGCTCACAAGTGTGAGGTAGCTCACCAGTGTGATAGTTTCAAAGTATCGTGCGTGAAGTGCTGAACTACCTTCCCGTCAATTAGCATGATCGCTTTTATACTCGCTGAACTACTTAATTTCATAATTGAGGCGGTTCTTGGATCCTACTCAGTTGCTTAGGCTACTAGCGACGCTATTTGATGATGGAACTCATTGTACTGCTGTGGTTTTATAATTTTTCCTCGCATATCCATATTTCTTATATAAATTAGAGCTAGTAGATTCCTTCGCTCGGAACTTGGAAGTTATATCACGTGGGGTGGAAGAAGTACAACTTTCATCTAGTTGAGAATAGCCCAAGCTAAGCAGGCGTTTATGAGAAAAATACAACTGTTGTGCTCAAATAATATAGGGCTAAAAACCAGAAAACAGTATGTGCAAACATTAGTGTGGAGCGTAGCACTCTATGGATCAGCAGCATGGACTATTGGAAGAGCTGCCGAGAACAGACTAGAAGCCTTCGAAACCTAGTGCTGGAGGAGAATTCTGAAGATAAAATGGACAAACAAAATAAAAAATGATGAATTGTACAGAAGAGTATGAGAGGAAAGGTTCTCATGTAACACCATTGAGAAAAGAAGAATTGGAAGTAGTAGAGTCACTCTGACATACAATGGGTTTGTGAAGAAAATAATTGAATGAAAAATGGATGAAAAAGTCCCCAGAGAAAGAGCTAGGAGTAAGTTCATGGAACAAATAAAGAGGAAATTGCATAGGAAGAGACACCAGGAGGTAAGGGAACTGGCATTAAATACGAAAAGGTGGAGGGTTTCAGTTAACCAATCTTAAGACTGGACGGCCAATAAATGAATGAATCCATAATTCTGTCATATGAAGTTTTGTCTTAGGTTTGGGCCTAAAGAAGCAAACTGGAGCTTTAGTCGCCTTTTTTCAGAATAAACAAACACGGAAGTGACCCTAGAAGACCTGTCTCATCCAAGACTCTCCTAAATGGACTACATTCCCTGTAAATTTTCTTCCGTGGGTTAAATTAAGCTACTTGATGATGTTTTTGCTATGAGCGTCTGTTCGTTTTACTACATGCCAAGGGAAAGCCGTCAGAGATCGAATTATGCCAGAAATTGGTAAAATTGTCCGATTTCCAATGGTACTTTCTGTAACCTTTTCATTTTTAAATCTCAGACTGGCAGCCCTTCGGCTGGTCTCTGTGGATTTTACTCACGTGGTTCCCTCAATGGGCCGGCAATTGTTGGAGGTTTTAACTTCCTCGGTGTGGTCTTTCTTGATGTCTTCATTGTCCCTCTCTTTTTACCCTTGATAGACTATAAGTTCATAGCATCTTCTTATCTTGAGTCCGCCTAAAATTGCCTCGACCACGAAGAAGTGTGGGCACATTGGAGGTTTATGTATTGTTCCAGCAAGCCCCGGGTCCGTATCGATTCCTAGTGAATATTTCCATTGTGTTAATGTCATCGAAGTTATATAAGTACTGTTTTTACGACGTGGCGTCGTACTAATGGTAGCCGGCGAAAAAGAGTGCTTATGTAAAATATTATAGGTGTCATAGCATATGACGCGTCAAAAACTGTAATTTAAAGTCGTCATAAGGATGGATAATATTTTCTTGACTACAGCAGAAATTTATAATTTACTATCATTTTGATAACTAAAGTAGTATTATATATACTCTGAAAAAAGTGAAGAAGTCCAAACAGTAGAGGTAAAGTGATACTAATTTGAGATACTCTGGGTCCTTTTTGAAGTCCTAAAACTTTGCGTTTGACATGACGGAAAACTTGTGCAACAACAAACATTTTTATTTAACTGCGCCATATTAGAGCACATGACTGAGTCACCGTCAGTTGACGTCTGTCACTATACGCTTTTGAATTGCTTAATTCTTGGGTATAGGCGCATTGTTTTTATTTGCAGAAGCTTTCACTCTACTTGCACTCGCACAATGGATTACTATAGGTAAGGTATTGTAATATCAAATTATTTATGAGTAGTTTCTCAGCCTTAAATTCATACACTCTTAAAAGCATACATCATATGTTACATATATGTTAAATTTATATTAAATATATATCATTATGTATACATTATTATAGAGTATATTATATAGAGTAATCATTTTTTCTTGATTATTTGAGGGATTTCTATTTAAACTTAAGAGCATGGAATTAAATTTATTTCATTGCTGTTTTACGTACTTTATATGGACGGTTATTTATCAACAAATTAACGACAGTTTTATATTTATAATTACAGGTTTACAATGCTCTTACGTACACAATTCATTGGCAAACCTAATTTTACACTAATCATTTTCAATTTGAGTTCAACATCTTGCATAAATAGAAAACCATGACTTCTGATAACTTTCTTTTAAATATTAATAGCATTTACTCCAAATATTGACTAACTACAACTCATATGCCGTATGCGAAAAAAATTCACCCCCTTTATGTGGTATTGGTCAAAATATGGGCCCCTCATAATTAGTGAAAACATACTCCTTGTCATATATTTTTTATGAATTGAAATTCTATGGTCAACCACGTAGCAAAAAGTTTATGTATGAATATATGCTCTAAACAAATAGACGTTTCATCAGTGCCGGTCAAAGATATTTTATAACTGTAAGTAAATTTTTCTTGGGAGCCTTTAAGAAAGACTTTACTTTTCAAACTGCGATATCACAAACCGATCGTTCCTTTGAGTGAGAGGAGTTCCAGAACGATTTCCTGAACATTTCCATGTCCTTTTCTGTCAGAAACTCAATGTTTCATACATAAATTCTGTCCAAGCTTAGAGTTTGATAAGGGAAAGAGTTTATGGGTGTTACTTGTATAACCCTACTTAGTGAGGGAGGGTAAAATTTCAACCGTACATTTTAGTGCCATACCAACCGGCAGGTTCTTTAAAGTGGGAAGTTGGAAAGAAAAATTGTTATTCAGTAACTCTCATTGTGATTTTAGTTGAAGTTTGTTATGAGTTTCTGTAACTTTTGCGATGAAAAGTCTTTCTGTCCTCAATTTCAAATTTATTTAAAACAGAATGGCCGCCATAAAAAGTCTACTGCTGTTGTTCTTTTACGTATCCTATTCGTTGGTATTCATAAGTTTGCTTTTGTTTTCTTGCTATATATTTATTTATTGTCCTTTATTTCTTGAGTTTGATGGCTTGACGGTAGTTTAACGGGTTTTCCACCGTCCGTGGGCGAATGCCTGGCCAAGACCGATCCGGTACACATAACCATTAGCCCAGTGATTCCATCACCAGTTTTCTGACGAGGTGAAAGTCTAAATCAGGATTTGCAATCGTTATTTTTGTTATTTGCTGTATTTTTGTTTGAATACGGAAGTAGAAGTAAAATCATTCATTCTCCGCATCTACTGACTGCCTGTGGTTTTGCTCACGATGATTTACCTTGTACTGGCACTGTTAGTCAGTGATTGTATTTGGTTATTCACGTTTACAATGCACTGCTAAGCTACTACTTCTTATTACTTTTTGTTCCCTATCGTGCAGTAGCTTCACAAGTCCTATGATGGGGACCTACATATTCGCTCGAACATAGTAACCGTCATCAGACCCCCGTGAAAGCTATGACTTTTCTGACGCCTATGAAATTTGCATAATTGACCCGATGGTCGATTCTGATATTTATCTTGGCAATTTTTAAAGATTATTATCGTCGTAATTAGACAGGGATAAAATTATCAGCAGTCTTTAATTTTTGTTTTAAAGACGTCGACGACCTAGCTTAAGTTACGCTATTCTCATAGATTTTACATATTAAATGCTATCCGGCCTTAAGAGGGAAAGAGAAAAGCTAAGAGGGTTTTAGTCTTTCCCAATTGCTCTCCGCGGGCCTCGACAGATGGCATACGCGAGGCTCAGCCCCCCCTCCAATTCTCTTGTCCACCCTACCACCTTCAATTCCCCTCGACCAAAAAATCCTTCCCCTTCCTAACACTGCTTCGTCTCTTCGAGCAGGTGCGTGAATGCTAGTATAGTGTTTGCCACGGGGAGGAAATCATGCGGGGACGAAGCACCAGAGTCCCACACCACACACACATATACCGAAGAGCACCCCCCGCCATACACCCAATCTCCCCTCCATACGGTCTTTGTTCTTTCACCCCTTTAGCGGTATTCCCCCGTTTTCTTTCTTCCAATCCCCCTCCACTTCAGTTTCTTCCTTCTTTTCGCACCCACCCCCTGCTCCTGCCATACACCTCCCTCCCCTCCCCATACTCTCGCCACCCTATTGCATTCATTTATACATATGCGCCATTTGAATTATTCATCCGGCACGCTCGACCTGCCGCACTCGGCCCCGTTTTGGAGTCGAAGATCTCTCTCTTTCTCCCGTGGCGGCTCGTCCGGTCACGTGACTTCGAGTGTCAGGCCCCTTTTCTACTTTTTCCCCCTCATCCCGACTACTCCCGAACCCCTCCTTAACCCTACCCACCACCCCTCCCAGGGCAATTGCATGCGTTTCTAATTAATAAAAATAAAGAGATCGCCGATCGATCGAAATTGGACCGATCACTGAAAAAGTTGGACGTAAAAACATCTTTTGCAAAGGCCACCGAATTGAGCTGACCTAAAATTTGACTCAACGAACACGAATAAATCAACACAGCTGAGATATGATAGGTTTTTAGGTGATATGATTCAAATTTACGTACTATACTAATGGCCGGTTGCAAGAACGTTTAGCTATCGAATCAATATCCATCAGATCCGTGAATTATGGACCTCATAAAAATATTCGTTTGCAGGAACATATCTATCAGTTTCATAACTTGTCTACCCGGAGATGATTGCTCGAATATTTGATCTAATATCCCTTTGCTCCATACAATCTACAGTGGTTCACCCTATGTATAAATGCTGAGGCACATGATAATTATTCAGTCTGAGTAAACAAAATTGCCATTTGTCTCAAAACAACTATTTTATCAAGTAATTAAGTCTCCAAGCGGTTCATAACGCATCCGCCATCTTGAGTTTTTGTACATATCTTTGCAACAATACATCTCTCTTATTTTATCGCTTCTGTCAGACCTAGAGATGTAGTGAGGCGCCATGATAATATTCCTTGTGTCGTTCTGAAACACACCAGCTCTGAATTTTTCAGTTAACCTAAACCTAGCGTGTAGCCTCCGTGTCTCTAGGGGCTCTCACCTTAATTCCTGAAAAAATTGTGGGACTATCTGTTCGCTCGTAGCAGTTTTTAACAAAGCGTGCTGCTTTTCTTTGTTACTTGTTAATTTTAAGGGTCCCAGTATGCTTGCGGCCAGTAGATAGAGTACAATAAGAAATCAACATGATGTACCACCAGTAGAGGTGCTTAAACAAGTGAAATTCTTTTTTGACGTTGAAAACTGCATAGCATGGGGTGGAAGATGATTAACGGACATAAAGAGAGGAATATCTCAAACCTGGAAAGCATTCAGAGTGAAAAAACAAAACTGCATAAATAAAATAGGATATCAAGTACTACGGACAAGTTACTACCTACAAACATACATGATTAGCCTTGCAGAATAAGGCTTAGAGACATGAACGTTAAGAAAACTATAAAAATTGAGGATATAAGTATTTTAAAGGTGGTGTTGGATACGCATGCTGAAGATCACATTGATGAAGACGATCAGAAACCACGAAGTGTACTGATGGTCGAATAGGAGAAAGGACTATCGGCAGAACCATGGATAGGTCTCTATGAATAGGTCGCACAATGAGACCCAATGAAGTATGTAAGGAAATTGGTAAAGGAAGGATTTTACCAATATATACGTAGTTTTAGTTTTACGTATAAAATTATTTTTTCATGCAGAAAAGGAACTAGAACATAAAGGAATTATCTTCGTAATGGGTATAATAGGTTGAGGTTCTGTAATAACTGATAATGTTCCATGTAAGATTGTATCTTTTACTTCGAAGTATTTTACCTAGCACGTTTTGTTCTCTGCTCTTCGACGATTTTATCGCAAACATTTTCATTACTTCCAATTTTCTTTGCCCTGCGGCTGTTATTGTCCCAGCCATACCTCCTTACGACCACTTCAGTCATGTCAATCTATCTCCAGAAATTTGCACTTGAATAATGGGACATTTTTGGGTATAAATTTGACGTTCATTACACCAACAGAAGTATTGAAAAAAAACGAAGAGCTGAAAAAAAGGAAGAGGATACTAATAATAATAATATTTAATGATTAGTTTTCTTAGTATCCCTGGTGTCATAGTAAATTGATTTCATTATGTCAATTTCTTTTAATGGGAGCTCTCTATTGAAGTGTTCCAGTTAGCGCAGATCTGAACATATCACTCGCACTTGAGCGCACTTAAGGTAGTTCGAGCAAAATATCATTTTACCTAGAAACCAATGAATTTGGTCTCATTTATATCAATCATTCTATATAAATACATTCTATATATATATATATATATATATATATATATATATATATATATATATTTGGTCTCATATATATATCATTTTAAAAATATATCATCCTTCCATTGACATCAAAAATTCAACCCCTTACCACATTACTTTCCGAGATATTTGCCAAAAAATACCAGGCCTTTTTATGGGTAATGGTACGTATATGCACTCCAGAGAGACCTTATATTAAAAATGCGGCATTTCCTACACTTAGATCTATTGAAAAATCAACAGTGTGCAGTTTGTGTGTGTACTCAACTATTTTTGAAAATCAGTCATATTGCCACCGCAGTAAATTCTTCGGGATCACAATAAACCTTCCGTTTTGATGGAATTGCAAACGTACCGCGTGAAAAAAATGAGTCAAGTGAGAGACTTATTTAGATATTTTCATTTGATTACTTACAATTTCTGTCATGTAAAACTATGTTATGGCACCATTATTAATGCAATATTCAATTCGTATGTCTCACAGTTGGTGAAATTAAAACGTGTATATTGAATATGGTCTCTATTATGATTAGGGAACTATCTCGCTCGCACTACCTCAGGCGCACATCAGCAGCAATTTCAGACCGTTAATCAAATATTAGACAAGCTTTTATGTAAATTCCAAACCACGAACTCTATTGTACTGATGTAGATCAGATAATGTGAATAAAATAATGGAAATTGACTGCAGATTAGATGGGTTTAAAATATCGTTTTTCCCCCGATCGATAATGGACCATTATTGGTCGTTAAATCTAAATATTAGTCAACTGCAACCCTCCACCCATCCCTATCTAATGCTAAATCCCTTGCTTTCTGGTAGTTCTTCCTAAGTACTTTCCTCTTTATTTGGCCCATGAACGGGTCTTGCTCTCGGGACTTTTCCCTCTATGTTACCTTCAATTGTGTTCTTCAGAAACCCATTTTTTGTCAAGAGGTCATATTGGCTGCTAATGAGACTGAAGAAGGATTGTCGACAAGTATTCTGGCTGATAAATAGATTTGGCCCTAATACTTGTTTCTTAATCTGCCACGTGGTACTAACCTCACGATTAGCATGATCCTTGCATGACTCTGGTATCTCGTTTACGTAGTTGCATTTTACATTAATACAAATAGCTTCTGTAGCATGGGTAGGATATCTGTAGTGTATTACATGTTGATGTAAGTTACTTGCACATTATAATACTTGTTAGTGATAAATCACCCCCCGCCAAACACCCATGATGTGGCTTGCAGGGTAATATGTCGATTTAGATACATGTCGGTGTACAATTAATGGAGCAATGTGCGCAGACTATACATTAGGTAATTTTCCGGTAGTGCATTCCCTAAGTACACAGTATTTAAGGTCGAATTTTTTGTGCGTAGAATTATGATACATGGTTTCTAATGAGTTGATCCAGAGAGAATGTGGAATGGATGCTTCGGTAAGGTGTATAGATATGAAAGGGCTGTGTTAACCTGGTTGGGCCGAGAGAACGGATGGGAGTCGAATAATGAAAAAGATTTATTACCCAAAATAAAAATTCCTAGCTGTGAGATTTTCCTTATGAAATCCAGCCGGAGAGGTTAATTTTTTCTTATCTTCGACGCCGGATACCGAAAAATGACCCTGAAAATGTAAGGCACAAGTGTTTTGTCTCCATTTTGGTGGGAGGCGCCCTGGCCGGAAGTGAGCGTTTAGTCGAATCAACACTTCCGAGGCTTTAGGCAATCGGCTGTCCTCCAACAACCCCTTCTCTGCGAACACATCCCTGGATGCGTTGTCATACCAGCCGTTTCATATTCAAGGGGCGGAATGATTGATTTTCCAGTTACCGTTTGAGTGGAGTTTTCTAGACGGGGATGAATTACTTTGCGTGACATTAAAAAAGGCCAGAATGCAGAATGAGAGTCAATTAGGGAATTTGGTTCACTATGATGTGCTTCATTTCAATAGATCTACATCTACATACTACCTTTCGAATCTACATACTTCCTTGCGAGCCGCCACGTGGGCCTGTGGCAGGGGGTGTTAGGACACAAGCCGTGTAAAGTTGTAAAAGATAAGGTTTTGAGAGGTCAAATTGTGACGTATATCGTGAGAGTGTATTTAGTGGAGCTCAGTTTTTATTGAGATCAATTACTGTGAGCGTAAAGAACGAGTTTTTGTACCTATCTATTCGGCAATGTAACTCTCTTATTTTATCGCTTTTTCCAGACCAAGAGATGTTATGAGGCATCATGGTTATATTCTCTGTCTTGCTTTGAAACACACCAGTTCGGAATTTCTCAAGAAAAATAAGCCTTGCATGTCGCTTGTAGATGAAACAGTGTAGTACATATTTATGATACAGTCCCCGACATTTGGGTGATTTTCTCCGCTACGCTATACTATACATCCCAAAGAATACAAGCATGTCGGTACTGGAGCATACTTGTGCATCACTTCATAGGATAACGATGATGAAATAATACAGATTTATTATTATCAGCAGAAGCTACCAATCCAAAGGTTCCACTACCCTCTCCGCTGTACGCCTCTTTCCCACACGATTCTTTACTTTGGCATTCTTCATAATTTGCCGGATGAATTCCATTCTTGGGTAATACATCATCATCATTTTTATCACCTGAAAATGATACATTATCGTCTAAAGCTGAGTCGTAGTTAAAGTTTCTCTCCTTTATTTCGGGAAATTTGCTGATTTTAATTTTGTTGTAGTTGTAATATATCAAACTTTGTAACTTCGACAGTTTTATTATGAAAAGTATTATATTTTAGAGTTATATTTTATAATTTTATTACGTGTTGGTGTACCTGATGGTGGCGTAACTGCAGAAACAAGTTGTAGTCTTTACAATACTTTTGGGATACATTTATGGCATACGGACAATATGATGTTTATATTTAGTACACGTATGTCAATACATAATCATCATTTTTATCACCTGAAAATGGTACATTATTATCTAATCTGGGTTTTAATTAGAGTTTTATTTATAAGTAATGGTAGTGGGCGTAACTTCGTGGAAATCCTTCATAGTAGGAGCGTCTGAAGGAATTACAACTTGGCTGTTTCCACATGAGGCTTTATTGTTACCGACCATGGTTTCGTTACAGAGTAACATTATCAAGGTAGAGTTTTATTCCTTGATTTTGGAAAATTTTCTGATCATAATTTTGTAATAATTGTAATATATCTAACTTTGTAACTCCCACAGTTTAATTATGAAGAGTACAATTAGTTTCGGCATCAGGTTCCTAATGGCGTACATGATGGTGGCGTAACTGTCGAAACTAGTTGTAGCCTTCATAACAAACTGTGTGAGTTACAAATTTTGATATATTCCAATGCCAACCTTCCAAAATGTTAAATCTTCAACTTAGGAATCTTTTCGTTATAGTGTTGATACTACTGTCATTGTCGCTTGAATCTTCAGAACTCACACTCCTACATTTCTCGCGATCCTTTTTCTCTGCCGCCGCTCTTCGCCACCTTCGCAACCCATTAGTCAGTCTCTTCTGTGGAGAGATTGAAAGGCGGAGAGCGATGAATGAAGGGGAATAGAGGGAGCGATGGAGAATGGGCGACCGAGATCACTTCATTAGGCGTAGTGAGCCGGTTCGGAACACGACGGTGGAGGAGGCCGCCACGACCGAAGTGGTGGAGGAGGAATGGTCGAACATCCTGACAGAGATTAAACAAGCGAATGCTCAAACCAATTCCACTGGAAACGACCAATTGAATCCGCAGGCAGCGGATAGAGAGAGAGGGAGCAGAGATGGGAGTCCGGGCGGAGTGAAAGGGTTTGAGTGATGGGTTCATTACCAGTATATATCCCCGGCGGAACAAGAAGAACGATGGGTTGGGTGCGGTTGCGTGGGGAGTTGGGTGGGTTGGCGCGTCGTGGGGGGGGGGGATAGAAATCGGTCCATGGGTGAGTGTGGGGTGGTTTGCATCGAACGTTGCGGGCGGAATGCCTGGGAACGTAGGATCTGCTCTGTGGGGAGTTGAACCGAGGAGGTGAGCGGGCTGGGAGGGGCTGAAGCACTCCACTCGCTCACAAACATCCCCATCGACTGATCATCATTAGATCAATCATCCCCTGTTCACCATCACACCACTCCCATGACGCCGTCCCACATCGCTCCCGGAGAGGTTTTGCAGTGCCCGCGTGTGTTCGTGAGCTCGCCATGTGGAGGCTCGCACGATGCGGACCGGGGAAGGCTCTCTTTTGTTTGTTGGTTTGGGTGATGTTCGCTGGATTTGAGGCCGGATGCCAGGGGTATGGTTTTGGAGTGCGGCCGCTCCCGGGAATGTGTGCATTTGTGTGTGCGGGTTTGAAAAAACCGTCCCGCACGCCGGCCCTTGCGATCGGGTGCAGTCCGACGCTTCTGAACTGTGACCGCGCTGGTCCGATTAATCCGCGCGGTGATTGATCGATTTTTAAAAAATCGTTCGTCGATGTTGAAAAGAGAATTGAATGGGTGAATGCGAAAAAATATTTGAGATCCACCGAGAATGGGATACGTGCAGTGAACAATGGGGGATTTTAAATTGAAGACTTAACGTATGAATGAATTGGTTCAGCAGAGAGGAGAGGGAAGTGAAGAACTGCGGCTAACCAGTATCCGGATTTATGGTTACTGGTGATGAAGATGATGTTCAATTGATTTTTTTGTCTCTACGGCCAGCTATTTTTTCTTAGCCAATGCGCGACAAGTAGAAATAGATTACGTTATGATTATCTATTATAACTTTCTCGGCCAATAAATTATAGATAATAAAAAGATTATTGAATATTTGGTCCGTAATATATTTTACTCACAGCCAACGTTTCACCAAATGTTTTGGCATCTTTAGGGCTTTGTATTGCGAAACAAGGAGACATTCATCAGGTAATTATACAAATATAAATAAAAAATTGAGGAAATGAAAATTTACCTAATATTGAGCATAATGTTGAACAGTAAAAAAGTAAATTACAACTCCAAACAAGCAACAGTTAAAGTAAATTAAGGGATTATCGACCGGATAAATAGGTTTTGGAGGTTTCAATGCATGTAGTTATTAGTATATCCAATGTTTTATCAGAATTACACGCATAAATGCAAAAACAAAACACAATATAATAGTGGAAGCATGATAACTCATTTAAGTTGGTTGCAGCTACATTTTCAATGAGTTGAGTAAGTTTGATATTAGTTGAATGAACTGCATAAATTATGAAATCCAGGTTTTATAAGGATGGAAATGGTATTAAGTTATAATACAATTTCGGTCCTGCTAAGCCAAAAGGGGTGGTCAGCAGGCGCCTTTTGTTAAAAACTTTTATGGAGCTATGTAGGTTTTGGACTTTTTAACTTAGCAGCTACTCTATGAGTTGTTTCTTAAGACCATATTTGCCTATAGTATCGCTCATAGCCTATTTTTAACAATTTAACAACCCAGAGACTACATCTGCCTAAGACCTTCAGCCATGGAGGTTAAAATACTTGGGCTCCTATAACCTTATTTTTAGTCGCAGTTGAATTTCAATCTAATCGCTGATGCATTTCAAATGTTAAAGTAAAAAACTATTGAAATCCTCTAGGTTTTCACAGGCGAAAATCCCAACCGCTTCATATAATGTTTTCCTTCAACATAGAATGCAACCAACCTCTCTTCGTCCCGTTTATTAAACCTTCTTGAAGACATCTATAGCAGCATGTGTTACTCTTATGATTAATTTAGGCTGTTATTATTATCTTTGTTTCTCTTGCCGTATATACCTAACAGACCCATTGCTTTCAGCCTCACTTTGTCCCATATTACCTCTTCCAACCATTTACTCTGCCTCATTCTAATTCCTTCCAGTAGTTTCCTCTCTTTTCCCACCATGCCAAGCTCTTTTTCGTGTGTCCTCCTCTCCTTCCACCGTACATTCTCCATTATACTCCGCGTTATCATCCCAAACGCCTGCAACATATTCTGTTTTTCTTTCTCCGAGTCCCCGTTTCCGCGATATTATTCGCTTAATGCTTTTGGAATCTCTTCAAGCCTCTTCATTACTTCCTTACCTATTCCCTATTATCTTTTTTTTCCTAGTTTTGTACACTTATTTTGCTACCACAATGAATACGTTTTACTTCTCCTTTTGGTTAGTATTCTTAACAAACATTTTCTCAAGAACTCAAATTTATAATTAATATGTATATGCACCAACTGAAAGGTTTAGTGAGCATATTTGAGAAAGTCACCTGATCCTAAACTGCCACGTGGTGGCTTCACAGTTTCGTATGGTATTAATTAAAGTAATTAGTAATCGAAGCCACCGTCTTGGTATAGGCTATTTGTGAATGCGCTTTAATATATAGTAACTACAAGAAAATGGATTTTTGTTTGGTAATTTTACAAAAAAAGTCATCTTAGAAATATATGTTTGTTGGCTAGTCTGTGCTGTATATTTGAAGGAAAATACTTGGTTTACATCAGCTCAAATATTTTGTCATTAAAAGTTAAATTTATGGAAGAATCCATTCAACGGTGGGATTCTCATGTTATATGCCTCATGTAAGTGCAAGTCAAACGTTTTGATGGCAGTCGTCCTTCCTATCCCTTCTAAGCTCATCTATTGTAAGAAATAGATGGATGCTGTTGTTTTTATCCTATCTCACTGCTTCACGATCTACTGATTTTTCTCATTTAACTATTGTGCATCAAACAAAAACCAAACAGGAAAATTAAAAAGTGTTAGACGTTACGATAAGTGTTCGTTTGCTAGCTATTTGAAACCCATAGCTAGCAAGAAAGACTTAGGCAGATATAAAGTTAAATTTCCCAGGTCACGCTCCATAACAATGAGTACATTTACGCGCAAATTTTTGCGCAGTATTTTGCACGATTTTTACTAGGTGTACAATAAAGAGCAAACCCCTGACGAGTAGACAAAAATGTGAATAAAAGCAGTCTTGCGTTCGATATCGCGGCAGGTAATTAAACAAATATCCATTCACCCTCGATTTCATTGCATATTTCATTCATGTTAAAATATTCTTAATTTTTACTTACAAATTCATCATTATAAAGGAAACATTCAGTAATATATCAAGTCATTATGTCAGTTCTATGTAACACATCAGATGATATTGATCAAGTCATATTTATGGTGGCTTCCGATATTTTCTAGTAAATTAGTATTTTTCGAGTTCCTTCCACTTTGCAGCATATTCATGGACGACCGTTTCAACGGCATTCCAGTAGGCGTCATCAGGTCCTAATGTTCAGGAGAATTGTCGGCAGCTATACACGTGGCTCTGGTCCGTTGGGATCTAGTCCGGAGAGCTCTGTTTGCCTGAGGAGTCAGACAATCTTGGATGGTGGAAAATCATTTTTAAAGTAGAGGAGAGCGGATAGCCGAAATTTAATATTTAACCGAAATTTGACATTTAACGGAACATAGGAGAAATGTCGGCCGCTATTTTTGGGCTGAATAATAGGACCTGATACCGACTGGAATGACGACGAAACGGTCTTCTATTAAAATGCTGCAAAGCGGGAAGAACCAGAAAGATACTTAATCAATCAAGTCGTTTCCAATCAATGGCATATTTTTTCTTAAGTTTGCAGTGCTTTCCTGGAGAAAAAAATCTCTACTCTGTACTTAACATAAGCCTAAACTGTTCTAAACTCTGCAGTGCCATTCCTCTTAACTGTACTGGACAGTACTCGGGTTTAATTGTTGAAGATGATTTGCACCTGAAGTGTACAGTGGAGAACGAACTGCAGAGAAGGCTGTACCTACTGGAAACGTGCTGCATCACAGTGGAGGAACTATACTATTTATCCAGCTGATACGCCGGGAAAGTCTAAGGTCTTTCAAATATACTGTGGTTAAAACTGCGCTGAAACTGTGCTGTATTACAGTGCTTGAAGTGTACTGCTGCAATAAATGTACTGAAAACATGATTTGTTATTTGGCAAACTGTACTGTTCGTTTTAATTAATGTACAGCCTTGAGCACACTTTCAGTCCAGTTACCGCATAGTTTGAGGATATCGCACATTTTTCTTCCGTGAGGGATTATATTTTTGGATTCTTGAGTTGATTAAGAACTTCAACGGTTCTCTAATTGCTTGAGATATAAGTATAATTTGGTTTTGAAGGTGACCACCAGAAAAATACAGATCGCATGAGTGTTTAATTAATGCAATTAATTTGATAATTCAAACTTGAACACTTCATCTGTAGATCAAGAAAAACGAGGAAATGAAGCGCAATGACGATTGTATACATAAAATCATGCCTATTTCTCATCTATTTTTCACGAGTCTTGTGGAAAAAGACGGCCGCTTAAATTTTCGAAATACTACTTGGATTTCTTCCCTTCCCTCTCCCATTCCACTTTCCTATTCTCTTCATTTTTCACCGCTGGACTCCTGATATCCCGTATCACTAGCCCATGCGGTGGCTTGTGGGTGCAGCATGCATATGCAGATGACTCTCCTCTAATATCCTTGTTATATCCCTTGAATACCTCCCTCATATACCTTCCATTTCTCTCTTTTCTCTTCTCTCCTCTCCTTCTATTCAGTCTCTCTTGGGCGTCCTTCAAGCCTTTGCCTCGGTGGCATGCCTGCTTGCCTGTCAACTGAGCCGAAACCCTTGGCTGTAGTACCACAAGGGCTTATCCCGGGGGTCAAATACATTGCATACAAAGGTTCGTTTCCTGTGACGCCAAAACGCTTTCACGTGGTATTGGAAAGAAACGAGGGAGGGAAAATTTATGACAAAAGGCCATCAGGGAATCATATTTCTTTTTTCTTTTTGAAAAAAACTGAATGAAGGGTTTCCACGAAGACCGGTAGTGCGTCCGCGCTATCATATGGATGTGAAAAATGACTTTGAATATTTATTTTTGAATGCGATACTCATGCAATTGGGAATATCCGGAAAAGGAAAAAATGGCTCAATAATCTCTCTTCTATTAAAACTTTGTTTTCGATCAAAAAGAAAGTTTTTTTCTACTAGTGTGCAGAAATTTTTCTGAATATTTTTGTCTGATTTGGCTAAAATTTAGTCCAGAATTTTAAATTAGCGGTAGGATTTGCAGGGAAAGTTAAGGCGATTGGAGCGATTTTCATCTTATTGCAGATTTTGGAAAATTTATTAAAAGTGCTGTTGATTGTGATGTCTCGAGAAATTAGTGCACAATAGCATTCAACCTATTGACATTTTTTTCAATATTCAATTTTATCGTAGCTGATGCCCTTTCGGGATATGAGATATATCGCAAGAATGCTATTACATGTGCGCTGCATTACGTATAAGCGTGAAGTAATGCATTTTAAATTAATATAATGGACTATTACAAATATTAAGTGATCCCACCTACTCAATGATTGCAATATATGTATATAGATATATTTATCGTCTAATTGTTTGATACCGCGCCAAAAACTATCAATAGCTCAATTCGTTACGCTTTAATTGTGGCCAAAAAATAAAATGAAACGTTTATATCTGCATGCGTTGTGAGTTTTATCTCACAAATATGTCTATAAAATGAAATATACTCCTTGTTACTTTTAATTAATAAAAAATGCAGTATAATGCTACAAGTGACCCACTATTACTGCTCCAACGTTTTTAAACCACCAAGTCTAAGTTTGTTATATTTGGTAACGAATCAAAGCCTTAGTCTGTTCAATACCGTAACTTGACGGCTTTTTCTTATCTTTTGACGGCTTTGAAATAAGACGCAAATTTCGCATTTACGAGTCTTGCCGCAGGAAACATGAAAGAAATGATTCCATAATCCGTACGAGGGGTATTCCTCTTCGATGTAAGCCCTTAAGGAAAAGGGCACTCTAGGTTTTTCCAGTAGTTCCGTTAATAGGGTGCCAGAAAACTTCTGCACCAGAAGCAACCCCAGCGGAAAGGGCCAGGAAAAGAATTAGTGAAGACGTTCAGTTTCTTGTTGGATTTTGTTTGAGTGAACGAGTGGTGTGAAGTCTGCTGTGTTTATCAGAGCTGTGGAGTATTTTACATCAATCTCTGCTGTATGGTGCCCTATCACCAATTCCGATGCGAAGAGGAGGAGAAAAGGGGAAAAGCTGAGAAGCCGTGAAAGATAGCTGGTGTGCAACGTCTTTTCATACTACATACAAATCCCTCAGTATCACTGAAGACTGCCGTGAAACGTCGAATACAACTGGCTTTGTTTTGTTTTCATTCTGTTTCAACTTTCAACTGGATTCATGTTGAATGTGACTAAGTTGTGCTCTCCCAATTTCCTTCATCACCTCTCTCAGTCTAAATCGTATTTCATGATGAAACACCCAAATGTCTACTGAAGGCCATGTTAGCATGTTGGCTTTCTGCAACTGTTGACGAGATGAGCGAGATGTATATCGAGACTAAGAATTAGTTCTTGCATTTTTATCAGGGCCTGAATGTGTTAGAGTTAGCATAGATGTTCATTATGGTGCCCTTACAGGTGGCTGTTGGCCAGGACGTCTAAGTGAAGAATATGTAGGAAAGAAGCGGTTGGCTGATAGGAGATTAGATCGGAGAGCTGCTGCGAACCAATCTCAGGACAGATTACTGTTAACGATATTGAGGAAAATCAAAAATGGGATACACATGGAAAATCATAAAGGACGTCTAAGTGAAAAATATGTAGGAAAGAAGCGGTTGGCTGATAGTAGATTAGATCGGAGAGCTGCTGTGAACCAATCTCAGGACACATGACTGCTGATGATGCAGCTGTTCTGACGCCTGATGCATTATCCAGCCGTGGCTTTCTAAACGGGATCTTTTAGGTTCATTTTCAACCTCGGGAGCATGGTAAAAATAAGTCACTCCGCGATAATACCACTTCGTTCTTTAGTCCCAGTCGACTTCAACGTCAGTGTGTCATAATAAAGGACTGCCAAATGTACATACACTCACATACCCATCATGCCATACCCTTTCAGGGTAGACAGAGTCAATTAAAAATATGCCCTAAGTTTGAGGCCTGTAAAATCGACTGTGCTGAAATAATTTCCACCACATGCAGTGGCGGCTGTCATCGTTTTTTTTGTTTTTTTTTTTACCGTACCGTACGTAAATTTTAACGTTAATTTTTAACGTACCGTACCATTTTAATTGTTGAAATTGGATTTTGACAAATGAGCCCTAATACCGTAAACTTGGGCAAATAGTATATCCTGCGAAGGGTATAAGAATCAATGACATTGATATGAACTGATATTTTATGCATCAAACTTTAGTGAGAAATGATAAATATGTGTCAGACATAGCTTTAAATTTAATAAATAAAAGCTGGGTTAAAAATTTAGGGTGGTTTTTAAAGCTGCGGTGAAGCAGCTACTATAAATCATTTAAATGGTCATTTTACAGTTCGAAGTCTAACCCGTATCAACATTAACTTTTCAGCGCCGCTGCGCATCGGAGAAATATCATTCATTGGATTTCTGCGTGAGGAGAGATAAGGTCCATCCGACGATTAAAATGGCCCCGCATCTGGTTGCGGGCGAGATTCAAAATATTATGTTTCAAAAAACCTAACATTGATTAATCGAGCCAAACATAGTTCCCCACGCGTGATCGCTCTGTATATTTTGCCACATAACTTTGAAAACTTTTCATATCCTTGTAAATTCTATTAAGCATAAGTCTAATAGAATTAATGGCCTTGGCAGTAATGTGGTGAAATTCCTTCATAATGAAATTATGAATGACTTAGTTTTATTTTGTGGAAAACTAAGTTATTCATCATTTCATTAGGAATT
This sequence comes from Ceriagrion tenellum, assembly GCA_963169105.1. Classification (NCBI taxonomy): domain Eukaryota; kingdom Metazoa; phylum Arthropoda; class Insecta; order Odonata; family Coenagrionidae; genus Ceriagrion; species Ceriagrion tenellum. Next base: position 77,285,030 of record OY720643.1, read on the forward strand.
AGTCTAGTAACAATGCAATTGAAAATGCCAGTTTGTGTGTTATTGTGATGAAGTTTCTTGCTTCTGGAATTGTAATTTATAGGTATTTTTATATAATTTTGGCATTATTAACGGATATCAAGTGATTTGTTTACTTTTTCCACTTTTTACTATGCTATGGAAAGAACTAACAACTTTTCCTACACGCCAATGCTTATTTGGTGACGTTTTGTAAAAGCAATGCTAGCCCCAAAGCCTTTCGCAAGTATGCTCAGTTGTCTGAGGCGTGAGCCATGGAATTTACTATACATTGTAAATGAAATTACTTTGTTATTCCACATAAATTAAACGACCAGGGTTTCAGCGTGGCACGTCATTAATTGGTGATGATCACGTACCACTTTGAAACCCGGGTCGTCTAATATAAAATTTATATGTAATAACAAAGTTACTTCATTTACAATGTCGTAAGTAAGTTTCAGTGAGAACATTAGGCAGTAGTCTGTGAGTCGCAAGGCTGACAAAGTCCAGTGAACAGGTTGGAGTAACACTTCCGTACCTCGCTCCTTCTCATGCATTATTCGTATCTGAAATGTATGTATACGGAAGGAAAATAAGCTGCTGCACTCGTAGCTAATTTCTAAGGAAACTAATAACGCAGTTTGCTCATTGTTTGTTCTGCGGGTGTAAATTTTACGATTGGTTGCAACTAGCACGAAATGTATATACCTTCTATGTTACACCCATTTCATCTTGCGTACCAGATGAATGATAAACCGTTCATAGAAGGCGCAGTATGCTGTAGTATGGCTGCAAAAGAATATCAGAATGGCCTATATGAGTTTAACTGAAGGCATAGAAATTTGCTAGAATGCGTGTGCTGGAAATTATTTAAGCACAGTCGATTTTACAGGCCTCAAACTTAGGGCATATTTTTAATTGACTCTGTCTACCCTGAAAGGGTATAGCATGATGGGTATGTGAGTGAATGTACATTTGGCAGTCCTTTACTATGACACACTGACGTTGAAGTCGACTGGGACTAAAGAACGAAGTGGTATTATCGCGGAGTGACTTATTTTTACCATGCTCCCGAGGTTAAAAATGAACCTAAAAGATCTCGTTTAGAAAGCCACGGCTGGATAATGCATCAGGCGTCAGAACAGCTGCATCATCAGCAGTCATCTGTTCTGAGATTGGTTCGCAGCAGCTCTCCAATCTAATCTCCTATCAGCCAACCGCTTCTTTCCTAGATATTCTTCACTTAGACGTCCTTTATGATTTTCCATGTGTATCCCATTCTTGATTTTCCTCAATATTGTTGTTTTTCATCGGCTGCTGTGTCTTCCATCGCTTGTGGCCTTGCTTCCCAGGTAGCAAACTTTTTAAGTTAATTCTGTCCTTATTTTAGCAAGATTCAGGCTCCTTAATTTATTATACATACCATAAACTTAGTTTTTACTGTTAATCTTTATATTAAATTGATTAATTGTATAGTTTTAAAAGTTATTACGTACCTCACTGTGAAAATTGGGACATCTGATGTTAAAATGAAAAACGACACCTGTCAGCGAGATATATTCCCCTTGCGCTCTAAAATTGTGGAAATTACTGCGAAATTGATAGAGGAATGCCTTCATTTTAGCAACATAGGAAAACTTAAAACACAGTCTTTCCGCACTTCTGCCAAATTGATGACTCTATTTTGATAGAAGATATGAGAATAACAATATTGATTGAACAAACTAGATGAAATCTTTTTGCGAATGTGCAATGATTGAAGAGTCTTCGTCAAACTATTTTTATGCAAAATTACAACTCATGTGGGAAAATCTGTTTTGTTCACAGGTACAAAATAATTAAGTCCAAATAAACGGCACAATATGCTACAGGATCATTAAATAGATATTAAAATAGCCAAATATCGAGCCAAATGCTGAGGAAAAATAGGTTTTGGACAGCTAAGACGACGCAGAACAGAAGTGAGACTGCTCTTTCTGTTCGCAAATTTGTAATTTCGTCTTATTTTTAGAGCTGATAACTAATGCATGTAACATATAAAACCATTTAGAAGCATGTGTGAAGTATTTTTTTAAGTGACGTTTACAAAGACTATATTGACGTCGTTAATTTTTTTCAACCGTTGTGACGCATTCCAACAAACATTGAACTTAATAATTTCGCGTTTAAAGTAACAAGTTCTTTAATACAAATATAAAAGCCTCTAATCATCAAAAGTTTTGATATTTAAACAAAATTGTTTGCAAATATTTAAAATATTTAGATAATTTTGCACGAAAAATCATTTCACTAGCTATGAATGGTATATTTTTCGAGGTGAATTTCTACACTTAATTACGTCATGCATTCGTGTCGTAGACTGCTTACATTATAATTTATTTTGATATTCGCGATAAATAAGTTCTGTTTGATATTATTTTATTCTCTCAACCAAAACAAAATTGTACAAAAATTTCAACCTCGGTAAAATCGCTATTGAAGCCATCATTGCTGAGATAAGGTTCTGGCTTGGCCTGGTTTTCAGATAAGGGTTGGCCTGAATATCTTGCAACCCCTCAATTGATTGAATCCCCCAAAATTGCACCCATTCGTCCTCATCATTTTGTGAGGAATTAATAAGGGTTCATATTGAAGGACAGCAAAGATGCACCCCTGCATTCCCACCGCCGGCGATCGCTCTCTTCGCGCGACAGCTGGCATCCCAAGGGTTACGGCGACGTCCACCGACTACCAACTCCCCATATCTCCCCTTTCTTTTTGTACTGCGTTTCTATCAATGTGTACATCTCTCCCTCACCCTAGACACCCCGTGCCATTCATTCCAGGGAACCACCCAACACGCAGGTTCCCTTCCAAAGCTTTTTTCGATCCCCTCGGGCGCTTCAGGGCCAAGTGTCGCCCTGTCTCCTCTTCCCCTTCATCATTGTTCTCCGCTTTTGGATGGGTCTCCCCTCAACCCACACCCCGTCTCGCCAAACTGTTTCAACCCCTCATATCGTTTTGTGGTTTAGTCTCCGTTCAGGCGACTATGTGTGGAGTTGGGGGGGAGAAGGGAGGGTTTCACGTCCTGCATAATGCAGGCAATGTTTCCGCGCCGCATCGTTTTTGAGGTCTTCCGGGGGAAGGGGACGAGGGGAAGGGTGGCATATGCTTAGCGTAAATGAGGATCACAACAAGCTCCCATCCCACAGAAGTGCGTGAATTTATCGCTTGGAATACCCGGGAATTTCACGGATGTCGGAAGCATTTTGTTTTTCACGCAGAAAAAACCACCATGGCTACAATCCATAAAAGTATACAGAGAGAGAGAGGGAGATATCATGAGGTCGGTTCAAATAGTATCCGGCCTGGGTCTGGGAACAATACGTTGCACATTTGAGTAAAATTCACCGAGAGCATAATTATTCGCCTCATTGAAGTATATGAAAAAGGACACTGCGTCATCAAACTGAAGCCTGACAACCAAAATAACAGACAAATTGTTTAACCCTTCTCTTTCCTAAATATTCTACGGACATCACGATGGAATGGATAAATTAGCAGATGTGAAGCAATAATATTAACCATCTGTTTGTGACATTTAATGAAAGTTACTCTTTCAACATATACTGGCTGCGTAGTGCTATGGATTATAATCTATTTTACCCGAGTTTTCTAGGGAATGCTCATGATTTTTAATTTTAACAAATAAACAATACATTTATGGAGAATCCACATTTAATAAGCAAATTTATTCTGGTTTCCAGTTAGTTATCGATGGAAAAGATATAAAAATTGCAAAATTAGTGCGTTAGGAAAATAAGGGTTAACGAAGACGGCGGGCTGGCTTCAGCTTCTAGGATTGGCTATCATAACAAGTGCTCTCTCCATACACCTCAATGATTCGCCTCGATATAGATTTGAACTCAGCCACAGCGGCACCACTTCGAGTGATAAGAAAAGATGAAGTATCAAAGTGAATCTCATGGAGTTTCTAAGGAGCGAGATGTCTTCTTCGGCACCGCACTCATAATGTCATGAAGTACCGCTCATCGTGTGCTAATAGCCTCAGTGGACAATGTAAAACCTAGCATTTACTAAAAAGGTATCTGCTGTAGATATATTTTTAGCTCCGTTAACCTTACCGCACGCCCAGTTCTGTAGTTCTTAAAATACTGTTTCCCTCTAATTAATTATTATAGCTGATCCCCTATAATGAAGGCACCTTATATTCCAAACACATTTATTCCAGTGGTCATATTCCTGAAGGCAACGCCGTTAGTCTTACTTCTGGATAACGTTCAGAAAAAGATCACCATGCTACTTTTTATTGTAGACATCGTGATATTCGCAGAGAAAAAGGAAGTTTTGAAGAGAATATGGAATTGCATGGAAAAGACTATAAAGAAATAATGGGAGGACCTATAAGGAAGACAGACCAAGACTGGAATACAGAAGGAAAATCGTCAGGACATCGAATTGATGAATTATGTAGGATTTAACTGTTTGGCTTATATAAGTGTTGAAAGTTACTGGAAACCAACCGTCGGATTTTTTAAATTTATGTTAACAATCTCGAGAACAGCACATAAAAGGCCTTTTACATCGGGTGATCAACATTAGCAGAAGACCAACAATACCCATGTCCAGAGTGGTGAAATACCACTCCGGCGGGACTCCAACCCGCGACCCTCGGATTGGCAAGCGAGGACTTAACCCCGCCGCCATCGGCTTAATGATTGTTGATGACATTTCAGGGCTTACCATATATTTCTTCAGGCCATATCATCATCTGATTGCTGAGATAATGCTTTGTTTCACTTTGGTTGTTTGTCATTATTGGCTGTTGTATGGGTCGGAGACTTGGTCATTGCGAAGGTAGGACTTAGACTTGACGCGCTTGAGATGTGGGTGCGGAGAATAATGGAGAAGGTGAGCAGGATCGCGAGTAGGACGAACGAGGAGGTATTTGATATGGTTGGAAAGGAGAGAAAGCTGGTTGGAGAAGTTCGGATGAGGCAGAAGAGATGGGTGGAGGACGTGTTGAAAGGAGAGGGAATGCTGAAGAGGATAATAGAGAGGAGAACATTGAGGGTTCGTGGTAGAGGAAGAAGAGGATAAAAATTCTGGACGAAACGAAAAGAGAAAGACGATATGAGAAATTTAAGAGGAATTTAGTGACGGGTACTCCATTGGAGTCTTAGCAAAACGATTTTCCGGTGGGAAAAAAGTATCCAAAAGCCTTTAAAAAAATCAGCTGGTAGAATAATCAAATAACAATGAAAAATTGGTCCAAATATTTGGATTTCTATGCTTTTTCAAGTCTATATTCACCAATTTATATTTTTCGATTTACAATCTCCTCCATCTGAACTTTTAAGTTTTGTTTTTTCTTCATTTATCAATTAGCCCGTATTAGCGCGTGAACTCGCCTTCAAAATGGTTTAAATGCCTGAAATGAATTGAAAACATGTGTTTTGGTAATTTCAAGCATCGAATATCTTACACCTGAGCCCAGTAGCAAATTCACATCACAAATTCGATAGCAGTGCGTAAAAGGAACGGGTTGTGTTCAACCGTTGTTCTTCAGATCCCAGGATGAAGAGTAGCCCCTGCATATCCACAGCTAAATGTAACGAGTACCCCTTCTTTATAGCTGATGATCTTCCGTAGAAAATCAATATCATTTCCACGAAGAAGTGAAATTTTAATTCATTGTGGCATCTTAGTGGACAAAAAAGGAAAATAATCCCATATATTTCATTGTAGATACTATACTCCTTTTATAAAGTCCATGATAATACTATCTAAGGCCTGACTGCCGACTTCCTGAAGTAGAATTGCCCCTTCTTATGCCTTGTCTGTACCAAATGTAAGGAGAAATCCGAAAGAAGCTCACGGAATTAGTTTTGCCATATTGAGAGAAATAATTCAATTTTATTGGAAAAATTAGGCTTACGATTTAAGGGCGGATTTTGCCGAAGAGAATATAATGGGAAAACAGATTACATTAGAATTGAAGATAAAAGAAATCAGATGATGATATAGTAGGTTTTGAAGATGTTTCCTCCGAAACACCTACTTTTCTTTGAAACAAAGATGACAAACGATTTATAAGAGGGAAACAGAGATAATGTCCCAGACGTTGGGATCTTAGGATAAGGACCGTTCGAAGGCCTAACAATCAGTTGAAATAAAACTAATGCAGTCACACCACTGTTCAAGATTTTGACCAAAACTAAGCATAAAGGGAATGGATATGCGCTGCAGAGAGACGATATTTAAAATGCGAGGAATTTCTAAAGCATATACCGTCAGGCATTGTATAGTATTTACAAATTTAAGAATAAATAAATCACTTATAGCTGTAAATTTTACAAAATGACCGAAAATCTTCGATAAGGAAGGCGTTTTCAGCGTACGGTGTGAAAAAAATGAGACAAGTTAACACCTTATAGAACTTAGTTAACGATGTGTCGTATGTTGGTATGCCGTTTTTTTATAAACACTAATAGGGCGTTGAAAGTCTTATAAAGTCTTACACCTGAGGATATTTTTCTTGCATACCAAGGACCTCACATATGATTGAGGCCTATTCAATATGTAGCATAACCAATGGTGCAGAAATCTGCACAGTTATTGTACCTATATGTTTGGAAGGAAACTTTCCTTATTTTGTCGCCTCTGACAGTTCCAGAGTTTTGCTGTGTGGTCAAATAATATCCTCGGTGTCTTACTCAAACTGGTCTTATCTGAATTCAGAAAATAATCTAAGCCTGGCATGTAGCCTTCTCTTCTCGAACGGCTCCCAACCTACTCATTCCTTCAGCTGTGCGACCTTCTCTCTTTGCTTGGAGAAGTTTTTTTTAAATGAACTATGAAGTGTTCTTTTGTATATTCTGCATTATTTGAAACAATCTTTGCATACCGGGTCGCAGCATGTGGGCTACTCGGAGAAAAGTAGCATCTCTTTTGTATTTTTTTCAAGTCAAATCTTTCTACACTGGATCACAAATGATTGAGGCCTATTCAATATGTAGCATAACCAGAGCAAGGTTGCTAGATGATTTCCTTTTATATGCTTGGGGTTTCCCCTAGATGTCTTTGAGATTTTTAAATCTGTGTGTTTTTTATGAGCGTATAAGCTACTGTAAAAGTATGAAATGTATTCTTGCATGTATGTCACGCTTTTTGGCATTGCCTGTCCACCTAAATGTTGGAATAGAAAGCCTGTTAATTTTATTTAGATTCTTGGTATTGTTTCCTTTGTGATTTATTTACTTCGAGAGCTAAATGTTCTTCTGCGGAGTTCAAAATGCTTGCATCTTAATCGATATTAGCCCTACCATTGTATTCAAGATGTGGTCCAACTCGTGATGGTTTAAGGATGTTATAAGGAGCCCGTTGGAGATGTAACTGTGACTGTTGATGGAAAAAGATTAGAACAAATAGCATCCTTTAGATATCTCGGATGTGTTATAACATGGAATGAAAGCTGTACAGAGGAAATAAGAAGTAAAATACCACAGGGAAAGGCAGCCTTCAGTAAAGTCAACCAACTACTTTCAGCCAAAGCAATAAACATAGGCTTAAGGAAAAGATTTCCTAAATGTTTTGTTCGGAGTATTAAGCTTCATGGTGCAGAAATCTGCACAGTCATGAGGAAATATAAGATATATCTTGAAGGTTTTGAAATGTAGCTATGGAGAAGAATGGAAAGATTAAAATAAAGAGTAAGAAACAAAGAAGTGCTGGCATGGATGAATGAGAAAATGAATATTTTAAGATCAATAAGAAAGAGGAAGGCAAACTGGATGGGACACGTCCTGACGCCAGAAGCCTGCTGAAAAGAATATAAGAAGGAAAGATGGAGGGAAAGAGAGGGAGAGGAAGACGAAGAAATAATATGTTGACGGATATTATAAATGGAAGGAGTTACATAGGGCTGAGGGAGGCAGACCAGGATAGAGGAGCATGGAGGAAGCAGTTCAGTTGAAACCTGAGTTGAAATCTGAGGACAGATTCACTATAGAAGGAGACCATCTATGGCAGCGGTTCCCAAATGGTGTTCCGCGGAACCCTGGGGTTCCGTGAAAGGGTCACAGGGGTTCCGCGAATAAGGCCCTACTGTCTTAGCAAACAGGCATTTACGCGCATTTTTAATTTTCCTAATTTAAAAGATTTCAATCCAAAACTCCATTTCATACATACACCATGTACCAACCGCATCTTAAAATAACATTATAGTCGAGTTAATTTGCAACTCTCGAGAGATAGGGTCCCGCCAAAAATATGTGGATCAGTAAGTGTTCCGTAGGCAAAACAATTGGGAACCGCTGATCTATGGTATGAGCTGAAGTGAACAATTGTAGACAAAGTAAAAGGGCAACTGATGAGCAAGAGAGGCAACTGAAAGCAGCTATGTATCACTACAAAGATTAGAGAACTAAGTGAAGAAAGAAGAACCTACAAGAACCCCAAAATTGAAGGTGTGGCAACCCTCTATAAGAAGCTCATGATCCAGCCAGATCGTGGCCAAGTTGCCATTTGAGATCCTTCCAACTACTATAGACTACTCAAAGATATCTCTGATGTTTATACAACATTCATGAACTGCTTTTTCTACATCACCTATAAAAGAGATGATACCCAAGATTAGTCTTCACAGCATTTACGAGTTCCTCAACCAACTTACTATCATCACCATCAATCTGGGAGAAAATCAGCTACCTGTCTATTGGCATATTATTCTTAGGTCTTGGCCACCAATTACTAGTATAAATCTTGAGGAGAAATAATAATCCCTCTTTCTCACCATGAGTGTAAAGATAAGGACTTGAATGTTATTTGAGGGGCATAATTATTATGATATTGTCCCTACATCTACATACAACATTGCAAGCTGCTGCATGGGTGAGTGTCAGGAGGTGTCAGAACACCAGCCAAGAGTACGTGTTAAGGATAAAGGTTAAGGATAGGTTTTGGAGGTGAAAAGGTGAAGTGAATGATGGGAGTGTTTGAGAGAAGCTCAGTTTCATTATGGTCACTTATTTTGCATGGAAACAATGAAGCTGTGCAACACTATATGTTCGTCCGTAGTAGTTCTTAACAAAGCATGCAGCCTTCCTTTGAATTTGATTAATTTTTGTGGTCAAATATTTCTAGCAAGGGTTCTGAATTCTTACAGAGTCTTCGAGATGAGGAGAGATTCAAAGGTATTTCCTGTGGAGGGAGTAAAGTGTGTGTGATATACAGGGTGTTCCATAAATGTCACGCCACAGTGACACTGGAGCTAGGGCAGCCTAAGAGGAACCGAACCAGCCTAATATGACCTCAGTAAAAGTTGCACGGTTTTCGAGATATTGCCAAATTAAAGCTTTTTCAAAAATTTCACTTTTTTTACATTTCTAGTCCCAGAATTCAATCGGATAATTTAACTTTCTCATTAGGGCCGCTCTTTTAATCTTCCAACTGTGACTCATGTGCCGACTTCTACCTGGAACAGAGGCCCGAGAGGGAGGGGGGTCATGGGCTCCGAACAAACAAAAGAAACGCGAAAACCTCTATACCTGTCTAACTTTATGGACTTTCAAAAAATGGGATGGATAGAGTACTTTGTTTGTTAATTTGTGGCAGAGAGCCAAATTGAGAGCTATTCAAGTGAATTCTGGGACTGGAAATGTAAAAAAAGTGAAATTTTTGAAAAAGCTTTAATTTGGCAATATCTCGAAAACCGTGCAACTTTTACTGAGGTCATATTAGGCTGGTTCGGTTCCTCTTAGGCTGCCCTAGCTCCAGTATCACTGTGGCGTGACATTTATGGGACACCCTGTATGTGTGTGCGCTTTCCATTTAGCCACGCTTGCATATGAAAGTGTGAAATGTATTTTCGCGTTCTAAGTTACATTTTTCCTGCATCTGGATCCCTTGCCATCATGATGTAACATCCCCGACACGATGGTCCGGTGGTAAAGGCCACTCCGGGACCCAAACGCTAAATTATCGAAGGGAAGTCACATGCATGCACTCCTCTCACGGTGGGAGCGCAATTCATGCGCACGATTTTCATTCCGAAAGGGATTTGATCTCCTCCCACGAGAGGGCGATCCGACCGACTGCACGTATGAATTAATCCAACCCACCCCCATAGCCCCAACATCCCGTCCTCCCGAGGTTTGCGGGCGGCCTGAAACCGAGCGGTCATTAGCGCGCTAATCCCCATGCGAAACCCTCCCCCGCATACAATCCTCCTCCTCTTCCCCCCCGACTAGCATTTTACCCCAACGGCCCCGGGACGCGTGCCGCATACACCCTTCCCCGCTTACCGCCTGTGTCGTGTCTTCGGGCCTCGCCGCCGACGATAACGCCGGTCACACGATCGGCTTTTGCGCCGAGTGGCTGGGTGTAGGCGATCGTTGCGAGGAGGGTGGCGATAAGGGAGGGGACTTGTGAGGGTTTAGGCCATACGGAGTCCGTTGTTACCTTATCGCTACCCTCCACGGCTAACCAGAGCATCCCGATGTTCCGACATTTCTTTCGTCCTCATCTGCTCCATGACCCGTCTCTCCATCAAATTGTTACGGAGGGTTTGTTTGCCCAGATGAAGTCTTTTACTCGTCCGGATCACACAACGTTCATTCGTGTTGCCATGAGTGGGGGCTAGAATTAAATCTTAGTAAATGCTCCACAGTTCAATTCCTGCGAAAGTCATCACACGAATGCCGTACCTGAACTGTGGGTGGAGTAAATTCAAAATCTTCGGATATAGTAAAATATCTTGGAATCACCTAAACTTCTCATTTATTGTGGTGAACACACATTCAAAACATATGCGGCACAGCATTAAAGAAACTATGTTTTGTTCAGCGTATAATAGGAAGGTCCTCGGGTGAATAATTAAAAGAGGGATGCTACTTCGATCTGGTTAGGCCACACCTTGAATAGGCCGCGAGCATTTGGGACCCTGGTCATATAGATTTAACCAAACAGGTTAATAAAATACGAAGAAAAGCAGCATTCTTCGTTATAAACTGCTACGAGCGAACATATAGTGTTTCGCAACTGTAGAGGGATTAAAGTGGGAGCCCCTGGAGATTCGGAGGCTACACCATAGGCTTATCTTACTTGATAAACGAAGAGGTGTTGTGTTGCAGAGCGACAAGGAGAATATTATCATGACGCTTCGCTACATCTCAAGGCCTGACAGTAGCAAAAAAATAAGTGAGATACAGAACAGATAGATACAAAAACTTGTTCTTTCCGCGCCAAATAAGCGAGCACCGTAAAAACTGAGCTCCACTGAATACACTTCCATAATACATGTCACCATTTCACTTCTCAAAACTTACATATTTACACGGTTGGTGTCCTAACACCCTCTACCACACGCCCATTCGGCGGTTTGCAGGGTAGTATGTAGGTGTATACTTTTTCAGCAACACTGGCCATTAAAAGTAGGTTACGATTTCTACTGAGTCCTTATTTGTTAGCCTTGAATTTTTCTAAAATTGTGGGGCACAAAAAATGGCCTATGGGCCTCACAGGCTGCTCTGCTAGCCCTCCATGCTGTTATATGCGAACAAAATATTTGTGTAACTAGGAAAAAATAGGAGATTTTTTCAAAATGATATATTTTCTTACATTTCATGAAATATTCGGTGAAAAGCCAGTTGCATGACTTGGATTTCGAAACCAGTCCACTCGAGCTCACGCTAAGTGCCCTCACCAGGTAAGATACCCATAGGTAGCCTTGGGAATGGGTAACGAGTCGGAACCCGGAACGTCGGCTGCCTATGAATTTCTTACCCGGTGGCGAGCCTGAGAAATTTACACAAATGTTATTCGCCGGGAAAGTGTAAAATCATACATACCCATAGGTCCTCTTCCACCGTTAATTTTATGGAGGCTTTAAGGTGCGTGGTTTACTCATAGATAACCGTGCGTATAATGTTACGAATCATCCGTGTTGCATGTAATTTCATGGTCACTGGGAGTAATATTTATCTCTCAGGGCGTGGGTATGGCATATGCTGACTAAAGGACGAGAGAGAACTCAGTAGTTCTAACTTTGCTCTTCATTGAGTCGCTATATTTTTGAATGAAAGTGCTCAGCCTTGGCGCATTGTAAGACAAATGAATTCGTAGAAATTGCCGTGATGAAATATCCTCATGGGCCGTGGCTATTTTTTCGTGGGAAAGCCAACTTGGCATCGGAAATACCTCATAATTCATTCATTGGTTGTTCAATCCTAAGATTAGTTGACTGTAGCCCTCCAACCTTCCCTATCTAAAGCTAGTTCCCTCACCTCTTAGTATCTCTTCATATGTACTTTCCTCTTTATTTGGTCCATGAACTTATTCCTGGGTGTTCCTATGGGGGCTTTTCTCTCTATTTTACCTTCAGTGCAGTACACCTACTCATCAATAAATTAAACAATTTTCATGAAAAAAAAGGAAATGCCGTTGCGGACGGCCGACAGAGTTGGAGTATGGATATTACTGGGGTTTGCACTGTGTTATAGATAAATAATCTCGAATGATTGAATAAATATATCTACGACAGTTATTCTGACGGTTGCTTCTAAATACCAGTTGTATAACTTAGCTGAAAAATTATCGATGCAGCAATGCGAATACAATTATCTTATTTGTGCGCAGGTGTGTCAAAATCATACAGCATCGAGCGAAAAATCACATACATCCCTCAAGTGATAGTATAATGAATTAATTATAAGCGCTTGTATAAACACGCCCACGAAGCAACTTAACAGTCGAAGTTGGGTGTCGCGCGACGCTAGGCTTTCGCCAGTTAACCCCCATTATTAGGAATTGCTCCACATGCAAAATAAATCTTTTTGTAAAATTAAATTTTTTTCATCCCAAACAGCGTGATGTGCAAACGCATTTTTCTCCAAAATTTAACGATTTTCTTTACAAAGTCATTGTTTGTTTTCGACATCAATTTTTGTGGAGAATAACTGAGAGTAGATGAAATAAATCAAAATGGTTTCGTAATTTTCACAGTTTTACCCTCAGACGACCGGTTTTATACCGGTTTATTTTTTCAGTCCGACACAGAATATTTACAACTTGGGATGGGAAGGAAGGCTAAAAAGTAGGGTAGGAGGGAAGATGGAGGGTATGGATAGCCGAAATGTGTGAATATTAAAAGTAAAACTGTGAGAAAAGGCTATCTAGTCCTTTCGACTTTATCATAATGAAATGTCACCAAATGAAGCTAAACACCGTCGTCTTAAGTTGAGTACAAGCCGGAAGATGCCCTGTAAGTGGAAATATAAATTGATACGATGTTACTTACCTCCACAGAAGCAGTCTTCCATGTTTAAACCCGCATTTAGAGCAGAAATGCACACCACCTTCTCCCCTACAATGAGCTCCCCTATCAATCCACCAACTGTGGCACGACGAAACCCTGATGGATACGAACCGGCCCCTGAAATTTTTCCGCATCGTAACAGTTCAGAGGCGTACGAGAGAGTCCCATGCTTAAGTATTCATGACCACATTTTGCGTGGATTGATGGACAAGAGGGAGGAAGGGTACGAGTGGACGAGAATGATTGGGATCAGGGGTTGGAGGGGGAATCAGAACGAGGGGCACGATAGGACGAGTGGACGCGTTTTGGGGAAAAGATTGGGGGGAGGATGGAACGAGTCTATCCCTCTCCCGGGTCCACCCTCACGTCCCCGCCGATATATCCGTATACATCCCCTGCCACCCCCTTCTGCCTGTTCAAAAACGCCCCAGGGCGTTATCGCGTCTGAGCCAACCTCTCCGGCCGAAACGATTAATCGATATTAACCCTTGAGAACAAAAGGGTTGGTTTTTTTTTAGTGGAGGATCGTTTTAAAACTGCTCGGAGACCCTTCGTCCCTTTCCTATCCCCTTACTATTGCCCGGAGCGACTTCTGACTGCTGTCGGCGTGTATACATTCGGTAGGGGAAGCTCTTGGGAATGGAAGACCCTCTTTGCATTTTGTATGGATGATTTCCCTTCGGAAGGTTAGAATGGGGAAATATTTTCGGTTTTGCATTGAATTCCCTGCTCGTATGTGTGTGCTCATGAGGAAAATATCTACGTGCCGGTGGATTATTTTGGAAGGTGATTGACATCGGACTGCATTTTCCCCTGAGGGTGAGGTAAAAAGAGGTGTGGGATAAGGATTGAGAAGTAACTGGCTTCGGTGTTAGTCTGCTGCTGTCAATAGGTGCCGGAGAAACCTTAGTTTTAATTTTCATCCGAAGACAGGATTATTCCCTTGAAAAATCTCTACCGATCCCAGTACTTGAACTCGAACCTTAATGTATAAATGAAAAACTTTGCAGTTTTCCACAATATAAAATTTACTTCGACCCAGGTTTCGATGTTTTTACATCATCATTAGGTGAGGTTCGATTTCGATGTTTTTACATCATCATCATCATCATCACCTGATGATGATATGTAAACATCTAAACCTGGGTCGTAGTAAATTTTATACTGTGGAAAATTGCAAAGTTCTTCATTTATGCATCATGCACAAGTTCCACACAATTTCGCAAGAATCTTCGGATTTTATATCGACCCTTAAGATGGGAAGTCATCTAGGTATTAGACCAGCTCACTCTCCAACCTGCACTGTAACCTGAGAGCCGCAAAAGCTGATGTATTAAATTCCCGAAATGGCATGATTGATTTTTTTCCAGAAGTATTACTGTTGCGTGTAACTTCATATTGACCGACAGCTCCAAGGGACACCACCACACTTTCGGTTAAGGAGATTGTATATCTCATGGTCGAAAACGCTTTAATTTTACGGCTCCCTTCAGTTACTTGAGCAAATCTGTTTCCACGAGGCTCAAATATGAGGATTCATATTTGCATTAAGTGTTGTAACTTTTGCTTTTTTCTGTTCACGTAACTATTTAGACCGCGGATGAAACGTGAATAAGTAGAAAATCAAGCGATCGCTTTGATGCGATATTTCTAAAATTTTCAACGTATATTTCTAAAAGTCTTTGCACTTATTCTAATTTGGAATCATTCACCTCTATAGGAGGATTATCAAAATGTTGAAAGCTGCGTTATCATATGAGGACCCCAGAAGTCAAGGGGTCTAAGTAACAAAATCGTTGTTTTAAGAAAACTTAAGTCAAAGTTGAAAATGTTTGGTACAACCCACTAAATAGTTAAGAGGCATTATCCTAGATAGCATCACCTGTCAAGAAAATCACTTGGATCCCTTTACCACCTAAAAGATTTATATTTTCACGCCCCATTCCTGTGCATAACTTGTTTTTTTTAATGTCACTTAGACCCCTTGACTTCTGGGGTCCACATACGAAATACTCTTGTGAACCTTTGCGACGCATTTTACACTGCCATCAGGGGCGCTGTGGTCGGGGGGGGGGGATAATGAAGGGGAAGGCGAAGATATCTCCTAGGCTGCGGTGGAAGCGAGAACTGAACGGGCATTTTCGGCCGAGATATACAGCCCACGTAATTCGTACAAGTTGTTCCGGGCAGCTTGATAGTCTTTACAAGTTTCTCTTGAATTTTTTTCTGTGATGCTGGCTCCCGTGAGCTTGTCTTACCTCAGGTGAGCCCTAAAGAGATTAACTGAAAATTGAAATTTGTCTCTTTATCCGTCTTTTTATGCGTAGGCAATGTTTTCACTTGTTTTTTCTCATCCGAAAATCTAACATAATATTCAGTTCCAGCGGATTGACTTCCTTCGCTGCACTTTTGTATTATCCTCCATATTACTGCAGATGCAGTGTTAGTGAGATATTTTATGGGGTAAGTGTATTGTCGTGAATCTTAACCGGTGTAAGCTGAAACCCTAAATCACTTCGTTCTAAATTGGCGTTGCTAATATCAAATGGGTCACAAAATCCGCTCCTAATATAATATCCTAACTATGAAATGTGAGAAGAAACATCTAATATAAATCTAGAGTTAGTCCTGATTGTCCATTTCTTGATCGTTTATTTCAAAGCTACTTTCAAAATGCGAAAGAATCTTTGAATTAACCCGGTGATGCATGTACACTTATTCTGCGTGTATGTTTAGGTCCGAAATATTTGCTTCCTTGGATGAGCGTATGTATGGTAACTAAGTACGGATTGGATGAACTCATGTGGCACAATGTATTTGCATGGTTACCCTCAGAAAGTGAAGAATGGAAGGGGCTTCCGGTTTGTATACAAGTGCGTGAGTGTGCGCAAAAGGTAAAAGATCTGTTGTTCGAGCGACAAGGGTCGGTAAGGGTGAAAAAAAGAGTCGAAGTGTTTGCACCCTTGCAAATGAACGATTGCCCGGAATAACCCCAGTTGCTTGCCGGGGGAAGATAACTCACCCTTGCTCTTCGGATGGCGTTTTAATATTTCACGATGCCTTTGCGCCTCGAATTTTCAAGCCGGACTACATTTGCATTGCTGATGAACGTCGGTCTCGAAAGGAGAGGGGATACGGGACGATGAAAAAAAATTGATGCCTGATCCCACTGACAAAACTGGGAGGGAGAATTCAGGGTGCTCTACGTTCGTCGTAGTGGCCTACGGAGCTTGAAGCGGCCGATTTGATTTTCATACCTGAATACCTATCACGGAGCGCTGAAAATTTTTTACCTATCCTGGGTATATGATTCCAGTTGAAATCATCGTATTTCTACAATGGCATGGCCTATAGTATGTAATAAATCATTCTAATCGTAATAAAGCGTAATAATATGTGATGAAGTGCATTATCCTGGATTTTATTGGTATTTGGTATTATTTTTTTTACACCTCAAGACGAAATTACTTTTTAAATAAAAACTTGAACCCTGGCCAAATAAATTCAGCTTAGGACAGGGTTAATCCCCGTTTGGCCAAGGGCCTAGCCTCATTGAAACACCAGTTCCCGTAAGATCACTGAAGTTAAGCATTGTTGGGCCCGAACGAGGATTGGATGGGTGGCCTTTCCTACATTCACCGTGGCGCTCTTGTCCCCTGTCTGCATGCGTCAGGCAGGATAAATATGGGGTTGGCACAATGAACCATTCAAGGTCTAGGTGCCCGAGTGCCTATCAAAGGCTCTCCCAACTAAAAATCTAACAATCTAAGCCCCATTTACATGATGATTATCTCAGTGCTGAAATTTAAACTTATATCGCTGTTTTTATAAGTGCACAACGCAGAGATTATGCCGTATACGATTAAAGAATAGAATCCGATTATTAGTAAGTATTGAAAACAGAAGTTATGATCATATTCATCTTTTTGCTGATTCTTAGATCTAACAACTAATTGCAAAAAACCAAACAAGGCAAGTGTATCAAAAGAATACCGGTGGTGGAGCTGGATGAATCTAAATAATCCTCGGTATGAATTCAATGGAACTGTAATCGAGAAAATATGTTTTTTGAAACTTGCAGAACTTTTAAATTGAGCTTTTTTCGAAAATGTTTGCAAAAAGTATTGTAAATGTACCAAAAAAATAGCACAGTTTATTCAGCAATAACCTCCAAGATATTACAGGACTGATCATTCGAATTTTGATCGTCATCTGTTCGTCAATCGTAGACTTAAAACCTTCAATACCCTCTCGGTTCTAATTGTTTATTATCGAATAGTAGGTCATTATGGCACGTAAGACTGGGTTAGTGCCGTACATATTCATTGGTTGTTCAGTCCGAAGATTGGTTGACAGTAACCCTCCACCCTTCCCTATCTAATGCTAATTTCCTAACCTCCTGGTATCTCTTCCTATGTACTTTCCTCTATATTAACCATGAACTTATTCCTGGGTCTTCTTCAGAGAACTTTTCCATCTATTTTTACCTCATTTATATTCAAACCCTGGGTCTTCCTCTGGGAACTTTTCCCTCTATTTTGCCTTCAATTATGTTCTTTACAAACCCATTGTGTCTCAGAGTGTGTCCAATCCATCTTGTTCTTCTCTTCTGTATAGTGTGTTATATGGTCCTCTCCTCTACTCTTCTGTACACTTCATCATTTTTTATTGTGTCCATTCATTTTGTCTTCAGTATCCTCCTCAGCACCAAGTTTCTAAGGCTTTAAGGCTTCTAGGCTTTTGTGGTCAGCTTTTCCAAAGGTCCATATTTCTGATCCATAGAGTGCCCCTCTCCACACGAATGTTTTCACTGTTCCCTGGTTTGTAGTCCAAATAAATGGCACCAAACGGAGAGCGGTAGTTGGTGGTGTAGCGGAGGGAGTCGTTTAAACAGGAATATAGCTTATCGATCAATCGATAGGAATTGACTCATATTGTTTACAACTTGGAGCTGCTACGCTCCTTTAAACTCGTATATCTTTGATCCAATTTCAATTAACCAATGAGACGCCAAGGTAAGTCTCCATCTATGATTTATAACTTTGTGTCAAATTATCTTTTCGTTTCGTTGCCCGTCCTTGTAGCAGGACATAATAATAGATCAAGAAATCAATGGGCTAATATTTACTAATACATTACAAGTTTTCCAATTATTTGCCTAAAATACTTCACTAAATTAGTGCTAATGCTCTCTTTAATGCATGTACGTTTTTAATAAAAACAGAGTGGCTCTTGAAATGAATCGTATTATTGGAAATAACTGTCTAACGTTTTTGAAACTCGCCGTTAGATGATCAAAGCATTCGCATTTATCGAGATTTTTGCAGGACCTCTAATTTAAAGTGGGGGTGGTAGTATTTTCACTTGTAAATCTATGAGGCTATGATTTAGGTCATGTAGTGTTTCGAATTCTTAGATAGTTGACCTGCGAACTGCATTTAGCATCATGTACAATTCTGACTACGAGACATTGAAGTACGTTTTAAGTTCAGAATAAACTTTCAACACTTTGCCGCTGATCTCAGTAATCATTTTTAGAGCTGACCTGATGTCATTTGAAATAGTCTATGGGTATTGAGTGATATGTTCTTCACTGTTGCCACATTCATTTCAACGAAATTAGCGACTTCAGCACGAGATGATGGCCATCGTTGCCGTAAAATTTTACAACGCTGGACGCCAAATCTTTTGATACCACACGGTTGCTTAGTACTGTGGTTGATGTCCAGGTCAGCGCTAGGAGTACTCTTAAATTTTGGTGGAAATATTATTGATAAAAATTCATATTTAATGCATCACAATTGATTAGTACTCTCCTAAGTATTGTTTGAAGCTTTTTATCAGCTGATGAGACGGAAAGATAAACAACTATGGACTTTTCCATCCGGGAGTAGTTTTTGTCACTGCTTGGCGCACTCGAGTGAACCTTTATGTCAATAAATGGAATTTATAACATTTGGTCAATATCCGGGTGCCCGCATCCCAAACCTCGAATTTCTTATAAAAACATTATACATCAGACGAGAAACACTCTTTACTTAGTGCGTGTCCGCTGGTACCTCTATAAGATGTCAATGCGTTTTGGATTGGATTTTTGGGGAGGCGACCGACGGCTAAGGTAATTTGCACCATAGGGGATAGGTAAGGGAGGAAGGGTGGATAGAAACCCGGCGTCGGCATTAGTCTGCTCTTAAGGAAAGGCGCCAAGTGGACCACGGTTTTACGTCTCATCCGAGAGACGGAGTACTTGTACCCTGTACGGAGCACTGTACTTGAAGTGCCCTCCACAAGACACTAAGCAGAGATCGGGTTTCCTCTGAAAAACATTCACCTCTGCAGGGATTTGAACCCTGGCCGCCCGTATGGTTAGCCAGTACTCTAGCCACTACACCAACCCGATCCCCTACGTGTAGGTGTCGCAACATGTTTGTCTTTCTGTCCGGTTACCAACTTTAATATGCATATTTGATTGACTGTACATGAATTTTATGTTTCACGCCGAACGTTAAGAGCGCATTTACCCCGGGAGATTTTTTTTAAATATCATTAAAATAATCATAGAATGTGTATTTATTTTTAAAAACATTCAAATTAACACATATACCATCACCATATTAGTTAACACATGTAACACCATTTAACTGCTGTCACGCCACATTCGAGCATTATTTCTTCCTCAGTTTTTTTAAAAGCCTCTTTAAAGAGTTAAGTCGCACATTATACGTAGGAAAAGAGCTCCCATTTTGTGGGTAATTTTTTCGAATTGTTTGACAAAAAAAGTAGAATTTGATAAATGAATTGGAAATAAAAATGAACTTTCCAATTACGTTGTTCTCTTTCATTGCATTTTTATAGTAATTTCTCATTCCACCTCAAACATAGAACACCCTTTCATAGAATTGATCCATGGGTAAATGTTTATCACCGGTCATGGAATTGACATGATCACCGTCCTTTTCAAATTTTCACCGTGAAATATGCTCTCTGTGTCTATAGTGCACTTTCTATTTTGCTGTGTATAGTACAAATGATCTTAAAAACTAGACGGTGAAACATACCTTTAACCTCCTGAACAAATCAGAGGAAAATATAACTGTGTGCGGCCAATGGCGAGGTTTTTCCGAGTATCAAGATCATAAAAATGATTTAGTCTACCCACAACAGCAGGTCAAATCCATGCCAGCGGAATAGACACATTGTTACATCTACGGATATATACTACACTGCTTGTCATTTTAACCCTTAACCGGGTGATTAGTAGGGGGGTGATCATTACCACATAACAGTATTACTTCCTACTTAGCTACAAATGTAATGAGCCGAAAATAGTTTTTAAGAAGCCCAGCTGGTGCAAAGTTACAGAGGAAACAGTAATACACCCTTAGCCTCCCCGCAAGTTCTTTTTTAAATTTATAATTGCACTGCATTTCTGCTGATGTCATATGAAACCATTAAGAAAAGGTGGCTACTTATCCATACCATTGATTATCACCTTTTTATTACACTCCTCCATCTTTACGATAACGGGAAGTATT
Source organism: Ceriagrion tenellum (assembly GCA_963169105.1). NCBI lineage: Eukaryota > Metazoa > Arthropoda > Insecta > Odonata > Coenagrionidae > Ceriagrion > Ceriagrion tenellum. The sequence goes on from OY720643.1 coordinate 77,305,880, forward strand.
TTTTCCAGTTGTAGTTTTGGAAGTAACTAGTATTATTCCTTACTTTTGCCTTATAAACCTTATGTTTTTGTTGTAATAAAAGTGCCAATAATACCATTCTTTCGACAAGTACCTAGTGAAGAGAAGAACAATAATTAGAGATATTCTTCATAAGAATATATTTCACCTTGGTGTGGCTCGTCACGTCATATAGCCGCTATGTCAGGGGATTGAGGATATTTATATTCTCACAAAACCATCGAAATGCTTCATTATTAACTCAGTATACCTCATGCATAGAAATTTATACAAGACGACGCCGCAAAGAAAAAAAACTGTACCTAGTCTAAAAATTTCCATTTATGACTTAATTTTGGCTCATTTTATAAGATCTACAGAATTTCCTCGCTTTTAAAATGTTTTTAATTTTAAATTCGCTCGTAAATATAATATAAATATTTATCCTACTACGACTTTGTTGGAATAAAGCTCCAAAAAGTGAAAATAGGACAAAAAGTGCATTTTTTCACCGTTGGACTTTAATGGATGCTTTAAGATTGAGATACTTATGAACAATCACAATCTGAAATAAACAAAAAATGCGTAAATTCCCCAGGAAGGTTCTTGTCAAGAGCCGGGCCTGCGGAGATATCTTCTAAGTTTTCCTCAAGATGAGGCAAAGAACGATAGAACTAGAAATTTTCGTCAATCCTTAACGAGTGAATCTTCAACTGGTTAAAAAAAAGAAAACGAGTGTCGCGTTCTCTCCCTCTCTCGTGGAACTTCAAATATATCCAGTGTTGACATTTGACGAGGGAAAGCACCCCATCCTTCCCCCAACCCCTTACCAAACTCAGAATCGAATGGGGCCGGCGAATAATGTTTTTCCTCCTTCCGCGACCTCAATCGATCTGAATGAGTCGAATGGCGCCCAGTCGTCATATTCGCATCGATGGGCGGTTTCCGAGCATCGGCAAACAATCGAGGCTGGGGACTTTTCGAGAGAAAGGGAAGGGTTTGGTTTCCCTTCGATTTACTCGGCTACCTGGTCTCAATATTTTTTTCACCCCTCTCTTTACCTACTTTTCCCCTTCTCTCCCCTTCCCTCGACACCCACCCCTACTCTCGGCTTCCTTTCCTTTCTATAATTCAATATCTCGTTACTTAAGCCCTATTTGCCAGACGCCCGAAGAGTCCCCAAGATTACTCAAGGACTCCCAGAATGAGTTGGAGCAGTTTATTGGCATTTTGTAAATATACTTCTTTGTTTGCATTCTTTCTCGTTTAAGTTTGACTTTGGGAGGGTTTGCGGAGCGCCGTTCGTGTTGTGTTTGACATACAACGCGCTTGCTTGTTTGTATCGCCTAAGCGTGACCGTTATATTTTTTTCTGTCAGTAAACTCCTTTTGGGTGTACGAAGGGAATAACTAATATGCTAGGGCAAACATTTTCCAAAGGATAAGTACTCAATCCAGTTAAATATCTCCGTTTACTCTGCTGCTACAGGTGTTTTAAATGCAATTTAACTTCTTCTTTTTTTCCTCTTCTCAAATGTATCTACTTCAACCGCGCTCTCGTCGGGTGTGTAACGATTTTGTCAAAGCAAACATTTATAAAACAAATGAAATAGCAAATAGATACCTTGCGTAAATCATGGCTGTTTCAAACGGGAGCTTGACGTGATATATAGTAGTTACAGAGACGTGTGATAAGATTAAGATTTAGAATAGTTGGTCAAATAGCCGTGTTTGTAAATTTACAGTAACGCATCCGCTAAAAAGTTTAATATCCTATTCCCAGGGAGGATTCTGTGTGGTGGTTAAAAGGTGGTGCATTTGGTGCAGTTCTATCTTATCTACCAGGATGTCATAGGCTTGACATAACTCCGATCAGTGTTTAGGTGTGGTTATAAACATTTAAATATTAAAAAAACTTGGCTGACCTATTTAAATTTTCGTGAGACCTAGCCTAGCAAAATTATGGATGCGGGTGAATGATACAAAGCTTAGAATGGAACGTGAAGAGTCGCACGCTGGAGTTCATAAAACAACAGCTGCAAGTCTACAGCATAATTTTCATTTATTTATTAAACAATGCACTACTGAATAGAGCTATCTGGAGATCCTCCAACTCTCAATTTCATTCAACTAAGTATGTTTAATAAACATACTTAGTTGAAATAGCATTGTTTATAGCTGAGAAAGTGTTTTTGTTTTGATTAATATAAAAAATACCGACAAAATGATGGAATGCATAAAACAATCCTAATCTCATCAAAATTACCAACGATAAATCAATCAAATCAATAATAAAATAAAATCATAAAATATTATCCTGGCAAAATTTCTCCATCTCCTTTCACATTCCTGATCAAACTTCGGGAAAAGGTTTAAGATTATTCAGAAAGGACCTTTTAAACCTTCTATTTGCCATGTATAAGGAAGAGCTTAGCCATTTCACGTGTTTGCTGCCGTTACCTTATTTTCAATCTGTAGTCTTTTTTTCCAGTTGGATTCTGTTCCTGGATCCTGCTTCATATAATTGCTTCCGATGCTCGTAATTAATTTTAATGTTATTATTATTAATTTTTTTAATTGACATTTTATTGTCACATTTAAACTTTTATATATCATCATTAGCCATTCAATCTTAAGATTGATTGATAGAGGTACTTACCTCATTTCTGCCTGATACATCCTAGCCACTAAAAGTCTCAATAGCTCAACTATTTTATGTCCCTATTTTTAAGTTTTATAGTATAATTCTTCCAGCCATCTTTGCTGGACTTTACCCTTTATTTTCCCATCCACAAAACTCGTTACGAGTTGATTCCAGCCCAATTTGTCACCCAATATTCAGAATATTGTCATCCTTAGTGCACTCGTTATATTTTTCCTCTTCCATTTTTCTCTCTACTTTCTCGTTGCTGTTTTTATCCTTCCATTTCATCTTCGGCATCAAATGACAACCCTATTTTTCGATGGACTTTAACTACATCTACAACATAACGTGCACGTCTCAACTAGGGTGTGTGGCATGGGGTGATTCCTCACCAAGCATGCAGGATTCATCCCGATTGAAATCAGAACCGCGCCCCTTCTCCCTGGTCACTAGGCCCATGGGATAAACAGTCAGTATGGCAATGCGCGGTCCTACCAAATCTGGAAGATTGCCTCGTAAACAAACATGCTACCATGCAGTGCACTATTTAAGATCCAACTACTGGTTCGTATAATTAATTCGACTGATGTATAGTACTACTAAATCATGCAAGAGCTATATCTTGCCAGATATTTCATGCGGAATTAATTGCTAATGATGCTGTTAAGATAAGACTTCTTTCTCGTCTGATTTCTGTACATATTTCTGTAATTTCAGTTCCTATTATTAATTTAGTCTTTATTTGGGCTATATGTTTGTCCTACAATACTTACACTATTTTTACTTTAATCGAATAACAAAGCAGATAAATTATAGGAGAGTGGAAGGCGTTTAAGGACGAGGTAGACCGTGAAAGTCATCGGCAAATGTGTAAGAATAGACTATAAAGAGAAGGAATTTAAAGATTCTGAGGAACGTTAGAGCGTGAATGGAATAGTTACTGAATTTAGAAATAACTCGGGGTCGAAATAATGTCCTGGGTATTACACTAAAATCTATCTGGTCTAATGTTTTTAGTAATGAAACACAGGCGTGTAGCCTCCGGGTCTCTATAACGGCTCCCCACTCAGTCCCCCCACTAGCTGTGTAACACTGTTCGCTCGTAGCAGTTTTAAAGGAAGCTTGTGGTATTCTTTTGTATGTTGCGTATTACGCAAATAAAACACTTCTTTGTTGGGTTCCTGATGCTTAATTGCGCATTCAAAATGTGGGCTAGAGACAGAATACTGGCATCTCTCTTTTACTTCTTCATCCAATGGCCAGCATTGGAAATCACGATGCCGGTAAACTACGGGGAAGACATTAGTAGGACGACATAGGATTTCCAAGCAGACGGGCAGGCAGAGGACAAGATGGGAGAGCAGTATTCAATAATGGGATGGGCTCATCAAAAGAGAACTGTCATCATTAAGTAGAATGTGACTACGTGGACCTGGATACTAGCAAATTTAAGTCTAAAATATAGTATGCATAACCACGGGCGTAGCCAGGATTTATATTAGAGAGGACAGGACACACACCTGTAGCTGTATAACTATGCCAGGGGGAAGGATATCATCCTGTCTGGCTTCGTATGGTAAATTTGGGATGAAATGACTGATTCAGTGGGTTAGTGAGCAGCTTTCCAAGACCCCCTTGCCCCCCCCCCCCTGCCCCCCGACCCGCTGGTTACGATAATGTGCACAAGATTAGTTTCTCATATCTAGGGACAGTAGAAGATCTATAATTCGGAATTATAGTCAACGAAATATCTACATGACGGAAATTTTTCAAAAATTAAAAAACCTCATATTTCATAAACTTTACAGCCTCAGTCGTCACTTCGTGGGAGTATTTTTTACTCGAATCTATTTAAAAACAATCCACATACTTTTCCACCAATATATTAATGTACTACGCGTTTCGCAGTTTGCTGCATCCTCAGGTACAATTGTTTACATGTTATTTATTGATAATTACGAAGTAAACAATGCCGAGAAGCTGGGGGGGAGGGTTGGAGAAATAATTTTTGGATGGATTTGGGTAGGATTTAAAATTAGTTTATTCTCCAAACCCCAGCTTATTGGCGTTGGTTACTATCGTAACTATCAATAAATAACATGTAAAATATTGTACCTGAGGATGCAGCAAGCTGCGAAACGCGTAGTACATAAATAAATATTGGTGTAAATGTACAAGGATTGTTTTAATATGGATTCTCATACTTCATGTTGCGTCATAGCAATGAAGGCCACCTTAGATCACTGTTTGGCTTTGTGTCGACCTCACGGGAGCCAATCAAGGATGTCACTCTTCACATGCAAAGAAGGGTATCTCATTTCTTTTTGTGCATACAGTCGTTGGGGATAACTTAGATGGCGATGGTTCATGTACCATTGTATTTTTTTTAAATTGGTTGTGAAAATGTTTGTTTTTATATCACTTACCACCTCATTAATTATAGCATGTTATGCGATGACTTTCTATTGCTCTTTTCGGACATGCCGCTCACTGAAACGAAAGTGCACGAAACTCCGGAAATATCGTTGTTCTATCGTTGCATATTCTGGATCATAAATCCTCTATAGCTTATATGTATGATCCATCTTATTAATTAATCACATACGCCAAAATTCCCTTTCAAAAGTGCATGCGAATATAAAAAGTCCCTCATTTCAAATCAGCGATTCGGCATATTGTCTTCACCGTACGGCATCGCCTCTCTAATATATTGGTCATTTCAATGTGAAGGGTAAAAACATACACCTTAATGTAAATCTGCACTGATAGAGCAGGTTTGGATGCTACACCCTACACTCTTTTGGGCCGGGAGGTTTGGATGCGTCATCAAGAATGATACGACGTCAGAACTAATTATTTGGATGTGAGAACCAAAGGCAAAGAGTGTCACACCAAACACGTCTAGTCGACGTCCTTTGGATGGTAGACACAATGTTGTAGGTGATGCAGTCTACGGATTTAGGTGCGAAATCAAAATCTATAGTTGCGCGCTCTGGTGGCAGTCTCAGGAAGCTCTCGCACCCACCATCCCGTGTTCAGCCGTGCAAGCCGTCGACACGTGTGGACTTGTTCTGGGCGAAACAGGCGAACTTCGTTGTGACCCTTCTGCCGCGTCTGCTTCACTGTTTTCCAGCTGTTCCAAGAGATATGGACGAGGGGACGAAGGAATTCCTATTGAAGGCTGGAGCCTAAATCCAGGTGTTCGCTAGTAAGTTGCACTAAAATTGCGCGGCCATTACGTATTAATTCTCATGCCTACACTATCAGCCATTATTTATGAGTTCCCTTTCAGATTCCCATTGTTATCTCTATGTGCTTATTACAAACAAAGTTCTCTCTCAGATCATATTTTGCATTATGTTATGATTGTATTCTAATAATATTTTTATGTTGACAAATTTTTGATAATTGTGTTAATTTGTAATGTTTTGAAATATTTTGTGCATTTTTTTTTAATATGTTGACGAATTATGTGATAATAGATGCCTATCATAACAACCACAGAGCCCAGTTTTATCGTTTTTCTAGCTGCACCGTCCTACAACCCTATTTCCAAAGGGGTTGAAAAAGAAAAATATTAGGGCAGTGGGGTTTAAGGGAGAAGGTAGTGGTAGGGGCACATGCCTTTGGGCTGGTCATCTAAGTTTTCATTCGGTATCCAAACGTTTTTCTGATGAGCCACCCAACACTTTGGTTCTCACACCCAAAGTACTCGTCCATCTTCCTTTGGATGCAGCACCCAAAGGAGTAGGTGACACATCCAACTCCTCATCACCAATTCCGTTTGGATGACACATCCAAATATGGGCAAGTCCTTTCCTTCGCCTCAGGTTTGGGTGTGACATCCAAACTTACGATAATCATATCCAAAGTGTTTTCTCAATGTGTATATCACCCTACAAGCTACCTCAAGGGTGCTTGGCACGATATGATGTACCGCCATCATTCGCTATAGTGTAAAAATTTACTTTCACCAACATGCTATAAGTTTGCTTCCAATGCTAAGGAAACTTGAATAAATCATCAATACAGCTACGTAAACGAGATACAATAGTCATACAGGGAACATGCAAAATATGATGTTGGAACTACGTGGCAGATTAAGAAACACGCTTGAAGGAACGAATCGACTAATTAACTGATCTACCTGTCGTCTAACCTACTTCAAAGTGTCATTAGCAGCTATTATGGTCTATAAATAATAATAGTTGGATGTATTTTAAAAATGAAATAAAAAATATAAATTCGTCGAATTACGAAAAACAAGTTGAACTTCACGTGGAAATTCGTCGTACTGCTGTTACCGATTGCGCCCGGAGACGACATTCTCCGGGTCTCAACGACGTTTGCTCATGCCAAGGAGAGTGCGCGATGAATTTTCTTAGGATATATTGTCATTTTACGTATTGTTACCCAATAAAGGTAGTTTGAGCAAAATATCACGTCACCTTTAAACCAATGAATTTGGTCTCATATTAAATAAAAATATCTTAACCTCCCAAAGATACCAAAATATCATCCCCTTACCGAACTACTTTCCGAGATTTTTGACGAAGTATACCAGTTATTTTACGTGGACAATGGTACGTGTATGCACCCTAGAGAGACCTCTTTTTAAAAAATGAGGAATTTATAACAACTTGATCTAGCCAAAATTCTAACAGTGAGTACTTTTTATGTTTTCTCGTCTACATTTGAAATTTTTTCATATTATCACCGCAGTTATTTTTTCAGAATCGTAAAAAAAACCTTCCGTTATGGAGTTTTATACGTATCGTGTTAATAAAGAGTCAAATTAAAGACTTTTGAATATATTTTTATTTAATTACTTAGAATTTCAGTAGTATAAAAGTATATTTTTGACCCATTTATAGTGCAAGATTGAATCAATGCTTTCTAGAGCTGCTAAGATTAAAATGTATACCTTGAATACGGTCTCAATTTCGACTAAGGAATCTATCGAATTCGACTAAGGAAGGAATAAGGAAGGACTATCTCGCTCGAACTACTTTACGTTCCAGTTCTGTGTTTATAATAATCCGCTGTTATATTACGGGCATTTTATTCAGTAGTTCATATTCCACATAGAAAAAAACGTGGACAGCAGTATGCTTAGATCACTGGGAGTGTTGCCTCATCGTTGTCGAGAAAACGCAACTCTGCTATCCAATCGAGTGGATGTCCATCCTCTTGTGATAATATTGAGTCACGTCCAGCGCTTGAGGCTTGTACACAAACATGGATTCAAGCAACGCGCAGCACGCCTCGCGGTGTCAGAACCACGGTTATAAACTCGCGGAATAAAAGAGATAACAACGATGTTGAGAATGGATTAGGATATATTAGTTGAGTAAACCCAACTTGCATGCCCGCGATCAAAAACTCCTAACCAATTATTTGCCTCATTAAGCGCCAAGTACGCCTGGGAGGCTTATTGATTTATTCCTTCGAAAATTCTATCGTGTGTGTACCTATTCTCTCATGCAGCAAATCCTCTTGTGTACTCTTTTTACGTATGAAGGTCAGAAGCTCCTTCAAACAGATGGCAAGGTGTGACACAATTTAATACCTTAAGCCCCAAGACGAAGAAAATGATGGGGTTAAGAAAGTTAAGGTGTTTTTTATACATACTTTTAGAATCGCAAGGCCTCTTTATTACGTTATCTTTATACTGATGCCATAAATTATTCTTATCATTCTTCGATCGCGTGAAACTTCTTCCGTGGCTTTACTGCCCATTACTGACTCCTGTCCTCCTCCAGCATCTTCCACTATATTTTTTTCGTATCCTTAGGAGCAATTATAGATACCCAGAATCATGGTGTCACTAGTCACTGAATTGAAGTCTACGCTTGCATTTATGTGCCTCTTATACCCCCAGGCTGGACCGTAAATAACCTCTTGAGGATGTAGGTATCATCCATTTCAATAAATCGTCCAGTCCAACGTTATTTGTCTACTTTGATATTGTTTGTTACTACATCAAGTTTATTATTCTACCGGGCAACCTCATTATCGTAGTAAATGACCTTAATGTACTGCCTCACATTACCTTCCTTTTGTTAAATATTTCTTACAAATTTGTGATACTTCATCAGGTACTTTGCTATGGTACATGTTTCAGTAGCATGTTACAAAACTGTTTGACGCAATACAGGTGAAGTTATAAAGGGTTTAGGGGATCTCCAATAAGGAAGTCATGTAAAGAATGAGAGGGGAAATATGTTAAATGGAAACTTCCATGCAGATGAGACCAACTTATAGGGCACATATTGCGACATAAAAGTTATCTTGAGAAAGGAATAAGTTAAATGAAAAGTGTTTGGAAGGTATTAGCTGGGAAGACTAAGGACAGAAATCGCTCATGAAATTCTGAGAGATATTTTAGTAAACACGCAGAAAGTAATTTCGACGGTTTGGTGAGATAAAGTAGAATAAAGAGCTGAAGCTGACCAATTTTTGGATAGATCAATGCTGATGAATATTAAATAAAGTGGCGTTTTAATTATTTTGCAATGAATAACTCTTTATTTCTTCTTCTTCCTGGAATAACTTGGCTCTTAAATAACCTCATATCATTAGGGTTACACTGAAACTATGGTATGCAGTCACTTCTGCAGGCGGAAAGATATACAGTCACCTGATTTTTTATGGAGATTTCCATTCTTCTTATTGTATATCTTTACTCCCTAGGGAGTGACTGCGTACTAAATTATTTATGTCACCGAGATGATTTGAAATTGGTCATAATTACGTCATTTTAAAGTTAAAATTACGTTCATCCTCCACGACAGTAGCACATTCTGCTCGACCACATCTACTGAGCTAAAATATGGACGTATACAAGAGTATTTTTTTCACGTAAACTACCGCTGATATTCGCCTTGGTTATAGATGACTCGATGTTGTAACTGTTTAATGCTCTTGACAGGTGTTTGGGAGATCCGGCTTTTTATCCTTGCCAAATAAAAAATGTTTTTCTGTCGAATGTCACCCTATTTTTGTTGTATATCAAGCATTTTGACGGCTAAGACATTCTTCAATTCTGGTATTTTTTTATACCCTGATCAAGTGCAAAATCTGCTGCAGAACCATCCACAATTATTAGAGTGCAGGACTGGCAACGTGGCTATCAGGCTACTCAATTCACCAAATTACCACAGACAAATTACTACACCACCTACTGACTCTTGAGAGAGGTAATTCCTCCTCCTGGGAGAAGAAATATTCCCTTTGCGCCTTATCTTTCTAACTTAAGCACCTTGTCATGGAATAGGTCTTTAAGTTGAGTTGTCAATTTACGCCAGCTAATTACTGGGTATCATTGGACGTTCAATCCTAAGATTGGTTGACTTCCCTATCTAATGCTAGTTCCCTTACCTCCTGTTATCTCTTCCTATATACTCTCCTCTTCATTTGGTCCATGATCTTATTCCTGGGTCTTCTTCTGGGGACTTTTCCCTCTATTTTACCTTCAATTATGTTCTTCACAAACCCATAGTGCCCCAGGATGTGTCCAATCCTTCTGGTTCTTCTTTTCTGCAAGGTGTTCCATTTGGTCCTTTCCTCTACTACTCTTCTGTACACTTCATCATTTGTTTTTTTGTCAACTACTATATTTAGCATCCTCCTCCAGCACCAGTTTTCGAAGGCTTCTGGTCCTTTCTGGTCAGATTTTCTATTGATCTACTTTCACTAGATGATGAAATCAAAATTTGTTAGATCGCCTCGTCATTCACATGAAATATGGACATTCTTTTAATTGGTTGCATCATGAGATTAATGCTTTGAACAGGTGTTTCGAATATCATTTTCCTCTGCGGAGCATAATGCCCGGAGCCGAAATTTCTCTCGTCATCATCCCTCTTCAGATAATGAGGAGTTGGTCACTGTAAGATGGACCACTTGTGTCATGTCATCGTATTTACAAGGCACCCATTGTCAATTATTGGCGGTGGAATTACTTCGATAAGAGAATTTTATTTTTATGGCAAATTTACCTCCTTACTTGCCCTTATTAGGGGGGATAACTTTATTAACGTTGACTAACTAGGTGCTATCTCATTGCTGATACGCAGGTGATCCCCAGGATCAACTAATACATGAATTCCGAGAAAACATTCTCTCCTTTTAACATCTAATATAGGTGACAATACGCGAGAATGGTTTTTTCGTAAAAATGGCTAAAATGATCTCGGCATTCAGAGTTGTAACTGTGTAACAGCTTTCATGATGAAATCGGCGAAAAAACGCCAGTTTCTTCATATTTAAATCCATTAGGGGCTCTGAAAATGCTAATATTTGGGTTGGAATTTCAGCGGAAATGGAAGCTGATCAAATTTTGCGTGGGTGGTACTCCATATTACGCATATCTTAGCCCGATTGGGCCAAGGGTTGTATGTACTTATACACACATTTGAACTGGTAATACGAGGTATGGAACGCTATATTATGTAGGATAAGCGTAACTTACACATTAGTGTGATGGATTATAGTAGCATAAAATAGGACTTCTGGCACTTAATATGCTATTTATTAGCGGTAACAGCGGCATGGGGATCTCTATCCGATCGAAGGAAAAAATATGGGTTATATCTTTTACGAACTTTGATGTGGACTATTTCTTGCCATATGGTCAACATATTTTGCTAGAGTCAGTTATAAGATTAAGGAAATAGAACCGATGGATGGAAGATTTCATTTTTCCGCGCACAGTACCTAAGGGTCAGTAAGAGTTGCGATAGGTCAGTTTTAGGATACTTTGACCAAGACTAGATAAAGTAGGCTTTGCACCTGTGCTTAACATCATAACATTATTATTAACCACTAACCACGCAGGAAATTTCCAATAAGGTATAGCTCTTGCATGAGTTAGTATCTTTTTGTACTATTTATCTGTTGCATTAATGTGTTAGCCAGTAGTTGTATCTTAAGAAGTGTACTGCATGATCGTATGTTCGTTTACGTAGCACTCTCCTAGTTTTTGGTCCGACCGCGCACTGTTACCCTGACTGCTTTTGGCTTGCGCCTGGCATCCGGGCGAACATACGAGGTTGTGATTTCAGCTGGGATGCGTGTTTCTTGCCTGATGTAGGATCACCCCATGCTGCACACCATAGTGGTGGTATGCTGTACTCCATAGTGGTGCTTGCACGGTATTACGTAGGTGTAGATGTAGATAAACAGGAAATACCTACTCTCTTTTGCAGAAAAAATTTTGCCGACACCAGAATTTTGACATGAAATCATGCCGGCTGGGAGTAACAAAGCCGTAGGCACCTGTATGTGTGAGTGCGCCACTGGAGTGTTCAGCGAGTTCTGTGGTCGGGGGAGTGATGGAGAATCGATTCCTTCGGTAAATAAATGAGTCCATCGGTCGGAGAGATGCAGCTGTGTCCGTCGGGTCGGACGTGGCAGCTGGCGCGGGGCACCGCCAACGATCGCCGAGCGAGTGAGCGAATGAATGAATAACTCTGGAATGAGTTCATGAAGACGTCAAGTGACGGGTTGTCCTGTTCCACCGAATTTAATCTCTCGTTTTGTGTCCCTCCCCCTCCATCATCCCCGCCACCCGCCGATTCCCTCTCCCGCAACCATGAAGCCTCAATGACGACTTGTTCCGATCGTTCGATAGCTTTATATAGCGAATAAATGAACCATGACGGACGATAGTTGCCCTTAGATATCGATGAATCATGTCCTTTATTTTGCTGGATTTTCAGACATCGACATTTTGCGTTGGTTATTTAGGTAATTTAAGCGAAATGTCATCTCACCTGTTTCAATTCAATGAATTCAGTCTCTTTTACTGAAAAATATCCTACCCTTCCAAATATACCAAAATATTAGCACCTTACCACACTACTTTCCGAGGTATTTACCAAAAAATATCAGCTGTCTTTCATGGGAAACGGTACGTTTATGCACTGCAGAGAGATATTATTTAAGAAATGAGGATTTTATTACACCTAGCTCTCGTCAATAAACGAATAGGGTGTAATTTGTATGCTTTCTCAACTATTTTTGAAAATAAATCATATTGTCACCCCAGTATTTTATTCAGAATCACAAAAAACCTTCGACAAAAATGAGACAAGTTAAAGACTTGGAGAGATATTTTAAAATAATTTATTAGAACTTCAGTTGGGTAGAAGTATAGTATTGCACCATTAATAATGCAATATTTTTTTCATGCTTCTGAGAGCTGCTGAGATTAAAACATATAATTCGTATACGGTCTCCATTAATACTATGTAACCACCTCGCTCAAACTACCGAGAAATGATATTGAGGAGAAACCTGCATTTTGAAGCACTCTTTCCTAAGATATACAAAATTTGCTTTAATGACTAAATTTAGGTTTAATGCTTCCAGTTACATTCTTACTTGTTACAGAGTAGCATGTTTTTTTATTTTGTAGAACTTTTGGTTTTCCCAGAAAATAGAATATACACAACATGGTGAAAAATTAGTCAAATATTCTTTGTTTGGTTTGATTATAATTGAATTTGTCGACCGGTTAAGGAAGGTTTAAATTATAGTGAGAAGTCATCCATTGGAGTGCACTTTACATGACCACTGTGCAGGGATACAGCAGCCTTAAATATTTCTTTTTTCATTTCATTATATGTCTTTCCGTCTTCTCCCCGTCTATAAAGCATATTCTCTTTCTTCCCCCTCAACACTTACCCCAACATCCTTCTTTCTACCATCGTCATAAACTCCCCTTCAACTCCCTCAATTACGTCTTCCATTCACCCTCTTCGCCCCCTAGTTACATCCGCTATTTTATTGTCCTCTATAACCATATCAACCACTTCCTCGGTTCTCTCCTTCCTCGGTTTTCTATTCCTCCGCGTCTTCCAATCCTCTATAGAAGTATATCTGCATTTACATACTACACTGTGACCCACCACATGGGCGTGTGGCGGGGGGCGTTAGGACACCAGTCGTGTAAAGGTGTAAAATAAGAGATTTTTGGAGTATAAATGGTGAAGTGCTTTATAAATGTGCTTGAAGTGGAGCCCAGTCGTTATTATTATCACTTATTGTTCTTGGAAAGAACGAATTTTTGTACTTATCTGTTTGGCAATTTATCTCTCTTATTTTTTCGCAATTGTTTGAGCTAGAAATGTAGAATGGCTTCATGATAATATTCTCTGTGTCGCGTTGTAACACACCTGTTCTGGAATTCTCAAGCAAACTTAAGTCTAGTGAGTAATCTCCTAGTCTCTAGCGGCTACTTACTTAATACTTCTAAAAGCTCAGAAACACTGTACGTTCGCTAGTAGCAATTTTTAACGAAGCGTGCAGATTTCCTTTGCATCGTATTTATTTCTTTAGTTAAATATTTCTGCCCAGGGTCCCAAACGCCCATGGCATATTCAAGGTGTGGTCTAACCAGAGTGACGTAGCACTTTTCTTTTACTTTTTGTCCGAGGACCTTCCTATTATACGTTAGATAACCCCTAGTTATTTTATGCTGAGCCGCATATGTTTTTCAAGTGAGTTCTTCACGTTATATCTGAAGGCAAGGTAATTCCAAAGTATTTGACTCTATCTGAAGACTTTATGTTTGCTCCACCCATAGTGTAGACATGTCGCTTGAGTGATGACATCCGCAAGAAGTGTACTGTTGTGAATTTACTTATATCTAGTTCTAACCCCACTCCTGGCACCGTGAGCGAACGTTGTTTAGGTCCGATGATGCGCCTTCTCAGTCCCCGTCTTCGCTAATTTCCCAGTAGATGAACGTATCGTCTGCAAATAATGTTAGTTCACTGCTAACAAGAAAACTTGGTCATTTATATAAATATTGATCGAGAGAGGGTCGATCACGCATTCTTGAGGAACGCAGGATGTAACTCTAACCATATCAGAGCTGATGCCATTAATAACACCTTGTTTGCGATCACTGAGAAAGTCCCGTATCCAATTCAGTATTTTATCATTTACTCCGCATGATTGCAATTTGTAAATGAGTTTCTTTGTGAGAAATCTTGTCAAGTGCTTTCTAGAAATTACGGAAAATCGCGTCAACTTGTTTGTTTTTCGATTTGCTTGATTTTAGGATGACATGAAGGAAGAGTCTAAGGTGAGTTACGCAAGATATACCCTTCCGTAAGTCTCTTTGACTGCCATTTAAGGAGTGTCGATTATCCAGAAAAGACATAATATTGCTTACAAAAATATGCGCAAGGATCAAACATAAAGGGATGTTAACGATATAGGCCGGTAATTTCCTGGGTCATATCTGTTTCCTTCTTTAAATATTGGTGAGACGTTGGCTATCATCCAATCTTAGAGTTCCTTGCCTTTGGATAATGATTTGCTAAATATGATTTCTAGTAATGTGCAATCTGGGGTGCTAACTCCTTGATCATGAGTGCATGTTTTCCTCTAGACCTGGGGACTTGTTACTTTTCATTGAACGCAGTGGTTAAGTAATTCCATTACGTTGAATAATTTTCAGTCATCGGTTCATTAGTTAGGAATGTCTGAATTATGTACTGTGTCATAATTCAGACATTCCTGTGTATAGGTATACTTTCGAAGTAATGCTTTAAAAGGTTGGCTTTATCGATACTGTTGGTGACTGCTGTGCCGTTTTTATCCAATATAGACTCCATCGTAGAAGATCCCTCTGAAGCTCACGCAAACGGTTCCACGAAAACTCAACCGAGGCCTTGGCTCGACCATCTTCGATTTGCATGATATTTGGCACAAAAGAAGAATATGATGAGAAATGACAATTTTATCAAATATTTGCCTTCTATGAAGATAAGTTTCAATATTATGACACTTCAAAAATCATCAATTAGCGCAAATTGTCGTGCCACAGTGCCGAACTGTTCTCCAATAAGTGATAATCAAGTGGTCAGATTTTAAGCATAATAATACGTTCGTGATGATAAGACATCAATCAATGTTTTTTATAACTTTTGGCTTACTAGAAATATATTTTGAGCTTCAATATGACTTTAAATGTTCTATTTTTTTAGTTTGATTTATGTTTAGGTCCTAATAACTCCTAATATAATTGTTAAATCGGGTAAAACTTAATTTATTGGAACAGCAGAGAACAGGACTGTATCTAAAGGACATGAACTTTAATTTATGGCACACATTCACGGCACAATGGAGCAATATATACGAAGCAATGAAAATGTTTTTTGAAAAAAAAAAATTTTTGGCGCTTAACAAAGTGATGTTTGACCACTCACTTTGGGTTGAAAAATATATTATACAACAGCTTAAACCAGTGTCTTTCAGAAGCAAAAATAAAATTGGTGGGCTATTTCGTTAAAATACAAAAATTAGGGCAGTTTGGCAGTGTTCCCTGTTATTTTGCAGCTCCCATCAGTTCCGGAGATATAGGGCGAAGGATAAATATATTTCCTGTGTCGCACGAAACTCGTATAGTTAATTTTTTTCGGGTAATCTGAGTCCGGTGTGTGGCTTCCCAGTCTCTACAAGCTCCCAATGTAGTCCTTCCATCATTTGTGTAATACTCTCTGCACGCTCAAAGCAGTTTTAAACTAAAAGTGCGGGTTTCCTTTGTATTTTATTTACATTGTAGTGCAGAAGATCCCGTTTTCGCGGGTCATTCGAGTACTATTCGCTTGAAATAGCCTTGTTAGCGTAATTCATCCTATGGAGCTCTACATAACTTTTCTTCCTTAAGTAGCTCAGCATTAAATTTCTTGAATCATGATGGCTTACGGGATTGCTTCTGCGTTGTTTCATTTTTTGACGACAATTTCGTGAGCGTTCCAGCTCGCTTCTTCAGGTCGAAGTACTCACGATGCATTTTTAGTCGCATTATATAGTCCGCGGAGGGTCAAGCGCGACTTTTTTCCGCCTTTTTTTGGATTATTTTCCCGCGTTTTGTGGAAGACACGCTTCCTACTGGTGGATAGCGTGTAACCATCTTCTCTATTGACATTATTAGGTATTTTTGAAGTTTCAATAGCCTCCCTAATCAATATAGGGAAGTCCAGGGTCTCTTTCGCGATTAAATTTCTTTCATATCTTAAACCGATCCTTTATTCGAGAGCGTCAATAATTAACGAGGGTAGAAATAACACATGTATGGTAACTGAGACGTGAGAGCGAAGTAGGCACTCATGGTCACGATGATGCAATTTCATCTTAACATATTTTTACGTGACCAGTATATCAGTATGCATTGAAAAATTGATCCTTTCAGCACGAATAAATGTTGTTCCACCAATAAGGTACAATTGCAATTTATGAATGCTTGGTATCCGATTTCCAGTGCCGGAGAAAGATAATTACACAACAGTAATTTTTCATCGAATTCTAGAATCTGATAAACCTCTAGTCCATGTAGTTGAACTTTCGTTGAAGACCTCCTGATGTAGTCGGTGTGCAGACACTGCAAAACGTTATTGTAAACGTGAAGTGATGTGATATAGTGAGAGGTGAGTTCTTTTAGTATTTGTAAAATGATTTTGTGGACCTGGGAAACTATCTTAAAATTTATTTTACAGGGTAAAAAAATATAATTCCTCTTCAATTGAAAATACTCAAGCTATTTATGTTCGAGCAATGCAATGAAATGCAAGAGTTTCGGTCCATGAGTATGTCAAAAATTGAAACAGAGAGTTGGATCGTGTTTAAAGCTTCATTCTTGACTTTCATTATCTAATTAATTCATTATCTAATTAATCTATTAATTTTGGCCTCCATGGCCTCTGATTGTTATTGCTTGAATTTCATGGTGAAAAATCATTCTAAAATTCAAATATAATTATAACCCGAAGCCCTCGATATCGTGTCAAGTGTCCTATCCAGTTCATCTTCACATACTTCCTAAACTACTGAATCTTTGAGAAGCGGATCTGTGGCTGGATCTGTATCGAGAATTTCACCCTGAGAGGAAGGGATCAGAATATTAGGTTCAGAATATATACTGGGGCGCGTGTCCAGCCTAATGGTAGGCACTCTCCTGGTAAAATGTTTAATATTATAGTACAAAATATAGTTTCTAGCCTTTTTTAAGTACTTTGAAATATATAGCTTAGTTATTTTTTGTATTAATTCAGTTATCCTTGACAAGGTTGATTCTAGTATGAAGGTTTTGTGTTTGATCCTGCTCGTTAACCTCTATAAATACACTCATGCAGATTTTAACGTGGATTACCCATAATTCATATAGTAATTGCAAGTTACGTAACCCATGTAATTTCTCGTATCTTTGTCCCAAACGCAATGTTTGAGCCTTGGTTATCAAGTAGCTGAGCGGACTGGAAGGTCAGCTATTAAAATTAGGTAGTTGGAAGGAAGCTGGGAGCGGATGTCTCGCTCGCATCCCGTCACCCCTTCCTTTGACTGGCTAGGGTAGTGGCAGCAGAATAATCTTGCGGGAGTGAGGGTGTTTCTGTGATCTATTCACCCCCATCCGGAGCATATCCATCGTTTTCCCTTACTCCTTTTAAACAGTCCCGCCCCGGCAATCCTGGCTAATACAGCTCGTCCATTGTGCGCCCAGCAGGAGGGAATTGGGAGGTCACTTCGACCCTCAATTGGCATTCTGCTATGGTGGAGGGGGTGAATGATAGAATCACGGCTCAAAAGGGGGAGATAGAGCGGTGGTGAAAAAGACTGGGGGGTTCAGTAGGCGACGGAGTGTGCCGATTGTTAATTCGACCCGGGAAGAACGATTTGCTTTCCCCAGTTCCGGCCTTGTAAGCGTTCCCGCTCCCCCGCTGAGCCCGCTTGGTCGGGAGAGGGGGGGAGGACTGTGATAGGAACAGCCCGCGCTGGCGGAATTGGGGGAGGGAGACGTAGTAACGCAAGAAAGAAGTGCCAACCCGCCAGCAATTCGGGGATTACTGGGAAGAAGAGGGGAAGAGGAGGGTGGCTGCCTCGTCCTAATAGGGTGTCGAATGGGGTGCGAAATCTTTTCGGTTCTGTTGTGTTGTGTCTGTGTCTCTCGCACCCTGCGGGGGTGTGTTCCTGGGGCTTTTCGGAATGGTTAGGGACTGTGGGAACGGTACAAATGTTTCCTAAGGGTGGAGAGGGAGAGATCGTTTGGCCCTGAAGGATTAGCCATCGCTAAAGGTCGGTGTGAGTGAAACAGAAAGATTCGGAGGATGGGAGGAGTCGGAATAGGGGTGTGTAAGGGAAACCAGCTGTTTAACGCCCCTAACAAAAGGGATTTCACGCGGCCCTTCTTCTTAAATCCCTTCCCTTAACCCTTAGTCCGAGCAGATCCTACCTCTCTGCCACACCCTACCCAACACTCCGCGACCTTTCATTGCGCAGGGCGTATATCGTGATCTACTCGGTTGGAGCGTAAGGGGAGTATGGCACTCATCAATCCCAGCCAGGATATTCATTTTTTGTCGCGTTCACCCTGTGCCTATTACGGAACTTTACCCAATATGATATATCGAGCGTCACCGCTATTGTAAGACATAATAGCAGTTGTCGGCAACGCTATTGGGAATATCGTTATGATATCGTCTAATACAGTCCCGCTGAACTCTGTGATAAATCTTCTATCGGCGACGTGAATGGGAAAAAAACAGACAAACGGAAAAAACGGCCAAATACTACAGCAGGGAACAGTGAAGCTGCTGATATCTTCCCAGCCGTCAAGTTCATCCATTGTTGTCCATAATATATCTTTAATTGAAACTTAACTAATAATTTCATTGCAGGTAATTTAGACAACCATCTCGATGGGTTGGTGGATGTCACTTTCAGGTGTCCCTCAGCGCTTGGTCTTTTGAGATAAGTTTTTTCAGCCATCCAGGATGGCTGGAGAAATTTAAAAAAATGTTTCATCTTAAAATTTTCTAAATGATAGTGGGTTCACCGGGACTAGCCAAGGATAGCTTACGGAGTCACCCGCAATGCACAAATGTGCGAAATTCCACAGAGGAAATATTATCCGCCTTGACCGGAACTCGAACCCGGATCCCTTGACTTCCGGCCGAGTGCTCATTCAGTTAGCTGGATGAAGCACTCGGCCGGATATCGAGAGATCCGGGTCCGAATGCCGGTCAAAGCGGTTGATTTTTCCTCCGTGCAATTTCCACCATTAAAACTTTTACTCTTTACAAAGGAATAAAAGTGGAAATGAGTACATTTTTCCTGCTAGACCGATGGAAAAAGTGTATGTGTTTGAATACATGCGATAGGAAGCGATCTCAAGCAACTCCATATGCGATTCGGTTGTTCGCACGGAAAAGATTCCCGCTTGATATTTCCCGCGCCGGCTATGGCGCCAGAAATGCCGTCGTGAGAACAAAGCTTAAGTGCTCAAACTGTGGGACACCCTACTGTGTGAACCGGGAGTATGGGAGACGAAGTAATCATCAATCCTGGGATGGCATAGATTTGAGGGTTCCGCAGGGGTGCTACCTTGGTCCCATCCCTTGTTCGGTAAAACCCTCACTCACCCTCGAGCGTGCGGGGAAACCCTACAGGACATAATCCCGATCCTCAGCGGGATGGGACACGAGGCACGCTGCTCTTTTCTTCTCCGTAAAGTTTTCAATTTGCGTTCCACGGACCATTCCCCCCCTCTCTGCGACAGAGGAAGGGACCGCCGCCACCGGTGAGGGCACGTGTCGGATCGCTTTCCGACGAATTTCACGCTTTGATCGTTTTAATGAAAACGCGTGCATGGTCACAGCGGGATGATATTTTTGGAGTGGGACTTAAAAGACATTGTGCTGAAGTATTATGACTATAACACCCTGACAGGTGATGGCCTTCCCCACTGTCTTGAGTGGGCAGCCTGGAAATATACACCGTAGCTGATTTATTTGAATGCTCCTATCTCTCATCCCTCGTCAGATTCACCTTTATAAATGAACCGTGGATGAACACAATAACTCTTTACATAAGAAGTCATATCATTCAGTATCCCTTTCAAGGGCGCATCAATTCATTGGACAGGATTGGATATTTGGGGAGGCGACCGACGGTTAAGGTCATTTGCGCCATAGGGGATAGGTAAGGGGGGAAGGGTGGATAGAAACCCAGCATCGGCATTAGCCTGCTCTTAACGAAAGGCGCCAAGGGGACCACGGTTTAGCGTCTCATCCGACAGACGGAGTACTGTACTTGAAGTGCCTTCCACAAGACACTCAAGTAGGGATCGGGTTCCCTCTGAAAAGCATCCACCTCTGCAGGGATTTGAACCGTGGCCACCCGTGTGGTAGGCATCAGTTCATTCTCAGCAATACAATGGCGGATGGGTCGGCCCAAGTAGCAGTTTTAAATGAATCTGAATTTTTTTTCCAGACGTATCACTGATTTATGCTCATCATCTGGTGGTTAATAACAACTAACTCCTCGCAAAAAGTATGAATGTGTTAAAAAATAAAATTATTTCATAACATTATTATTTTTTCAAGGTAGTATAATGATAGATTAATAGCTAGTTGCAGGAACGACATATATGTATTCAATAAAGTTATGGGACCCATTAGCTATAGCAACCAGTCTACAATTATTTCTGAAACACTCGATAAATTTATTGGTTTCATAACTTACGGCATAGAGTTATAAGTTCCGTAAGTAGCCAAGATGGCGGAAACGCGATGAACCGCTTGGAGATTTAATTATTTGATAAAAGAGTTGTTTTGAGACGAATGACCAGTTTCCTTACTCATTCTGAAAAATTATAATGTGCATTCGCAATTATAATGGATGAACTTTCGTGCATTTTATCCGGCGGTAGAATATTAGATCAAACATTTGAAACGATTTATTATCGGTAGAGAAGTTATGAAACTGATTGCTGTGTTCCTGCAACGCGAATGTTAAAATGAAGTACATAACTTCACAGATTTCATACTTTAGTTCAAAAAGATTCTTGCCATTATATTTGGTCTTAATAGATTTCCAATGATACCAAGTTTATCATGGTGAATGGATTTGCTCTGATATTTATGCCTTGTACGCGTTACACCGATATGGTTGTGAAGCCTGAAAAAACAGCGTCAGGGCAAAAGGTTGGTTTCAATGGCGATTTGGTAATATTGGAGAATGTTGGATATGAAAATAATTGAGAACTTCGCCAAAGAAGAAATCTTGAAAAGTATTGGCGAAAAAAAGTCTTACATTACATCTTTACGCGGCTGGTGACCCAACACCCCCTGCCACACGCCCGTGCGGCGACTCGCAGGGTAGTATGTAGATGTAGGTATAGTGTAGCTGATTAGTAGACTTGATCTCTAATGCATGATTCTTACTTTGCTGCGTAGTACATCTACATCTACACCTACGTCATACCTTGCAAGCCACCCAAAGTGTGTGTGGCATGGGGTGCTTCCACACCAGGCATGCATGAATGATACGGTAGAATACCGAAATTACATTGAAACCCGCGTACCACACATGCAAAGCGGCAATTCAAAATCTAATAACCAAGAAACATTCTATCGTCAATCGTTCCAACATGCAAGGGATACAAAGACTACTGCTACATATTCAAAATATCATGCATAAAAAAGAACATCAATATTTCCATCAGGCATGGATAAGAACGTAGAGAATATAAAGAGAAAGATCTACTGTCTGCCTATTGTTACTATTCGAACTATTCATGACCACGATCACAGCTGTTATGGTCCCGAATGGTACGCGGAAAAAATGACATTTTATACAAATCGGTTCTACAATCTAGCTCTCTAATTTTATTGGCGCGATCTAATCTGCCGTAGTACGAAGGGGTTAATAGTATGTTTTTTACGTCGTCAGAGAAATGATTTTCCTGAAATTTATTTAGGAGGTTAAGCCTATAATTTAATCTACGCTGTGATATCGATTCCCATCCTAATTCTTCTAACAGTCCAGACACACTAGCCAACTTATCGTAGCATCGTTTCACAAACCTAGCTCCTCTTCGCTGCACGCGATCTAACTCTGATATCAACCCCGCTTCGTATGGATCCCATACACTAACAAGACTAATCATGCGAAGATCATGCGAAGCGTAGTACTAACACTACGCTTCGCATGATCCTTGCTTACAATTGTATCTCGTTTATCACCAATAAATTATCGGCCTTCACAATCGCATTGAGCTCAGTTGTCGGCCAACGCCTCAAATAACCAATCCAAGAGAGTAATATTGCAAGAAAATGAAGATGGCTGACGGAGGAGGAACATTTAGGGTTGTAACTTCTCTTTTACACGGTGAAGTTCAAGAAGTTACCTTTGCGACATAGATTTCAATTTTGCGACAATAAATTCAATGAGAATTAATGTACAGCTGTGAATAACCGGAGGAAATGTGCAGAAAATTTCAAATATGAAGGAGGAATTAGACAAAATTGCATCAAGTAAGCCACAAGAAGAAAATTCGTATGGAATAAAGGTTTGATATGTCGCATTGTTGTTATGATCATCGAAAATAGTTCTAGAGAGGCAATGCTCTTTGTTGGTGTCTTAAGAATGGACTTTATTGATCGACCCTTAAGAACTAAAGTATCTTTACAAAATTTGGAGATTGACGATTTCACAATCGTTCTCTTGAGCGCAGCTGAAAATAAAAGGTTCGCAAACTCCCAAGCGCCGACTCGGGTGCAGACTCGATAGCAGAAGAAGAGGAATTTTTCAATTGGTAAAACTTGAGTAATCGAGTCAGAGATGAGAAATGATTATGCGTTTACATAAAAATAATTACTGTAAAATGATTGCAATTGTATAACAATGAATGATAGCAAAAGTTTTCGAGGCAAGGAAAAATTTTAAAGGTCATAATATTTTGGTTAGGTTCAGCTCATGTTCAAGATAATATTATTGTTTTATCATCATTTACCCAATAATTATATGTTTGGTAGCATGATTCCACATGATGATTCGTAAAATTATTCCAACAATGTTCATCTGTTTTGTAAAAAAAAACATAATGAGAAATTTTCTAGCGCAACACAATTTCTCACAGAACTAGTTGAAGTAACTTTGACGAGGGTCTTTGATGGAATAATACAAAGCGAAATGAGCGAAAATGAGCGAAATGCGTCACTGACTTTTGGCTTCGAACTCATGTCTTTAAGATTGTCGCTGCATACAGTCCTTACTAACCTTCGTAGGCAGGTTACGAAGGAAATATTTGATATTGTGCTCTTACGTGAAGAAAATACTTTGACGTTAACCTATCGTCTATCTCCTCTTTATATTAATTCGATTTATTTTGGCGTATCCTTTCTTTTGGAATTTAACTAAGTAATGACATATCCGGTGCTTCATTTTCAAATGAAGCTCTTAATCTAGTGCCGTTGGGGAAATTTTCCTAAGCCATAATTCAGCGCACTGAAACTCCACAAAAACATGCACAAAGGTATGATATCTTAAATCAGATTCAAATTCAAACAATTCCAGCTTGAGAGCGCAAAAAATATATCCTGTTAAATTTCGGTATTTATAAATATAGTAGAAGCATTTGTTACTTTTACAAGGGTCTTGGATGGAAAAATTCAAAGATGAGCGAAATTTTCAATGACAAAATTCATAACAGGCTTTTGGCTTCGAACTCAGACCTTATGGTTGTCACCGCATACAGTCCTTACTAACCTTAGCAATCAAGTTATGGAGGAAATAAGTACTCATACAGGGAGAAAATAGATACTTTTACGATAACCTATCGTTTATCTCTTCTCTACATAAATTCGTTAGATTTCGGTGTTTTCTTTGTTTCAGAATTAAACTAAGTGAAGCGTCAATCATGGGTTTGTATTCCTTACCTGACAAATATCCAGTGCTTCATTTTCAAATGAAGCTTTTAATTTAGTGCCGTTGGGGAAATTTTCCTAAGCCATAATTCAGCGCGCTGAAACTCCACAAAAACATACACAAAGGTATGATATCTTAAATCGGATTTCAACTCAAACAATCCCAGCTTGAGAGCGCAAAAAATATATCCAGTAAAATTTCGGTATATATAAATATAGTAGAAGCATTAGTAACTTTGACAAGGGTCTTGGATGGAAAAATTCAAAGATGAGCGAAATTTTCAATGAAAAAATTCATAACAGGTTTTTGGCTTCGAACTCAGACCTTATGGTTGTCACCGCATACAGTCCTTACTAACCTTAGCAATCAAGTTATGGAGGAAATAAGTACTCATACAGGGAGAAAATAGTTACTTTTACGATAACCTATCGTTTATCTCTTCTCTACATAAATTCGTTAGATTTCGGTGTTTTCTTTGTTTCAGAATTAAACTAAGTGAAGCGTCAATCATGGGTTTGTATTCCTTACCTGACAAATATCCAGTGCTTCATTTTCAAATGAAGCTTTTAATTTAGTGCCGTTGGGGAAATTCTCCTAAGCCATAATTCAGCGCGCCGAAATTCCCCAAAGAGACGTACAAAGGTATGATATCTTAAATCGGATTTCAACTCAAACAATTCCAGCTTGAGAGCACCAAAAAAATATATCCTGTAATCTTTCGGGGCGGCTTTTTTGACCCATGTCATTCCTCCTTTTACAGCCCTCTCTCTCTCTTTCTCTCGTTGTGTGTGTACAAGGAAGGTGAAAGCAATGGATTCCGTCCAAAAATGGCAATAAAAAGGAATTAAGACTTTTTGATGAAGGAGGGAAAAAGGGGAAGTGCCGCCTCTGCTATCGCTACGGATTGGGACCCCTGAAGGATTTTCGATCCGGTTCTTTTTTTCCTCTTTTTTTTAATTCTTTATTATATCACCGACATTTTTCTGCTTCCCAATCCGGGTTCGGACTCAGTTACTCACTGCACTCATTCGAAGAGGTGGAAAAGGGTTTGAGTTGTGCGGAGATTGAGAGAAAGAGAGAGTGTGGAAAAAAAAATGAAGGCGGGCGGAGGAAGGTATTAGCTCTGGCGGGCGGAGAAATTGAATTTATCGCTGGATTGGACCACTTCAGTAATTTATTTAGCGCCTAAAGAGTCTTCCCCTTTTCATCCGGGCTCGGATTACCCTGTCTCGACCCGCGAAATCTAAAGCTCCCAATTAATTCCGAAATCTCCGGATAGGGAGTTAGTACGAACGAACCCCACCGACGTATTAGTCGTGGGCATCGATTCAATAGGAAAAAAACATCGATTAACTACAAACTTGCACGGTCGAATTTGGCAAGGCATCGATCTAATGCGAGATTGGTTTTAGTATGATAGAAATTGTTCTTAAATATTTATGGGTAAGGGAAATAAGAAGTAGTTATACCAAAAATATTTATGAACAGATGATTGGACTAAAATGGTTTTTTTAATAATTAGAGTGTTTAAATAATTGCATGCGAATTTATCAATGAAGAAAAAAAATGCCTAAAATAGAGCCAATGCACACTTTGGTTTGCGATTCAAGAGTAGAAAACATCGATTAACTACCAAGTCGCACTATCGACTTTGGCAAAGCATCAGTCTAATACAAGATATGGCTCAATATGAAAGAAAACGGTGCTTCCATTTTTATGGGAAGGGGAAATAGGGATTAGTTATACCAAATATATTTATGAACCTATGTTTGAATCATAATAGTTTCTTAATAATTAGATGGTTTAAACTATTGCGCCCAAGTTAATAAATTAAGAAAAAGTTGCCTGAAATAGAGCCAGTGCGCTCTTGGTTTGCGATTCAATATTTTTAAAAATTGACTAAATGCCAAGTTCTAAAGATCAACTACTACTAAAGGTATACTAAAATCACTAATATATTCTGTTTAAATTAATGGTTGAAGGCATAAATTTGTGGAAAATTGTCTCAGACATGACGAAAAATAATCTTATTACATTCCACAAAACTTTATTGCCAACCCACGTTTCGACTGCACATTCATTCATTGGTCGTTCAATGCTAAGATTGGTAGACTGCACTCTTCCGCCCTTCCCTGTTCAATCCTAGATCACTTATCTCCTGTAGTCTCTTTCTAGGTACTTTCCTGTTTATTTGGTCCATAAACACATTCCTGGGTATTCCTCTTGGGACTTTTCCCTCACCCCAAAACAGTATTCCCTCAAGGGTACTTGTATTCAAACAATTTGTATTTTTTCACCCAATGATGACTCTAAAAGTGTCCGCGTAAAAAGGTATGACGATTATAATACGTATTAGATATGAAATATCGTATTATACAAAACCATCGATTCATTAACCATCACTGAAACAGATATGAATATTATTACTAGATGATCGAGGATCTTAATTTTCAGTACTGCAACCCTTCTGAAAGTTTTGAAAACTTCATCTGCATGGCATTCATTTTCTCTTAAAAATGCGCATTACTGCAGTCCATCGTTGGAAAACAAAAATTATGCAATATATACTTAAAATGTGGGAGTTTAAAATGCACTTTTTTATCTATAAAATTGCTTAATTGCTTTTTGCAATTTACATGACTATTTGGAATGCGGAAGACGCGTGAATTTGTCGAAAGTCAGATGATCTTCATGACGCATACGACATACATTTCAAAAATTATTTACATTAGTTTTAAGCAAATATTATTCAACTCTATTTTGGATCATAAAAATGTTGAAAATTACGTAGAACTACGTTACAGTGAACATTCTCGTGAACCCTTGCAACGCAGTGGCGCTGTTCTCTGGGGCAAGCACTAGAGGGAAAGGCGAAGGAAGATCCCTCCTTGGCTGAGGTAGAAGCCGGAACTAAAAGGTTGTACTCGGCCAAGGTGTACAGCCTTCTAAATCAATCCATTTACCCTGATAAGGATAATAGTAAGATAATCCGGACTCCATGATCTTTTTTTTATTGGCCTTCCGTTAGACTCACGTCTTCCTCCTGCTGTCTCCAGTAAAAATCTGGTGATATGTATATTCAAAAATTGTGGTCGTCGTCAGTTTTTATTCGACCGTCCTTCCTCGATGGTGTTCCGTAGAAGATGAAAGGAAAGATTCGAGTTCCATCACCGCTTCTTCAATATTAATAGCTCGTGAGATGAAAAATGACGGAAGAGGCAACTGTATTTCTTTCCACCTGCGAGTGATCGTTCGTAAGCATTGAATCAGGACTGTGAAAGTCTGAAGGAATTGGAAATATGACCGGTCTACCACGTAGGTGCAGAATTCATAGTATTGTAAATATGGAAGTCTCTGAGTAGTCTCGACTAAGTGCACGGACCAGATGACTTTCCAGCTGCTCGATTGCCGATGTGCGTCAAGTCCGACACCGTCTGCCCTACGCGCACTTTATGATGGTTGGAGAGATTTCAGTCTATAGTAAATACGTATCGGCGTGAAACTTTGCATCAGTTTCTTCAGCCAAACCTACACATGAAAGAGAAAAAATTGCAATTTTTAGGCTTTCGATTTTTTTACTAATAAATTTTGTTTTAACACGCAGCCTCTTGACACAAGATAAATATGTATTAATAATTCGTTTATATAGGCACAGATTTTCTAAAATCGCGCAATAATTCATTTTACATTTTTCTGTAATAACCTAGCAAAATACCATTGTGCCCTGCCGAAGCAAAGGTTCAGAAATTCATTCCTGGCTTTAATACGATATTCAAGTATATTCCCTGCCGAAAACTACCAAGATCTCAACTCAGACAAAAATAATTTCAGAATAGATGTTACGTAGTCCTACTGGACTACGTAGAATACAGCCATGCATGTTTTTTAACTCAAAATTTTTATTTCATTCATTGTTTGTACTGAAAAACATTTTCCATTAATATATTTGTTCTTTTCTAACTAAAACAAATCTGACTATGTGTATTCTTTCAGTAATTTGTTTAACAAAATTCAATAAAAATCGGTCCTCACACTACAGTCACAATAAAACTCTCAATATAATAAACACTAAGCACAAATGACTTCCTAAATTCCCTTATTATTCTAACATCGGACAACGACAAAGTTAATTCGTGGTGTCTTGAGTTGGAGCTCTTGAGTACTGCACAGTAAAGGCGTTCTTATGCTCTTGCAATGCTTTTACACAAGAATTCGAACTAACGCTATATCAACGAAGTGGAAGGAGTTGACATAAAAGAGTTGTGAGAAATCAAAAAGGCGACCGGGAATCACCCTGTCTTCAGACCTAACGTATGGGATATACATGCGAGTCATTTGCAGTTTTGTAGTAAAAGAACTTCTCATGGGAAGAGTGGCTAAGTTCCACGATGAATAAGTGAGAGAGAGAGAGAGAGAGAAGCTACTTTGCTCAGCTCGGACCTCATCTCGCATACGCCGCAAGAATTTGAGACTCTGCACTGAAAAATTAAATTTGCGAATAAAATAAAAATAATAATAAAACAAAAATCAATAACAGGAAAGCCGCCTACTTAGCTAAAACTTCTGCGATCGTACCGAAAGTGTCTTAATAAATGAAGAAATTAGCTTGAGAACCTTTAGAGGGTCAGAGGCTACAAGCTAAGCTTTCAGTTAGATTACTTGAAAAGTTCAGGTGAGGAGAGTTTTAGTACGACTGGAAGGATATTAGCAACTACTATTAGATACTGCGACAAAATTAGATATGCTCGCCTAATTGACAGGTACTAAAACTCTTTATTTCCTCGTAGCCTTAGTGATTATAAGGAAAGCAGCGTGAAACTATCTTAAGACATATTGTTAGCACATAATTCCCAAATAGTCCCACTTTTTCCTTAATCTCCACCCCTTTCTATGGTATGCATCCTGATACGACATGACAAGCTGTACCCTGGACATTTGTCGCTGCGGTCGCTCACAAGGTAATATTGATGTAGATGAATATGGAATCCTGGTTTCCCCCAGACGAGGAAGTAACGGATTAGCATTAAAAAGTAAGAACGGAGACCTACACTCAACCAATCTTTGGTAGAGTGACAAACAAATGATGACTATAATGCAGAACATGGATTGATCTACCAGACCCACCGAGTGTGAAGCCAGTATCCACACAAGAAAATACACCAACTATGATGTACAAAATTTTTCATCAAGATAATATCGAGCTTTATTCACTCCTTCGCCCATCTTCAACAATGAGCACCCC
>OY720643.1:77335681-77483495 GCA_963169105.1 Ceriagrion tenellum
CTCATGAGAGGAGGGCAAAGTTGCGTTTTCACACGTCCGATTTTTAATTTCCGTGGGAGGAGCGCAGCAACTACGTACCACGCAGACTATGTGGCGGCAGCGAGCTAAAATTTACGCTCACGATCACTCATTTGTTTCTACAAATTTAGTCATGCAACTAATAACTTCAGCCATTTGTAGTATTAAAGTTCTTGATATTAAATTTTCGAAGTTCTACCTGTAGTTTCGTGGAAGTTATTTAAGATTGAAATTATTTTGAACGCTGTCCGTGAAAAGTCTCTCTTTAGGTACTGAAATTGGTCTCCACAGTGCATTTTTCCGTCATTACCAATTCAATTAATGTATAATTTCCGCAATTTAAACACACCGACGTCTTATCTTTATGGATCGAAGCAGTTAAAAGCATTCAATATTATATATAATTTTTAGGCTTATTGATATTTAGACTATTAATTTAGAATTTTTCGGTTTCTTCCCATGATGCAACATATTAGTCGGCAACCTTTTTGCCGGCATCATTGAGTCTGAGCGTGAACCTGATTATGCCTGGAATGCCGGCGAAACGGTGGTCCACAAATGTACTGCAACGCGGTAAGAACCCGATAATTTCTAAATTGTAAGAAAACCGCGGAAGCCTTCGTAACAATTCTGTCGGTATTTTGTTGGTAGATGGCATCGTGTGGTATGGCATCCGGCAGTCATTGCATACTTTAAGATCTGATGATTTCCCGGCGTACTGTTTGCTGGAATTCTTTCCGGTTTTCGAGGTCCCTGCCCGACTCGATCAACGGAACGTCGGCAATTATGTAAAATGTAACCCGGTGTAGAACTTGAGGAGATTTCCTCCATTCATTGCATGTTTTTTTATAGTCATCTTATTCATTTTGTTTTTTTGGTTAAAACACGTAAGAATTTTACCTCAGAGTAATTAAGAACTTACCATTAACCGTGTATCCCCTTTACCGACAATCAACTGAAAAACATAAATCGTGGATACCATTTTTTAAGTTTATTTATAGTATTATAATGGCTTAGCCCACATCAACTATTCTCCCAATCTGGTTGGAAGTTCGCTGCGTACTGCGCAAGTTTTAAAGTGAATGGAAGGCAAGTGAGCTTGGGTGAAGTGCGTAGCAGACAAGAGCGAATGGAAATCTCCATTGACGTGGATCTTCACATCGTGATTTTTTATTGTTGAGAAATTCGTGATAAAGATGTAAAAGAGAATTTGTGGTACCTTGGTCTCTGATCTCTTCAGTTTAATCTTTCAACGTAATTTTGAAGTAATACGAGAATACACAGCTTCTTTCCTAGCAAATCAAAAACGAATTACCATACTTTTCATATTCTCAAGTGCGTGTACAATATACCTACCAAGTAAATAGCTCGAGGTTTGTCGAAGTAAAGCTACTCCTCTTCATGAGTAAGGGTCGACTGAGGAGCATGAATTAATTCAATAAATAAGTATATACAATTAACTATCAGGTTCATAAAATGCATTCCGTGATAGAGATATGGGACGTATAAGGAGCCAGCTACAAGGATTTCTTTTATGGAAAAACTACATTATTACAATAATTGTCAATATTTTTCATACAATCACATGACCCTACTTCTGTGACAACCAGGTGAAGTCAATATGCATTTTCTACAGAAATCCTTTATGGTAGTCGTAGTTATTAGGTAATTACTATAGTTCCGAATGCCATTTACTGCCATACAATCCAATACTATTGGAAGCGTTAGACATTGCATTTCAAAAAACGGCATTGGATAAATCGCTCTGGTACGTATATACACACAAGTCTAAGGCAAGTATGAATATCTCCAGATATGGCAGGCTTAGAACCTACGGCCTTTAGTAAGACCAACATGAACATCATGAATCAAGTGGTCGAGGTCATTATGTTTCTTCTTTCTGACTAATCAGCTAGTTTGATATGCCTCTACAGATTGCAATATTAACTTTAAACGTATCTATTTGGGCGCAAGCTAAGTAATTTAAAATATTTATTGTAGTGATGAACAAATAAGATGTTCTTGCCCTGAACTCAAACACTTCATGACGCAGCTCTTGGTATTACAGTCAGAAGTCACTTTCATAGTATTTGGGTTGACGACATCGGGCAAGAATATTAGTTTTTGTTTAGAGTAAAGCTGTTACAATACGTTTTACAATGTTACTATTACCGAGTTCTCAGTCTATTAACTCTAAAGTGAGACAAGGTTAGATATCATAGAGTTTTTTTGTAATTCCTAGGACTAATTCATTAATAGCTCATCACTAGTACCTCGAGACTCTCGAGAGTCTCATGGAAGTTGTCTCGTCTAGGATTTCCGACCCCGGCCTCGTTTCGAGTTCCGTGGCAACACTATCGGCCATATCTCTCGGTGGACTCTTTTCATGTTGTAGAAAGGAGAAGTTTGAGGGTTAAGAAGGGGGGGACAGATCCATAGCAGGGATCTTTGAGTGTGACTGCTGCTCCAGATAAATACGATATGTTACTGTCGATATGTTTGTGAGCAAAATTTTCACAACTGCTACTTCCAGTTGTCAATTCAGTAGTGTTTATTGTGATTCTATTTTTTTTAAATAGTAGGCAGTATAGATCAAGTGGTTTTCTTCACATATCTCGGAAGAACCATCACGTGGGGCAGAAGAAGTACAACGGACATCAAGCGGAGAATTGCCCAAGCTTTTAAGGCGTTCATGGAATAATGACAGCTGCTGTGCTCAAAGAAAATAGGACTGCAAACCAGGAAACAGTATATGAAAATATTTGTGTGGAGTATAGAACTCTATGGATCAGAAACATGGACCATTGGAAAAGCTGACCAGACATTACAAGAAGCCTCTGAATCATGGTGCTGTAGGAGAATGCTGAAGATAAAATGGAAGGACAAAATAAGAAATTATAAGGCTTACAGAAGTGTAGAAGAGGAAAGGACTATATAGAATACCACACAGAGAAGAAGAAAAAGATGGTTTGGACACACCGTGAGACTCAGTGGGTTTGTCAAGACGATTTCATTAAAGATAAGTTTGAGGGAGAAGTCCCTAGAGGAAGACACGGGAATAAGTCCATGGACCAAATGAAGAGGAAAGTACATAGGACAAGATACCAGGAGGTAAGGGACCTGGCGATAGATTGGGAAGGATGGAGGGCTGCAGTCAATCAATCTTAGCATTGAACAACTGATGAATGGATAAAGACAGTATTTAAGCCTATTATTTCAGAGAGCGATAGTGAGTTACCTAATAGTTAGATGCCTTTTGATCAAAGCAATCCAATATTTATTATGATTCAGTGCTCCAAGAAAGACGATATAATGGATAGATTTATGTGAATTGCATTATTTGAATCTGATGATTTTATCTTAAACATGAGAGATAATACTTATTGTTTACTAAATGGACCTGGGAAACATAGAAGCTATAATGTACACTAATCAGATTCGAGCGTTAGCGTGTGGGTTCGAAACACTTGACTGGATGGCTATAGAAAAAGTAACTTATTTATTTGTAACGCGGTGTTGGAATTGGTTCCCTACGTGACACAAAGATGAACACATGGAGCGCAAGTGTGGCGACAGTGTTTTACAAACGACCCTTTACTCTCTGCTAAATGCGGAACGCTCTATAGGTTGCTGTTATGGCATCTCACCCAAGCCCTTCACTTGTTTCATCCATCATTCACCGACTCGTTGTTAATCAGCACTGGAGAATAAGCGTATTGAGAAAGGGTAGGACAGAAGCGTCCTCTAGCTACCGCCCCCTAAAAACTCTACTATCCCTTCCCCACCCTCAACCCATAATGCTCCCCCTTCACCTCCTCCCACGCCCCACCCCCTCCCCCTGGGAGAGTGGAAACGACGAGAGATGGGGGGAGGGGAGAAAGGACAGGGGCGATGGAGTGGATGGGGTTGGATGCTCCGTGCAAACAGAGCCTATTGATTATTACGGCTACCCTGATTGGCTGCCTTACTAATTTACGGCTGATTGGAGTCCGTTCCCATCTCTCCCTCTCTCTCTCCCCCTCGGTATCTCTCTCTCATTCACTCACCCACTAAGCACGTGTAAAAAACACACATGCCTATTTACAATGAGCTACATGGAATTAAATAGTGATATAATTGGATTAGTTTACAGAAAATATCACATACTGCTGTAAAAAATACAATATACCTACCATTGAATAATGCGTGGGAAAACTGCTAGACTAAGTATCTTGCGGGTTAAAGTAGGTTTGAATGCAGGTCATTAAATATCTTATAGATATTAACATGTTCAGGGCCATTTTCACTGGTTGTTCCATCCTAAGACCGGTTGACTGCAGACCTCCACCCTTCCCTATCTAATGCTAGTTCCCTTACCTCCTGGTATCTCTTCCTATGTATTTCCCCCTTTATTTGGTCCATGAACTCATTCCAAGGTCGTCCTCTGGCGACTTTTCCCTCCATTTTACTTTCACTTATGTTCTTCACAAACCCATTTTCTCTCAGGGTGTGTCCAATCCATCTTGTTCTTCTTTTCTCTTTGGTGTTCTATGTGGTCCTTTCTTCTTCACTCTTCTGTGAACATCGTCATATCTCATTTAATCCGTCCATTTTACTGTCAGCATCCTCTTCTAGCAGCAGGTTTCGAAGGCTTCTAGTCTACTGTGGTCAGCCTTTTAAATGGTCCATGCTTCCGATTCAAAGAGTGATACGCTTCACACGAATATTTTCGCATACAGTTTCCTTACTTGCATACTGTTTGTGCAGGTCCATATTGGCCTACAGAATTTCTTTTTTAAACGAAGAATACTTCTCTCGGACATCCCACGGGATTAGATTCTCCATAATGCTTGACGTTTCGAAAGGAGAATTTCCTGCTATCTTTAAGGCTGTGCAGAATCGTCTGGTATTATGGAGAATCTGACCATTTTGGGAAGTCCGAGAAGAATTCATCAGTATCATTAGCCGAGAAAAATTTAAATCTTTCTTTTCTTCATCTCAGCTCACGTCCAATTTTTCATTATATCCATAAAACCTACTCTCTATCTTTCTTTTATATCTTATCTCAAAATCTTAACACTCATTGTCAGCTTTAAGGAACCCCCTTGCCCCTTATTTCATCCTCAAATTAGCTTATTTTCCTCTTCCAAACCTCATTCAGAAGCTTCCTTTCCTCACATACCGTATCAAGCACCTACTAGTTCGGCTTCATTTTTCTACTCAGCACATACTCTCTCCTCCACCACATCCACATTACGATAGCCTGTAGCCTATTCTCGTCTATTTTTCTGGGAGTTTACGTATCTGCACCATGCAATCCTCCAATTAACGTGTAACTCTTCATCTGCCACTTCTTTCTATCCTTTTCCGTGGAACCTGTCATTAGCTCCTGATTACTGACCATTCTTATTTCTATATGCTTTTTTTACCTATGCTATCCTCTTCCTAATGTCTTTTTTACTACGTCCATACTCTAGTGCTGTACCCAAGGTATTAAATTACTCTACTTTTCAAGTTTGACTCCCTAATTTTACAAAATGCCTCATTATCATTGTTGTAGAAAATCTCAAGGACACAAAAACGGAACCCTCACTCATATACAACGAAAAAGATTTGATCATCGTAAGTCCTTGCCCCCGTCAAGGAAGGGCTGAGATTAACTGTGGAAATAGAGTTGTAATGATATAGAGTTATAATTATAATGAACTTGCTGCAGTGGATATGGAGTATCTGTAAAGTACTTTGCTGTAAAGGTAAGACTTTGCTGACAGGGTAAGCAATATGTGGGTGACGAAAGATAGTCGAATAGATATTCTAGTAATAGACATGTACAGAGGGAGCGTGATCCGTTGGTTTGCCCTGCGATAAATGTAGAGAAATAAGTTTTTAAATGACTTTAACAAGGCAAACTGGATTAGGAATCGAACCAGAAATTCGAAATTTGAAGATTCTGGTGCAATTCAAACACAAGTAAATGTATTATCATCGGCTATCGGCCTCATACATCCTCAGCTTAGCTTGTAAATTGTCCGGACTCTTTCTCTTTTTTTCTCCACGCAAAACCACCTTTTCTCCCGAACCGTGAAATAATGAATCTTTCCACTCAAAATAAAATAAATTGAAGTATATGTTTTTATTTTGTTTTTGTTTTACGCACAGATTATTTTTTTTCTACGTTGACCTTACAACCTCGTATTGAACACGCGCGTACATGTTCACGTACGCATGTGAAAACTCATACACCCGTTTTCTTTTAAAAATATTCTCTCTGCGCATTCACTCTCATTCAATCACATCGTCCCCGTTCACCTCGTTCGTTCCATGGGGGGGCGGTGACAAAACGAGCCACCAGCGTATTTCGCGTCTCTTTTGTTTCTGCGGGTCCCGCCATCTCCTGCCTACTTCCCCTCCATCGGCCTCCACTCATGGTTTCAATGGAATTCGGAACATGAGTGGAGCTACAGCCATGTTGTGTTCCATCACCGGCTAATTAAGGGTGAAGCTCTGTTAACATTTACACTGTCAGTAAGCTCCTCTTTTGAGCAAACTCATAGCTGATCTTATCTTTGACTACTTCAAAAGAAAGCAAAGAAAGCTGGCATAATTAGGTGGATTAGAGCATGAAAATAAAATAAGGCAGTTATAGGTATCGCAAAATTTGATGGCATTCACTTGTGAAGAGGTTGACGTCGTGGAAATAATGGACGAGAGGTTGGAAAAAGGAACGGAGAGTCCGTCAACTGGTTTATACTGGAGTACTTTGGTACTTCTGTTCCCTTAGTAACGCTTGAATCATCCTCGCTAACCGCAGACTCTCCGCTGTCGAGTATCTGCAACGTTCATAATGCCCATAGACTGCATAAGACGGGTGAAAATTCTCATTTTTCCCACCAAAGTTAATAGACCACAAAAGTTGACAAAGAGAACTCACAATTACGTTTTTAGATGGGTAGTGTTGCTATCTATTTAAATTTCTATCGACTTTGTTAATTATTATTTGATTTACCAGCGACCGCGTGATTTAAATTTTCTTTGTATGTATGGACCAAGGGCTTGTCTAGCATGATTGTTGTATAAATCACGAATCTCGCTGTGCTTAAAAAAGGTTACACAGTACAATAATTTTGATGGTTAAACTTCACCTCCTCGGCTTTTGAAAATGCATCTACAGGCGTAGTCTCATACTCTTTTGTTGGATAGCATGTGCAATAAATTGGTTAAGAAAATTAACCCCTGCCACATTATTATGAGGTGACTTGTAGGAAAATGTATTGACAATGATGGTCCCTCGATAGTTAGAATCTTTCTTGTGTTTATTCTTCGCATTGTCAAAATTTCAAAAACATAGTTTCGTGTCAGATCTGCTATCTAATGGCAGCCAACCTCAATATCAGCCAATAGTT
Organism: Ceriagrion tenellum; assembly: GCA_963169105.1. NCBI lineage: Eukaryota > Metazoa > Arthropoda > Insecta > Odonata > Coenagrionidae > Ceriagrion > Ceriagrion tenellum. Next base: position 77,343,082 of record OY720643.1, read on the forward strand.
AAAAATACGCGTAGATTCTCATATAAATCATGTGGATATCTGCGTTTCTTGGCGAATCGATTTTGGGTTGCATTTCGTTATGAATGGTACAATATTTCACAGCCCGACAGTCTATGACAGACAGACCATGCTACGGGATTATTAGATGCATAAATCGATAAAAGTCACATTCATTTTCTAGTCATTTCCAAGTCTTGTTTCACAGTATTGCCACACAGAAGGTCCTTAATCCACCGTTGATGTGAAAAATATCCGAGGTCACTCTTTCTGTGATCTATAGAAATGACGCGGTCATCAACGTTCCATTCAAAAGCCTCCGCGTTGATGAAATCAGTGATGCCATCAACGCGGAGCCTTGTTAAGCATAACGATCACTATTTACACACTGGCACTTACTCCAACTATCTCATTCATTCCATTAAAATGAGTCATAGTTAATTTCAAATTCATTAGTGCTATCTGCTGTGGTTCAAAATCGATGAGGAAGTACACTTTGTCGCACAGCCATGCATTGATTAAGACGGTTCAGTGTATACTTACGCGTCTCGTCAGTCTCAGCGGTGTTCTTTCCCAAGCTGAGTTACAACTTGAAAAAAATTGTTACCTAATCTAGACAGAATCGTTAACTCTTCAAAGAAAGGCAGCTTTGGAGCCAAACCATCTCCTGCTTCACGTGAAGGACGCTGGATGGCAGCAGTTGCGCCTCGTCGGCTGTTAGGAAGCAAATTAACATCGGTGGAGTTTCGGTACACAGTTCATTTATCTCCTAATTGACGCCTCCTCATCATGCGTAAACCTGCTGAACGATTCATTTGCTTCCGTCCTCACCCACTCCTCTTTCTTCTTTTAACAGCCAGGTTCCTCCCTTCGCTGAGATCACTGCCTCGTTTCCTCCTAAAAGAACTACCTAACATTGCCCTTCCTCTTCAACCTCTGGTGTAGTGATTACGATACGATTGAGGGCGAATCACTCAAGAGCCCATTCTTGAAGGGAGCGACTGTCTACACCTCTAAATTGAACTAGTCACCGACGTATCGTATCGCTAAAAATCCTTGTCTTATGTATAGCTTGCGATAAAATCACCTGATCGATTACCAAAATGAGAGGGCAACAGTTAATAGGGAAGTGAAATAAGTTTATTAGTCATCAGTTCAAAGCGGCAAATATCATTCGTTGTAGACGTGTAATTTAGCTTTCATGTTATAAGCTTACGGGCCGGTTTGACTTATAAATATATAGCTAACCATTATACGCAATTGTAAAAGCTCAACCCCACTGCTAGTTTATTCCTAATACACGTGTACTATTAGCAGAGTTTTCCTGTGAGCATAACAACAATGGCATAGCATATTTTTTATAAAATGTTGGCGAAGTGGAATGTGCAAATCTGAGAATTTTTGTGGAGCTAATTAACACGTGATATTGCAAGGAAATTCGTGACCCAACGAACCAGAGAATCTTTTTTAAACTAGTTTATCTATTACCTCCATTCTTTGGTAATAGCTGTCGAAAGCGTTTGCCTTTGTGTAAAATAGCATAACTGCATGTAAAGCTTGGGTACCACAAATAAGTGCATTTCAGGCGCGTTGATCAGCTTTTATTCAAGAATGAATTTCTTGCTCATCAAAGAAATTTCAACGTTAAAAAAAGAGTCAAAATTCAAACTAAATAACTACTTGTCATAGTAACTAAATTCTCCATCGCTTTAGGCAAAGTCAAATAACCTAGCCATTGCCGTTAAGTCTGGGAAGCTAGCTCTTTCTATAATTTCCCCCACAACTCTCTATCCAACCACGGCGCTTTCGCCTCTCACATACTAATTAATTGCTTAATACACGCTCTCCTATTCTTAGAACTCCTAATATTTACCCTCTTAAGATTCTTAAAAAAAACTAAGGTAATGAGATTCTATATGACAAAAAATGTGAAGATTAAAGTAGGAGGGCCCAAACTGGAGCAATTGGAGCATTTTAACTACCAGGATTGTGCACCAAAAGGAAATTAGAGCAGTAGCAAATCCTTTAGGAGAAGAATGGAGTTTGCGAAAGAAGCCCTTGGTTATAAAAGGGAGCTGATATCTGGAACCAAGGGTGAGGATATAAAGAAGACGTTGCTGGAAGCTTAATATGTAGTGTAACGTTAAATGGGGCAGAAACGAGGGCTATGAAAAGAGAAGACGAGGAATAACTACCAGCTTTCGGTATACTTATAGGTGAGTAGGAAGATGGATAAGATTTGGTAGATGGAAACTAAGACAAACGAGGAAGTGCACGGTATGGTGGGTTTGGAAAAGAGGCTTTTATTTGAGAACAGAGGGAGGCAAGGCAGTTGGCTGGTGGGAATCGATTATGTGCGATGGGTTGTCCAAGCCCGAAATAAAGGGAAAGATGCTGGATAGACTAGGATAAGGGAAAAAATAGGGTCTGTGTAAAGGATGAAGAAGGGTACATTTACATCTACATCTATATACTACCCTGCAAGCCGCCACATAGGTGTCTGGAAGGGGGTGTTAGATCACAAGCCGTGTAAATTTTAAAGGTTTTAAGAGGTGAGATGGTGATGTGTATTATGGGAATGTATTTAGTAGAACTCAGTTTTCATTGTGGTCACTTCCTGTGGGTGGAAATGACGAGTTTTTGTACCTATCTTCTCGACAATCCATCTCTCTTATTTCATCGCATTTGTCAGACCTAGAGATGTAGTGAGGTGTCATGATAATATTCTCTGTGTCGCTCTGAAAAACATCAGTTCTGAATTTCTCAAGCAACCTAAGCCGACCATGAAGCTTCCCAGTCTCCAGGGGCTCCCACCTTAATACCTCTAAAAGTTGTGAGACAGTATATGTACGCTCGTAGCAGATTTTAACGAAACGCGCTGCTTTCCTTTGCATTTTATTAATTTTTGTGGTTAAATTTTTATGACCAGGGTCCCAAATGCTCGGAGCGTATTCAACGTGTGGTCTAACCAGAGCGATGTAGCATCTCTCTTTTACTTTTTCATCCGAGGACCTTCCTATTATACGCTTAACAAAACCTAGTTTCTTTAATGTTGTACCGCATGTTTTTATGTGTGTTGCCCTCATAATATCTAAAGTTAACGTAATTCCAAGATATTTTTCTGTATGTGAAGATTTTATGTGTACCCCACCCATGGTAAAAGTATGGCATCGTGTGATGACTTTCGCAGGAAGTGAACTGTGGTCCATTTACTAAGATTTCATTCTAGCCCCCACTCCTGGGACCACGAATGAACGGTTGGACGCACGCGGAAATGGAAAAATAAATAAGAAACTGGGACTTCCAAATGTGAACGTCTTTAGTGTATTCATCGCTTTACTTCAATTTAAACCTAACTTATTTGGTAGTTAATCAAATAATAATTACTAATAGTCTTCACACTGTCTGCTTCGTTAACCAATCCTCATCCAATCTCTATATCACCAAACCGACGAAATACATCTCTTTGCACCGCTTAAATTATTTGAAGTTCTCCGTAGTATTCTATAGTTGCAAGTTTGATTGTACTTAATACTTAGTATAGAACTCTATAGTTGCAAGCACTTGAAGTACATGCAGTTATAGTGAACATATCCAAGCACTACATTCGTGTCTATTATGAAAGGGTGATTCCAGGAACATACTCTCGCTCACTCTGGATCCACACCAGAACTCTCATATTAGGAAGCCAGTGCTTTAGCTCATTTGAAAACTCCTCTTGTAGATCGCAAATACTGTCGAAAAACTTTGTCGATGAACATATGAGTTCCGTTGTGGTAACGAAGATTAGAAAAGAGGGGAACAATGAGTTAATGTAAGGACAGGGAATAATTGGGTTAAAATAGGGAGAGCAATAGGCCAAGTCTGCAATATAAGTGTCATTATAAGAGAGCGTTTGGAAACAAACTTTGTGGAACCCATGGATTTCCATATTTGAAAATATACACTCGTACAATTTCCATCCTGGTCAACCCTGATGATGGCATAATCTGCTGAAACCATGGTCGGTGACGTAAACAGAAGTGTGGTTTGTGCAAGTGTTAATTTTCAAAATTATCATTGTGAAGTACAGGGAAAAGCAGCTTATTGCTAACGTATTGAAATACATATGGACTCGAAAATATCGCCAGTTCTTTCGGGTTGTAAGGGAGAAAAATGAGAGACGGAAGCCTCTAGCGGGCAAGACTAGGCGGAAATGCTTCGGAAAAATTAATGAGCAGGTGAGAAAAAGTTTCTTTTAAAGGATGAATGAAATTTATACCCATGCTGTAAATTTGAGACATCCGGACTGGAAAATAATTATGAAGTGCTAATTAATTCGAGAAGTATGAAAACATTCCATACTCTGTGCTGACTTTCCTTCGGCCGGTCACTTTTTTAGTGTTTTTCTTTTAATTATGTTCAATTGTAACTCCACGTTCAATACATGGTAGGAGATATGTACTCCTTTTTTCAATCAAATCATCATAAGTGGGTAAAATGGATCGCAAAACACACATTCCAAGAGTCCATTATCATATATAAATCATATTGCATTACTAAACTTTGACGATCGATAGGAAGGCTACGTAGAATAGAATAGAATAGAATAGAAAATAGTCTTTATTGTTCTGGGACTTTAAGTCCCCTGGAACATAGAAAAGAAATAAATACATGCCATAACATAAAAGATTACAAAAACTAAGCAATTTAACATAGGTAATCAGTCATGTTTCTCTTGAACATCGAAATTGTCATAGAGGTTCTAACATTTACAGGTAAACAATTCCATAACTTGCAGGAGGAAATTAGGAAAGAGTGCTCAAATAATAAGGTATGGAATTTAGGGACTAAAAATAACTCAGTGACACGAGTTGACCTTTTTCCTGTATCTACATTACATATAAAATTTTCATACAAATAGGTGGGGTTTTTGGATTTCAGGACCTTGAACACGTATCAAGCCTTTTGCAGTCTTCGGCGTTTATCCAATTTCAGCCATTTAATTTTTTCGTAATAAGGCGTGACGTGTTCATCATAGCGAACGTACTAGTTGAGGCAATAAAAACTGTTACGCTATAAAAAAAGACCGTTGGAAATTTATTCAATCATTGAAAATTGCACGTATATTGTTTATTTATTTAATATTTACTACCCAGAATACAGCGCATTTGGCCATTTTTGTCTGGTGAATAACAACAACAACAACAAAAACAAACGAACACGAATTCCCATACCCCGAGTGCTGATGAATACACGCAGGCGGGATTTGAACCCATGACCCTCGGGTTAGCTGGCGAAGACGTTACCCTGTCGCCACCGGGGTCAGCAATTGTGGCACTGAATCACGCGCACGGGTGCGCGTATACTTAACAAAGTAGTTGAAAGAGGTTTTTGTAGATTTTATTCCCATGAGCTTTGCTGCGTACCACATCAGCTGTAAAATTGCAGTTATTGAAAACATTTTCAAATGGAAGATCTTAATTTTTGGGTTTATTCTCCGCAACTGTGGTATGTCATGCATTACCACGGGTTGTAAGTATTTTACTTTTAACTTGAACTTTTACAGGTAATAATAAGATTCTTGAATATTTTGTCATTCATGTATTTAACTCACAGCCAACGCTTCGCCAAATATATTGGCATCCTTAGGGCTTTGCAATACAAAAAAGAGGCATACAGCCACATATTTATACAAATGTAAGTACATATATTGAGGAATCGGAAATTTACTTACCATTGAGCTTTATATTGTAAGAATAACTAAGTAATTCATAAAATTACAAAGTATGGTATTGTTTAATATTAAGCTCAATGATAGGTAAATTTTTGATTCCTCAACTTTTGCACTAATATTTGTATAAATACCTGGCTGCATGTCTCTTTTTTGTTTTGCTAAGCCGTGAGAACGCCTATATATTTGGTGAAGTGTTGGCTGCAGGTTATTTACATGAATGACCAAATTTTCATGAACATTTTTATTATCTATATTACATTGGTCGAGAAAGTTATAAATGATCATTAAACTTTTACCTTAGAGGGGCCCTTAGAGGGGAGAGAGGGGTTGATAGCTCGTTCGATAAATATCGATAATAAGCGACTGCATGTTAAGAACTTGTGTTTAACTGTGCAATTCACTTTCTAATTAGACGTTTCTGGAGCATATTTACCCACTGTGGCTGCACTCCCTGAGAGGCTACGCGCAGGGCTATTTGTATCATTGGTTGGAAGATTCTGATGAGGCTGGTATCATTGCGGCGTGGGAGATACTGTTCTGACCCCACACGATGTCATCAGAGTAACAAAAGAAGAATGACATGGGTACAAAAAGTTCTTTTTTCATCCCAACATTAGTGATTATAACAAAAAAAGAGTCACAGTAGCACCAGGAGTATCTTTAAATTAGAATTAACCCATCCTCTTCCCGATCCTTCTCTGTATTTACTCCCATTTTATGACTTTTTTCCTAGCGCCCTCTGCCACACGCCTGTACGGTAATATATACCTAAATATTTAGAAATTATGTGATCGGAGTGCGAATTATGTATCTGGTAATGCTAAGTTTCAAATTTTCAAGTTAGTCGGAAAAAATTTTTGGGCCACACTTCACTGAAGTATATCAATTTACACGTTGGAAATAACAATACATGTTGAAATATAAATGATGCAACAATTTTATTTTTTAAATTTTGTCTCAATGAAAGCAGTGCTATGAATAGGTTTTACGGCGCAAAGTCGAAATTTGAGCGAATACCATTTGAAAAACCCATATTTTTTATTTGGCATGATCCCTTGATATGTATTAGGAATCATTGTAATCATACTAAACGTATTTTTTCGCGTTAAGGATAAAATCTGTACCTATGTAACAAAATAAATTCGAAGTATATGTCAAAAGACATAATTCTAGATGTCAAAACAGCATTAAATTTCCGAGAAACCGAATCGGTAATGCGCAGTTTTTTCGCTTTTTTTTATTCATATAACTTACAAGGGCACGTATGTCAAGTTTCTCGCAAATCTGTACATATACAAAAATAAAAATCACTCTGCCAACCTTCAAGAATCCATATCTTAAGGAAATTTCTTCATCAGAAGTAAAGCACAATAATCTACATTTAACCTCTTTCAATCATACTCATTTTTAATATGGACTGACCCCCACTGTCGTCCTTGGAGTCGCATTGTTCTTAGGTTACTTTCCTTTATTTAATTTATTTCGTAATTTTGTTACGTTAGGACTTTAAATTTCGTTCTAACGTTATGAGTTGAACAGACCTCAAGGCTCTTTCCCTTCTTATCCCCTTTTTACTCAAACTCCCTTTGATCACGTGACGCGAGGGTGAAAGGAATCTGCCTTGAATAAATTTCTGAGAAGGATGAAATTCTCCTTCTGCCTCTCACTCCAGTTACACCGTTAATAACGAGTCCACGACGCGACGCGACAAAACCAAGCCGACGCCTATAAGGACGAGGGAGGACATTCCAGGGCAACCAACCTAATTGAACGTAAGTTCACAGAAGTTGGAGCTCAAGGCTACTATCCATTCTTAGAACGACCATTCTTAATTCTTAGCGCATTGACGAGACTATATTCTGTCTAGCAAATCGCAGGAAAGTCCTTTAATGATGAACCTGAAAAAGATGCACCTTCGCTTTGGTTAGAGACCGTTCTAGACTTAAACAAAACGTTTCTTGGGGGTTGGAAGCGTTTACAATATTTACGCGTACTGTTCATCCATGACACTTGAAGATATCAGCATTTTCAAATTTCCTATTTTCTGTATTTAATCTCCTTCCTAATTATCTCGAGCTATTAATAAAACCATGAATTTGGTGTTAACATAATGTCTACATTTTCCCATTTTGCAGGTCAATTTTTCTACTCTTAAAAATCTTTAGTATCTTCCTTTAGCCTTTGAAATTACTTATTCTTAATTCCTTTCTTCTAGACGTGTAATGTCTCAAAAAATTTTATTGTCGGTGAATTCACATTGTGGAAGCTGATGAGCATGCTGGTTAAAAAAACCTTCGTACTTTTTCACACTCTTTTAAATAATCAAAAATTAATGAATGAATGAATGAATAATTTATTAATTGTCCTGGGGATATACCTCTTAAGAACAAAAGCAATTTACATTTTTTGAGCAACATAAAGAGCAAAATCAACAATTTGAACAGTAACATAATGAAAAAATTAAGTATGAATTAATACCATTTTACAATGCTGAATGCAAAGTTTTTTGGAAATCATATCATATAACAAATTCATCTGCATACATTTCTGGATTTACATTAATTACAACAATATGCAAAATCACAACAATATGCAAAATAATAACAACATTTAGTGGTCAGAAAGTAACATATTATAATATTTCATCTTAAAACTAGCAACAGAAGAACAATTTTTTATGTTTTTGGGCAGGGTGTTCCAGAGATGACACGCAGTGACCAAGAAAGAATTTTGGAACTTCGTTGTGCGGTGACTAGGAAAGTAAAGATACTCAGGATCACATCTAGTGCACATATTCCTAGTGGAAGGTTTCACGGAAAACATGTCGAATAAATATTCAGGGGATTTTTCTTGAAATAAGTAATACAAGTAGAATCCGAGGAAATATTTCCTTCGGGTTTTAAAATCGAGCCATCTAAGTTCATTGTAGTAGGGGGCCATGTGGACATCTCTGCGAAGTTTAAAAATAAACCTAATGCATGAATTTAGAGCACGGTGTAGTGTGGTATTATCTTCTTCATTTAAGTCGTTGTAAACTAGACAACAGTAATCAATAACGGGAAAAACCAACGATGAAATGAGCATTTTCCTAGTTAGTCATCACAAGTTAGTTAATCATCACAAATTAAAAAGGTGTGAAAAAGTACAAGGTTTTTTTAATCAGCATGTATGGTGTCTTCACCATCTCAGCATCAAGCCCCTGCGGCGTACTGAGGATGAGAGGAACTCTGCCATGAACTACTCCATGACGGAAATGGCGTAACCACTATATGCAGCTTATTCGTCTTCTTTCGGTGATACTCCTGTTAGAGTTTAGAAATCATCGTGGCTTTTTCATTTTTATTTATCTTTCCTTTAAAAATTCATGGAAGCTGCAGTTAAACCACTTCTGTAAATTGTCCATCATGGAAAGTCTACTTCCTCTACCTCTCAAATCTTCTGTTTTTCCTTGAGCGATGTTTCTTAATATTAGGTGCTTTACACATTCCATAATACGACCTCAGTACTAAATAAATGAGTTATTTGTTTAAGTTTTCTGGCTAAAACTAAAATCAGACATAAATATGGTAAAAGCATGGAAAATCATTGATTAAAAATGGGTGTTTATAGGAAAACAGATGGCTTGAATCACTCAAGATAATTACGACCCTTTGAGCTGGCTTTCCGTTCATCGTGAACTGGTCATTATTCCTGATTTTGAATAAGCTTCTTCTCTCCTCGGTTCCCCGTGGGAATTCTTCTGTGGTATTCACATCTTCCTATTTACTCATTATTTTTCTCCAACCTCCTTCAATATACTTCGCACTGGGTCAAGGAAACATGAAATCTTTTCGGGTATATCTCATGTGGAAGTATTGCGTCCCACTGAGTAGACACGGGTCTTCCGCCAAACTCTTCTCCTCGGAAGGACGTCACCTGTTTCTTACTCCTTCACACTAGAGGGGAGGCGAGGAGTCAGGCGATAATTGCTGGACCTGTTAGTCGGCCCACGACAAAAGAGATTTGAAAGGCACGGGAAGATCCCGTCCCGATGCCACCTCTGAAAAAAAAGAGACGGCTCGTCTCCGTAGCATCCACGATTAGCACCAGGTGGCTCTGAGGAAGACTTTTGGAAAACGTTGAAAACACGACTGTCTGGAGATGGCGATCGCTAATTTTTGTCAACGTGGCGGGACACTGAAAGAACCGCAAAGACCACCAAAGGTTTACCTCCCAGAATTTCGATTTCTTTTTTTCCGTGGAGCTGAAATTTCGGAAATAGGTCAATGTGGATGTTAGGTGGGATTTTGAGGTGAATGTTCGTGAGCGGAATGAGTTTTTCACGGAAATGAACGACTTGTGAGTTTAAAAAACTGCAGGTTAGACATTACGGCTCAAAGGACCTCATTAATTGTAAGCTATTGGTGTTGGGCGGATGAAATATATTGGCTGGAAAAACGTAAAAAGTTCTCTTTACACGGTACATTTTATTTTTCAAACCAATATATCATAGAATGAGCATGAAAAAGTTTGGAATTATAGCAGATTCTACTTTCCGTTCAGTCATCACGACAGTTACATAGTTTTCCGCCTTACACAGTACAATTTTCCTCATGAAAGATTGCATAAACTCGTTTGTACAATAAAATGTACTGAGTAAAGTGTACTTACTAGCATAGGCAGGAATTCATGGCAGCAGTCTCAGGCAAATATGTTTGTGAAAAGCCTGCAAGTGTTGGGTATGGTGCTGGTTATTTTTGTACGACAGGATACCTGGAAACTATTTTAAAATATACTCCTCGGGTATTTGATAGGGGTAGCAGAAAGGAGAAACTTAAATAGAAGAGAATAAGAAATTTCAGATCCTATCCTATCCTATCCCGAAAAAGAAGAATGCATCAGAATGCTAGGACTACAGAACAATTAGTTTAATTTCACACGCAGCCCAAGTTTTACTTCGAATTATCAATTGGAGGTTGGAGAGTAAGGCCAAAAACTGCTTAGGCGATGACCATTTTGGGTTCAGGAAGGGAAAATCAACTCGGGATGCGATAGCGGTGATGAGAACACTTATAGAAAGAAACATAGAGTATAATCAGGACGTTTTCACATGCTTTATTGATTTTGAAAAGGCTTTCAATAGAGGAAATTGGAAAAACTAACGGAGATACTAGAGAAATTGGGAACGGATTGGCGAGACAGGAGACTAATTCGAAACTTATATATGACGCAAAGGGCGCAGGTGAGGGTGGCTGATGGTGAATCAGGGTGGGCAACTCTAGGACGCGGAGTAAGGCAAGGGTGTCCATTGTCGCCGTTGCTTTTCAACATTTATGCTGAGGAAATGGTAAGACAGGCATGGGAAGAACTTGAGGTTGGAGTCAAAGTGGGAGGGCATCTTATAAAATCGGTTAGATTCGCGGACGATCAGGTATTGGTTAGTGGATCTTAGAAGAGACTACAAGCTTTGGTAGATGCTTTAGATATGCAGTGCGGGATATTCGGAATGAAGATAAATCATAAGAAAACAAAAGTAATGAGATTCTGTAGGACGAAGAAAGCAAAGCTTGTGATTAAAGTTGGATGACACAAACTAGAGCAAGTAGAGCAGTTTAATTACTTAGGTAGCACGCTAGAGGAAAATGGGCATTGTAGTAAAGACATACGGAAGAATATAGCGCTAGCTAAGGAGGTGTTTAGTAATAGAAAAGAGCTGATGACGGAGACACTGGGTAAGTATGTGAAGAAGAGACTGGTGAAGAGTTTGATATGGAATGTAGCGTTGTACGAGGCAGAAACGTGGACCTTGAGAAAGGAGGACGAGAATAGGCTGCAGGCATTTGAGATGTGGGTGTGGAGAAGAATGGAGAAGGTTAGATGGACGGAAAGGAAGACTTACGAGGAAGTGCTGGAAATGGTGGGCGAGGAAAGGAATCTTTTGAATAAAATCCGGGAAAGGCAGGGTAGATGTCTGAAGGATGTAATAAAGGGTGATTGGTTGCTGAAGATCGTGATAGAGGGAAGGATGTTGGGCAAGCGGGAAAGGGGAAGAAAGAGAATAGGTTTCATGGACAGGATGAAGAAGGGCAGATCTTATGCAGAGGCGAAAAAGGATATCCTAGAGGGAGATAGGACCCCAAATGTGTAGTAGACCGGGAGCGGATTCTCTGACATTCAACGAAACCTACCTTGACTGGTAGAATACCTAATAATAATAATAATAATCGTACTGAATCTCACCTGATTTTACTCCTGAGCCTATAAATTCCCCATTGTCACAGTTTTGATAAATATTTTAAATGTTTTGGTTATTTTTGGATTAACACGCGTAATATCTGCCACAATTATAAGTAAACATTCTCTTGACTGGAGGAACTCAACTTTATGCGGGCCTGAAGACGATATCCGAATCTGGTCATCAAAATTCCAGTATCTCAGGTGTGACATAGTGTAATTTACTTAACGTTGTAAATGATTAGATTAATTAGTTTTTCCACATACATTTATTTCAAGATACGAGTTTTTCAACGTGGAACGTTATCATCTGGTGATGTGACATCTACATCTACATAATACCCTGCGAACCGCCACATGGGCGTGTGGCAGGGGATGTTAGGTCACCAGCCGTGTAAAGGTGTAAGTTTTTGGAGATGGAATGGTGACATATATTATAGGAGTGTATTTAGTTGAGTTCAATTTTTATTGTGGTCGCTTATTGTTCGTGGAAAGAGCGAGTGCTTGTACCTATCTGTTCGGCAGTGTATCTCTCTTATTTTATCTCACATCATCAAGGACCGGATGATGACGAGCCACGTCGAAACCCGGGTCGTATTGAAATGAATTTACGTGGAATAACTAAGTCATCTTATCATTTACAATGGCCATTTAAACCTTAGCCAGTATGGAGCATTCGCACGTGTGGGAAACCGAAGAACAGGTTCAATATTTCTTCGTCCTCCTTTACCCTAATATCTCTTATAGCATGAGCCAACAAGTCCACCAATATCTATAAAACTTTGTAGACGACTACATTCTTTAAACAGATATGCTGGAAATATAAAGGGGCCATTAAAAGAGTTACGTCAAGCATTTCGGAGGAGAATGTTTAGCTATTCTTACGTTATTATTTTATGGGGAGCCATGGAGTACGAATCACAATTACGTAAGATTTCAATCATTTCTGAGATCATATTTTTACCAATTTTAAAAATCTTTTTGGACAAAATCTCACTTTGAATGATTACTGCCACGACATTACGCCTTAATTAATGATAAAATATTGAAAAACTCGTTATCGACTCTCAGCGTTCATTTGTTTGGAGATACTCATTTTCAGCGATCAAGCATTTTTAGGATATCTGTGAATCAAAATTCATGAAAACCATGATCAAAATCCTGCTAAAAATTTATATTTTTATGCTTCTCTCCAAGGCCTATTGTCATGTAGATAATTATTAAAAACTGAAGGGGTGGGGTCACCTTTTTCTCTTTAGCTTGGACCGCAGTCGCTCATGCATAGTTAATATGTGTATGGCTCAAAAAGTGGATGACAACTTGATGTATGACTTGGATACAATGGGGGGGGATTCATGCAATCTGACTATGTCTTTCATGGGAGATGGGGGAGGGGTTAGTCGCCTTATTTGCTTTACCTAATGCTTCTATGGCCCCGTATTACTGACAATTTTTACTATTCCGTCGAAAATGGTCTATTGTCAGCAATGTGTGCGATTTATTTCATCCAATAGGTTTTGTGTCAACTTTACAAACAAGAGTTTACCCATTTTTTCCACATTTTGAGTGTCGAATGGTGAAAGGGGATTTTTTTAATGTTTAACTTGTATGTACTTATAGCAATGTAAACTCCAGCGGTCTGAAAGTGCTTTTTGGGCGCAGTAGTTACACCCTTAGAGGTAGTTAAAGCCAGATATCACTTCTTATGATGTTCAATGAATTTTGCGGAACTTTGGTGAAAAATATCTCTACTTTCCGATCGTACAAATATTAGCCATTTACTTTTTGAGATATTTGACGAAAAATACGAGCCATTTTCCATGGAAAGTAGCACAGGTATGCACTTCAGAGAAGTTTCACTTAGATATGAGGATTTTCATGTTTGAGTTGTTGTAAATTTCTTTAGTCAGCTTACAAAATGCTTGAATGGCCCGCAATAAGCTCCCAAAAAAGGAACTGGTAAGCGCTCAATGTTGTCTTCAACCCTTTACCCTCCATAATTCACCCATAGAACGCCAGTCGCTCGCCATGGAGACTTTATCAACTCCTCGTCAGTTCCTCGGTCGATAAACGGAATAATTCCATTCATTCGTAGCGTATATATTCCCACGCCGCATCCATCCCAAGGAAATTCTCAACCAGCTCCCACCTCCTTGAGCAAAGCGATCTGTCTTAACGAGTACCACCAATATTAAGTTTTCCTTAATTACTATGGCGTTTGCTTTTGCGGTTCGCGCGCAAATTGGCTTGTTTCAGTAAAACGCGATAGGGATTCATTAAATGTTTGCGTGGAAGAACGCACGTAATTGATTCTTTGCGTTCTGCGTTTTCGCGCGCGGGTGAAAAACAGAGAAAACACAAACATGCGCTGTGAGGAGACGCCAGCGCATCTCCCTCCCGCGTAAACATTAGACGGGGAAAGGGGGAGGTAGTGATTGCCTCCTTCGCCGCCTTGGCGGGATTGGCGTTGGCATCGACTGGGAGGCGCCTTCTTCCCGCCTATCTTGAGAAGCGCATGTATGAAGCGACTGATTCACTTTAAAATTCGCCTGATTTTTCATATTCGTATTTAATATGTTAAATCCGCTCCCTATCAACCACTAAGTTTCGCTTTCTTCTTGATTTTTGCTTTGAGTATTTCACCATCACGACATGACATGTAAATTTATACAGAATTCCTATTTTTCGTTGCTCATATTTGTCGTTCAATCCTAAGTTGGATTTGCTGCAGCACTACATTCATCCTTCTCTAAAGGTCGCTTAACACGGTACACTTTATTGTACAAACAAATCCATGAATTATTTCGTGGGGAAATTTATACCGTGTAAAGCGGTAAATTGTATGAATATCTAAATGACTGAATTGGAAATAGAATCTGTTCTAATTCCATTCATTTTTTTCCATTCCATGAAACATCGATTTATACAGTAAAATGTACCGTGTAAAGCGGCTTTAATGCTAGTTCACAAACACCTTGTTAGTTCTCCTTGTGTGCCATTCTCTTATTTCGTCTCTGCATTCATCCTTCGGTATTTCTCTTAGTACTTTTTCCTCTGTTGTTCTTTAAATAAGTTCCTTTTAAAACGCATTTTTCTTCAGAGTGCGCCCAATCGAACCAGTTCTTATGTAATGTAGAGCATTCCGTATGGTTCTTCCCTCCTCCTCTGTTACCTAGAATTTTTCATGTCTTATTCTGTCCGTTTGTTTGATTTTCAGCATCGGCCTCCAGTATCAGGATTTATCAACTCCTGGTGTTTTCTAGTCTGATTTGCCAATGATTTATGTGTGCAATCTGTAGAGTGCACAGCTCCAAACGATGGCCACTGTGAGTTCCGTTTGTTCGGGTTTTTCCCGCGTTGATTCATATTTATGGACAACATTTTCGCTTGCGTTACAGCTAGCATTGTCAGGTCCTAATTTCTTTTTCTTTTCAGAACTTGACGACGCTAGCTGTAAAGCCAGCAAGACTGTTGTCCGTAAAAATGAATCAACGTGACAAAAACCCGAATAAACGAAACTCATAAAATCACCGCGGAAGCCTCCGTACCGATGGCTATTATGTACTGCTTCCTCGTATGTTGTGCCATGGATATAAATTTAAGGTAGTGCGAGGGAAATAGTTCCGTAATCATAATAGAGACCATATTCGAATTATACGTTTTAATTTCACCACCTGTGGGGAACACGAATTAAATATTGCATTATTAATGGTGCAATAATATACTATTATACGACTGAAATTTTAAGTAATGAAATAAAGATATCTAAATAAATCTTTAACTTCACTCATTTTTTTCACGCGGTACGTTTGAAACTTCGTCCAAACGAAATTTTTGTTGTGATCCCGAAGAATTTACTGCGGTGACAATATGACTAATTTTCAAAAATAGTTGTGAAAACATAAAAACTGCTCACTATTGATTTTTGATGAGATCTAGGCGTTATAAATTCCTCATTTGTTAAATAAGGTCTCTCTGAAGTGCATGCACGTACCATTTCCCATATAAAATGGCTGGTATTTTTTGGCAAATATCTCGAAAAGTAATGTGGTAAGGGGTTGAATTTTTGCAGTCAATAGAAGGGTGATATATTTTTCTTTTAAATGAGACTAAGTTCATTGAAGAATGAGACTAAATTCATTCTAGGTAAATGATATTTTGCTCAAACTAAGCCTTAAGGCGCATTTGAATAAAATAGTACTTGGAGGAATAATGAGAAACCAGGAAAAAATGAGATCATAAAATATGAGGAAAGCATAAAATTCTTTAGAATTTCAACAAATGTGATGGTTATACCTCGTGGGAAGGAGTATTGAGCAATGAATTCTGAAGAAAATCCTTTAGGGAAAGGTTTACAAAAACAGAAACAGGGGACGACCTCGCAAACGCCGCGTAAACTGGATGTTGGAAGACCTATGAGGAATGTTAGGTTTTTTGGTCTACATTTACGATGATCCAATGCGTTCGATCCATTGCCGTTGTTTTCTTTGATATTAATGTGCATGCTTAACGCCATAGTTATGAAAATCATTTGACTTTAAATTATGCGGATCATACAACGAAAATATTTTCAAATAAACAATTTTTCCATTCTTATGAACCCAATTCAATGTCATTTCTATTTAAGTGACTCTTTTTTCTTCATATCTGTTCGTAGTAATCTACTAATTGCTCTGCAAATAAGATGAAGATGTACCTTGATTTTATCACTATTTTATTTCATGAGAGAATTTGACCTATGTAAACAGATTAACGCAAAATTTTCATTCGGATCATGTATAGAATCATTCCTTTTATAGTTGTAATACAAATTATCGTATGAAATATTAAGTAATTTGCATGTTCAATCATCTTAATTCATGGCTTGGAAAAGTAGATTTTTTGCTCCACATCTAATGATTGTCAGATTTGCCAATCTGTCTCCATGTCACCACCACCAAATATTATCAAATATTTTTTTCTATCCGTACCCCATAATAAAACGACGTGACGGGTTTGCACGCACGTATTTTATTTAATGGTTATTCGTCCACTTTTAACTTTAGTTTTCTCTTAAAAAAGGCCGTCATGCATTCAACACTTTTTTTTCCTTTTTTGGGTTGTCAAAGTAAAAACACTTGGTTTTAGCGGTTTAATCTGGAAAACTGCATCTAATTCAATCATTTCCTCATGATTCCCTAAATTTGTATGTATCTTGCTTCTCTTACACTTATGTCCTCGTTTTTCTATTCGTATCTTCAAACACAGTCTCTAAATCTTCATCATAGGTTGTTCAATCCTAATATTGGTTGACTGCACCCCTCCACCCTTCCTAATTTAATGCCAGGTCTCGTACACCCTGGTAGCTTCTCCTAAGTATGTACTTTCCTCTTTATTGTGTCCATGAACTTTTTCCTGGGTCATCCTCTGGGGACTTTTCCCCCTATTTTGTCTTCATTTATGTTCTTCACATATCCATTTCGTCTCAGGGTTTGTCCAGTCGATCTTGTTCTTCTTTTTTCTATGGTGTTCCATATGGTCCTTTCCTCTTCTACTCTTCTTTACACTTCATCATTTCTTATTTTGTTCGTCCATTTTATCTTCAGAATTCTCCTCCAGCACCAGGTTTTGAAGACTTATAGTCTGTTCTGGTCAGCTTTTCCAATGGTCCATGCTTACGATCCATAGACTGCTACGCTCCACACGAATGTTTTCGCATACTGTTTCCTGGTTTTTAATCCTATATTCTTTGAGCACAGCAGTTGTCTTGTTGCAGCAGTTGTTGTCCAAATATTTAGACTCCTGATTCTCCTCGTCTTCAGAGTCTCCTCCACCACATTCATCCAAGACTTTCGCGGTATGCCCTTTACTCTCATATTATTCACGCCACTATTTTATCTTTTTTCTCATTCAAATCTCATCCTGCTTAATTAGGAATAATGTGATGGTATCGGGAGTACATGAACTTTACTAGTGAACCCACGAAAGGGTGATATACCTTTAATTCTAATGATAAAGGTCTCACATGGTGGAATGTCGACGTTGTTAAAATGCAAACTTTGTTACTTTCACAACTTATTATGGAATGTACCGCTGGTTTTTGCTGTTATAGCATAATCAGGTACATTATGGTGTATTGATTTTGAGCAACATTAGTCTGAGGGGAAATGTTGTGGGTGAAAAGTAAGGATGAGGTAATGAAGGAAGAAAGCGGATTGAAGGTGAACTATTCATTGGAAAGCCGGTGTGTTATTATGGGTTGGATGGTGAGCTACAGCAAAACCAAAAGGAAAAGGGCATAGAGTAATAAGTAATAGATAGTAAAAGTATGGAATTAAGGAAAGTTATGTCATTTTAATGCATTTTCTCCAACATTATTGAATTCATATGTGTGTGTATGTATATGTATTTTCATACAGATTTATGTGTTTAAAATTATGCGAAAGGGAGGATGGCAAAAACCATCGCGGCAAAGGTGAAAAAAACACCTACAAGTAGGCTGCTAATATTTTGAGAGCCGTAGTGTCTTTTTCAATGGAAGAATGAGAATTGTACCAGTTAATTCCAGTTCTCATTCCTCCTTTGAAAAAGACACTACGGCTTTCGAAGTATTCGGAGCCTACTTGTAAGCGTTTTTTTATCAAAGCCGATAAGCCTCAGTGTACCTGGTGATGATGTAACAGCCGTCACCGATAGTACTTACATTCTGTAATAAACTGTGAAAGTAACAAAGTTTTATTTTTATGTGGAATACATTCTCATATAATCTCTGCATAGGGCCCAGAGTTCGATAGTTTTCCTAATAACATACCAATACCTAACTCCGACCAGAATTGACGAATACTAATCGTAGTGTGACCACTACAACTAAGTGATGCTGCTGTTTTATGCTGGAGATAAGATGAATGGATCAGCTAATATTAGCTCATAAAGAAACTCTCTGATTAGTTGTCGAAAACCCATGTCTTCCAAAAGCTCTCCAGAGAATAAGATAAAGATCAACGTATATGTTTTGATACGCAATATCTTCTGGATTGAAAGACAAGTTGACGCTTAGTTAGAAAGAGCTGATAGATTAGATGTGGAAAGAATGCCATGCTGGCATATAAGGATGTTTATGATTTGATAGCGGCTACAAAAATCCCTTCACATCAGTCGAGTATTTTTGGAGATTGATATAAGCTATTGATATATTTTAAGGAGGAATTGTGTTCATAAATACATTATAGAAGGGAAAATAGAAGGGAAGAGAGGAAGAGGAAGGAGGAGTCACGGAATGCTGACAGACATCAAAAAGGAAGGAGCTATGAACTGATGAAGAGAGAGGCCCAGGAGAGAATTCTGTGGAGGCAGTATCGTTGAATCCTGTCCCAAGGACAGAATCACAATGATGATGAATTATTAAGCTATCATTTATTAGGGTTAGCAGCATACTTTAAACTTTGCGTGACCTAAGTATTTGGAACTTAAGTTTGTATCGACCACAGACGTTTTATTCTTATCAAAACAAAGGAAATTATACTCTCTGCTCAAAGAAACTTCAAGAAAAAGTGCTAGCTAAGTATTTAGAACCATTTTCAGGTATATTTTTAGCGGTACATAATACTTAATACCTATAGATGAAGTCGAACTAAGTAAACGCCTGCAACTTCACTCGTATCCCTGATACTCACTGTCGAGAGTGTCGTTGTTGACGTAGAAACCACTGTTTTTATTTCTTCACAGTACACGGAGAACACGGAGTGTGTTCCCTTCAACATGGGCGTTCCTTCTCAACTTTGATCACTTGCTGTGCTTTACGAGTTTATTGATCCAGTAAATCCCACCGCTAGACTGTATCTAGCTATTTATTCCGAATCTTAACCTGGAATGAGATGCAGAAACCCATGGCCTGTGAATGAAATGCTGTCGTTAAAAGAAATAAAATTGAGGCATAGGTTTATCTAAATTCTGTATCATAAATTCGAAACATTTTTTGCAACATCCTGTCCCTTAAAAAAAATAGTCCTTGTTGCACTTCTTATAGTGTTTCCAACTATTTTATCAGTACGCTCTTGGGCGAAGTCAATTACTCACATTCTGGTATACCTCGCTGAACACCTCTAAAGATATTTGCAAGGCAATGTATAGGCACAGACGCGGTACCAATTGTCTGCTACTTCCAGCGCCTGAGAAAGGAAACGGAAGACCAAATGGCGTCTGGCAGACGAGACATCGCGGCAAGAAGTGTTTGTACAGCGAATTTTCTTTTCCTATTGATGATAATACCATCAACCTTTCCAGCCTTTCTCTTATTCTCTCGTTACCATGTTTTTAACCCCCTACAAGGGTATGTAGCATGGAATGTTCCAACTTTTTAGGTTCTTAAGGAAGAAAAAAAATAACTCCCCAGAAAATACAATGCATTGAAATATGTGAGTGCATTCTCATGGATTTTAGTAGTTTCAAATTGTAGATGGATAAATTGCTATCAAAACCTATCTGATCTTGAATCTTCGTGCCTCATTATTTATGTCTAAATGGTCCGGTGAGATGTGTTAAACTATCCAGCGGAATACAGTGTGGTTCAAATTTTTTCTTTGAATCTTAATTCTTCTGGCTATCATCGTTTTCATGGTTTATCAATCAATCTTATTTCCCATTTAGTTTAGTTTTTCCAATATTTCGGTCGACTTATCTTTAAAAAATCAATAAATCATTTTTGACTAGTTAATTTGATCATAAGGGTCTCGTTACGGACCTTAAGTCATTATTTACATCACAGTTCAAGCATTATGAATATGAAATAGCATAATTGTCATAACAAAACCAAATTTTTCGCGGATATTTTCAAGGAAAAGTATTCGACGCCACCGATATCGATGTCTTACACCATAAAGCCTAGCTTTCATCAAGTTCTACCACCTCAGCTCTGAGAGCACCGTTATGAATTATCATACCTTCTCAAGGATAGGTCAGTATGGAGGAAATTATTGAAGCAGAGTTAGGTGTACAATTATATATTAATGAGTGAAACATTTTAACTGTGCCCACCCCGGAAGGGAACGGCGTGATGGGTATGTATGTATGTATACCTTCTATAAATAGGAATTTTATGGGCCTTTTAGTATGCCATGGAGAATCTTCCCTTCTATTGATCACTTACAGTGTCCTTGAGATTAAATCTCTCCACGAGACTGCATACAGCTTCAGGCGCGTTAAGATGCTTTGCATGGAAATACATCCGGACCCACAAACATGAACGCCTAAATGGCTTGAGTCGTAACATCCCCTGCCACGCGTCCCTGGGGCGGCTCGCAAGGCGATTTGTGTACATTGATGCAGTGTCCCTCTTACCCTGCCTCGGGCTTCGGGCAAAAAGGGTGACTGACTTGCTTGGTAGACGAAGAGGAGTGGCAAAGTGGTGTGTTTGAGCAAACACCGTCCCTGTCCTTCTCATCTTGAGTCTGGAATCTTACCCTCATGCTCTTATGTCCGCGATCCGCCGCAAGGTTGTGCGTCGGCAAATGTTACAACAACTTTCCATATGAATATTCTTTAGATTTCCAAATTACATATCCATTTTTTTCATTCTAGTATCAGATACATTTATCTCGTTTCGTTGCTTCCGATTCAAAGTTTTAACTGTCACCCAGAAGGTGTCATCGGGTGATATTCTTGAAGATGACTCTCAAGTGAGGGACAAAACGTTGCACACGAAGCAACCAAACGTATTGGAGTACGATAATAAAATGAAGCACTTATTCTTGCTATATTTTTGGCAAAACAAAATCCTACTTGCTATGATCACTCACTTCAGTCAATATTCACAGTGCCGGAGAAAGGTCCAAAATATTTAATCCCTCTTAGGTAAGGGGATAAACGTTGAACATGAAGCAACCAAACGTTTTGGAGTGCAATAATAAAATGAAGTACGTATTCTTATTATTCTTTTGGAAATCACAATCCTCCATGTTATTACCTCTTACTTCACTCAATATTCACAGTCCCGACATAAAGTCCAATACATTTAGCGGTTAGGTCATAAAATTTATCCGGTCACAAAAATACAATAGTTACTGGTGTTTCAGTTAATTAATATTTGGACCTACCAATGAAGTAGAAGGTGAATAGGGAGTTCAGAGATTATGTGGGATTAAATGACTTGATTAGGAAGGATCTATCGTCAGATTCATTAATCCTCGCTGACACCTATCATTAGGTCACATTGCAATAGTATAGAAAGTAGCAAATTATAGAAGGGACAGGGTCGGCAAAGAAAATTTATTTATAGGCAGCGGATAGGAATGGTCCCAGCGTTGTACTTCAGGAAATACTGAGTACGGGTATCTTAGAGATTAACGACAAATGAATATGAGCAACTGGAAGGAGCTAGTAATAGATTGGCGTTGACTGTTGAAGAGTCAAAAACCGAGGAATGCCAGTGGCGCCCAAGGAAGAAAGAGATTTGTTCTAACATTCCCCTGCTAGTCCTTGCGCTGGCTTGCAGAAGGAACGTGATGTAGGAGCAGAAGGAACGTGAGGCGTCACACAATCATCGTATAAAAATCTCTCACTCGTTTCATTAAAGCTCTAAGGGTGTTTCTTCGTGTTCTGATAAATCCTGTTTAGCGCAACCTTAAGGTGATCTTTTGATTTATGAGTGGACAGTCATAAACTCGAGTGGACATACGGAAAGAGTATATGAAAACATTCCTGTGGAGCGTTGCACTCTATATGGATCGGAAGCATGGACCGTAGGAAAGGCCAACCGGAAGAGACTAGAAGCCTTAGAAACCTGGTGCTGGAGGAGGATGCTGAAGATCAAATGGACGGATAAAATAGGAAATGATGAAGTGTACAAAAGAGTAGAAGAGGAAAGAACCATTTGGAACACAATACAGATTAGAAGAACCAGATTGATCAGACACACCCTGAGTCACAATGGAATTGTGAAGATCATAATTGAAGGAAAAATGGAGGAAAAAGTCCCCAGAGAAAGGCATAGGAGTAAGTTCATAGACCAGATAAAGAGGAAAGGACATAGGAAGAGATACCAGGAGGTAAGGCAACTGGTATTAAATAGGGAAGGGTGGAGGACTGCTGTCAACCAATCTTAAGATTGAACTATCAGTGATGATGATACATAAACACTTCTATGATATACCTGGAATGCCATGAAACCAATAGACCTTACTTCACTTAAGTTACTCCTAAAAAGTTTTCCACTTAATCTATTGCGCATCTAACTTCGTAACACAACTGCGCACTGGCTTTACATTCATTTATTGTCCTGCGCAATAGTCAGTGCAATTTGAAGCAGATCTGGAACATAGTTGATATGCGTTAATAACAAAACAATGTCGATAATCGCATTCACGATAAAAGTTTTTGTAATATTTTTTCGAGAAGGCTTCATTCACCGTTAATGCTAAGTTTTTAACTTCTTAGTTGAGAAAACTTAGATTTTAAATCCTTTATTTGAATAAATTCGATAGCTCTGATGAAAACATTCATTGTGATTACTATTCACTGACAAAATGGCAACAACCAAAAAGCACAATAAAAACCAAAAAACCAACCAACCAGAATGCCAAATGTCTAGTAAAAGCCTAACGTTTCATTCATCGTCGTTCGTTAAGATATTGAAATCAGCTTTGAAATATTCATCCGAAGATTTCAAAGCTGATATTCTCAAAACATCATTTTTTAAACTTGAAATAAGGATTAAAATATTCGCCAATGTGTCTATTTTTCAATCCCGATTATCAAATTGGGACGGCGAGCCATTTGGACGGGACAGGAGCAAGTGCAATGCCGCGCACACGACTGCGGAACCCCGCCTCTTACTGAGTAAACCTTCCAAAACCAGTACTTAATCGAATTTTGAGTACTATGATGAGTAAGAAAGTATAAAGTTCTTTTTAAAACGTATATCATACTTGAATTTATGAAATATATTGAGTGAGATATGAGAGTTTTTGCGAGCCAATGTTTGACGCGTGCTTTTATCTTTCACGCCCGATCGTGCGGAAACCACGTGACTTCCGGTGTTGCAATCACACATGATTTATCCA
Organism: Ceriagrion tenellum; assembly: GCA_963169105.1. Taxonomy (NCBI): domain Eukaryota; kingdom Metazoa; phylum Arthropoda; class Insecta; order Odonata; family Coenagrionidae; genus Ceriagrion; species Ceriagrion tenellum. The sequence continues at coordinate 77,367,043 of OY720643.1, forward strand.
CAACCCATAATGAGTCACGGGGCCGAGTTTTATTGTTTTATAAATATTCAAACTTAGCAGGTGAATTTTTTGACGAAATTGCCATGAGAAACATTCGGCCAGGACCGGGAATCGAATCACGGACCTTTGGTTTGCCGGACCAATTGCCAGACCACTACGCTATCCAGGCATCCTAATTTTTATGGCATTTTCGGTGGATACAATTTTATATTTTTATCAAAATCGTAGACATGAAGGGTTTTTGCGACTGACTTTGGATGGGATGCCTCATTAAAGAAGTTATTTCTGCTAGAGCCTCCTCGCTCATTTTCTTAGAACTTGTATTATATTCGTAAATGAGACGAGTTCTGACATACCATATGTTTCAGCCTCCCTACTCTTACCCACTCTATCTGGAACGCCGGGAAACAGTGGATCCATAATAATAAAAGTTACTTCTTTTTACAACGCCGCACTAATTTTCTTAAAGCCTGTAAGGCATCCCTTAATGAGTCGAGTTCTTACACAACATGCCACTCTCGACCCTGAGGTACGATTAATGTGTAAATATATGCATATGCATTCCTCTTTTTTCTTAATTAGTACAATATACCGATGCATTGTTAAAATAGCTGCACTAATTTTATACCAGCCTGTAAACTACCCTCTATGGTATACCTAGCCACCTGTGACCATGAGGTGATTTTTCAGGCAAAGTGTGGATTTTTAAGTGTGGACAGATAGAACTCAGCACTCCCAATCTTTTGCGTAGAACGCTGGGAAGATATCTCAAAATGATTGTTGTCGTGACATACCCTACTACACATGACCCCGAGATGATTTTCCGGGTAACATCTCGGCATATACAACTCAGCACGCTCCCCTCTTTTTCCTGGAACGTCGGAAAAACAGCAGATACAAAATTTTAAAGTTACCTCTTGTTGCAACCTCTGCTCTTAATTGCTAAAAGCCTGTAAGTCGTGTCTGAATGACCCTGATCGTGACGCTCCCTATTACATATGACCCGGAGATGATTTTCCGGGTAATGTATGGAAGTATAGAGATGCAGCACTCAACCATCTCCCGCCTGGAGCGCTTGGCAAAAGGGGAAGGATGACCGAATTGGCTGGCAGGCTAAGGAGAGAGAGACAAGAAGAAGGCATGTTTGTACACCCACCTCCTCGAGAGACTGGCATCTTCCGCTTTACCCAGCCCGCTCCCATATTTTCCGTGCTTCACTCCTCGAACGCCCCCGACACATCATTCGTTCGCAATCTGCTCTTCAAACATTATAATCCGAGAGCTGTCTCCTTCCCTCATCGGTGTCTTCGCGGCTCCCCCGCACCAATTTTATCTCCCTGAAGAACTTCATTCATCGACCAACATCCTATCTGGACTGCGTATTACATCTAAGCCCTCGTCGAGGCCTCAATCTTAAAAAGAAGTGAGATTTAATGAGACTTGATGGTGGTAATTTCTTCTCCCCTTCGAAGTGCGCCGCTTTATCCGGATTCTTTCTTCACCCGTTGACCTTATCCTTTTTTGCTCTTAATGTATCAATTTTCAACAGTGAGAACCGCTTAGGAAGTTTCGAGATATTCATGATAATGTTTATTCATAGGTCGTTCAATACTAAGATTGGTTGACAGCAGCCCTCCGTTTTTCTCTTTTCTTCTAAGGTGAGTCTGTCGCCAGACAGGTTTCACAGGATGGTTTTTCTCTATCTAATAACAACTTCCTTACTCCCCGGTAGATCTTCAAATGATTTTTCATCTTTGTTTGATCGATACATTCGTAACTGACTTCTTAGTCCTCATTCTTCATCTTTTTATATGTATGGCAAAAAACTTACGTATAGAGGGAAGCCTGTATTAAGCGGCCACCTATGAGGTATTGGCCGGGTAAGGAGGTGACTGCTGAAGAGAGGGAAATTTTATCTCCTTATATGTATGGGAAATTGATTCTATTTCCGAAAAAATCGTCCTCTTAGTGATGTGACTGCTTAATGGAGGCGGCCACGGAGGGGGGATATGTAACTAGGTACTATGATCACCTTGGCCGAGTTATCGAGTTTCTGAAGCAAATGAAAATGCTCAACGTATTACAATACATTTATGGCACCAATACAAGCTCCTTTTCAACAATTTAACTGTAAATAATAATTTTTTTACAATATAATATTTGAATTTGGACAGTTTTAACCGTGGTCTGGATGTGGTGCAAATGGCCTTAGCCGTCGATGCACCCTAATTCACACTACTACAGCGACTGTGGAGGCAGGAGATTCGATGTATGTCTTTCTGTCTTTCCACGGACTATTCCACATGTAGTTGAGTATGAGACACGTAGTACATTGCTGCCAAACTTCCGCTAACGAATCCTCACCCGCAGGGAACGTAGGCGAAGATTTCCTATGTCTCGTGAAAAATGAGTATTTTTTGAGGAATCATATTTGCGTTTTGGATGACTCCGATACGTAAAGTCAGTAAACTGAATTGTACAATGGTAATTCTTACAGCTGCCGGTGTTTTTACCGCTAGAGTATGCGTCTTCAAATCGAAATTCAACTTCAAAATTGACCTGAAGACTCCTCCTCTAGTTAGGGAGAAACTTTTGTCACTGAAATGCTGTCTCACGCAGCTGTGCCGGCAGTTGGGTTCCAACAAAAAGAGCTCCTGCAGTCAATTTGCTCTAACCGTCCAAATTATTTCAAAAATATCGAAATTTCTTGGTAATTTTTTACAGTTTTACTTTGAGGTTTTGAATTTTAAAATTAAAAATTAAACTAAGCAAAAAATTACCAAGGCATATACATTTTTCATAATGAATTTTCACGATGTAAAGCCCGAATCCATTGGATTGGTCCAAATTGTAGTTCAATGCTAGAATTTCACTCGTATTTCTGCATTCTGGCTTTACTATAATTCTAATATGTAAAAATTAATATTTATTTGTTCGTCTTCTATGCGTTCCAATACCATTCATCAGATTACGATGAAACTTTGGTTAGTTGCTGTGCGCCCACCCGCAAAGGTTTCTGAATTATGAAATCTATTGTACAATAGGTAGAGCGCGAGTAGTTTCAACAAATGAGTACTAGCCCGCGAGCTTCTCAAACAAGTGAGGAACGACAAGCAAGTAACGAAGCAGATCGTTTACAAGTTGCTCAATCACGTCAATTAGAATCATATAAGTAAGACATAATTTATGTTAAAAGGTACGTAACTTATTTGTACGTAGAATAAGATTTGGTGCATTCTGTTTGGTTTGGTTTTAGGAATTCTTGCAGTCGATTTGTATATACGCTTCGCATTTTCCTAATATTGCATTTTGAAGCTCGAAAATCTTAAATTTGTACACTCCTTCAGCAATAGAATATTTTATTTACTGGGATACCACAGCATAGGCATGGAATGGAAACTCTTGTCATCATTTGTGCGTTGCGAATTCCTATGTAGGTAAGAGGAATTCATTGGACTAGGTCTCAAATTCATTTATGTCTGCTTTGTAAATGTGTGCCTACTTAGTTAGAAAAAGAGGTATTGTAACGCATGCCGGACGTAGCTAGTGTATTATAAAATCCCTTTGTACTTTGACCGAGTTAAAAAAATCCGAACCTCACCCCCATGGCACTTCATGCCCACATCAGGCGCGTGTCAATTGTACTAACGAGTGAATGCACATCAATAAGCATCTAAGTACATTAAATAGCATTATAACCAATTCGTTATTTTAGATTATTTGTTGCAAGTACTACTTACTGAAAGTTGTGGATAATAGCTAAAATTTCCAGCCAATGAATAGCATTATGTAAATTTTTGTGTCTGTTTTCTAGGAAAGATACTATGCACGAATTATTCAGATGGCTGCTCCTCTCATCCGGTTCATCGATATCCTCCAAAGCCAAAACTTACATGGGAACCTAGGTCCATTTTACCTGCACAATCGAGAAACTTGCTTGAAAGTGCAAAAATTTGTCATTTTGGAGAAGAAGTTGAATCAGAAGCATCTGAATAGGAATGTTTATGGTAATATGTTATTTTTTATTTATGGGAAATATTAGTTTAATTTCAAGAAATTCATACATTGTATGTCTGAAATTAGTGGGAATCATTCTAATTGCTTCGTTATTTTACTTTAGATATTTTATACTTTCCAAAGATTCGATAAAGTACCACTTAGGAATTTTTTCGTCATGTTTTACAATTCAGACCACTGTGCGCCACATGCTTCTTCGCTGGGTCCAGGTGTCTCTCCCCCTCCCCGCACATTCACGATTCTACAGACGAGTGCCACCATCCCATGCCACCTGCCCGTCCCCTCTTTCCCCCGCCTCGCCAACCAATTAGCACGCGCGTGCTCCGCCGTCACGAGTCACGGTTCGCCGCAGCCGTACGTCCCAGCCTCCGACCAATTTAAGCTCGCTCGCCAAGTGATGAACGCCCCGCCGGGTGAAGTGGATAACGAAGTGGTACCGAGGCACACTCAACGCTAAGAGAGGGAGAGACCCACGAAAATACACGGTGAGCAGGTTCGTGATGTAGCGTCAAGGAACCCCGTCGGGATAATGGTCGCTGGAAATCAGCCGTCGTGTAATAACAAAAATTGTCTCAGCTGTATTATTTTGTGTGTGGAGCTGTATTATTTGTTCAACTATGGGTAGAGTAGATGTAAAATCTTCAGATACAATAAAATATCTTGGAATTACCTTAGCTTCTGATATATCGTGGGGAACACACACACAAAACTTATGCGGCACACCATTAATGAAACTAGGTTTTGTTAAGCGTATAATAGGAAGGTCCTCAGAAGAAAAAGTCGAAGAGAGATGCTACTTTGCTCTGGTTTGGCCACACCTCGAATACGCAGCAAGCATTTGGGACCCTGGTCATTAAGATTTAACCAAAAAATAAATAAAATGCCAAGAAAAGTAGCACGCTTCGTTAAAAATTTCTACGAGCGAACATATTTATAGTGTCTCTCAACTTTTAGAGGGATTAAGGTGGAAGTCCCTTGAGACTCAGAGGCTACACGCTAGGCTTCCGCTGTTTGAGAAATTCAGAACTGGTGTGTTTTTGAGTGACTCGGGATATTATCATGACGCCTCACTACATCTGTTTGTCTGACAGAAGCGGTAAAATAAGAGAGATGCACTGCCGAATAGATATGTACCAAAACTCGTTCTTTCCGCGCACAATAAGCGACCGTAATAAAAACTGAGCTTCTCAAAACACACTATCATAATACTCTTCACTATTTCTCCTCCCAAAACCTTATCCCTTACGTCTTTGCGCGGCTAGTGACTTAACAACCCCATGCCACACTCCCATGCGGCAGCTCGCAGGGTAGTGTATAGATGTCGATGTAGATGATTGTCACAGGCTGTGTATAGATTTCTGGCGGTATACTTTCTATATTCTACACCTGTATTTAATTATTACTCATTCACTTAATTGTACATATAACCACCTTATGATGGCGTGTCACGTTTAAACCCGGGTTGTCTTAAATAAAATTTATGTGAAATAACAAATTTAACTCATTTATAATGAGTAGTAAATTCCATGAAGTCACGCCTGAGACAACTGAGTCGTCCACTAAACTCTCAAGTCTCACTAAATATAATAATATAATAAGTCTCAAGAAGTCCTAGTAAGAATGGGAAAAAGTAAAGAAGTGCTAAATACAATAAAAGTAAGGAAGTTACAATACTTAGGGCACATTATGAGAGGATAAAAATAGAACCCGTTGCAAATAATACAACAGGGGAAGATTTGTGGCAGGAGAACCAGAGGAAGAAGACGTACATCCTGGCTGGACAACTTAAAATCATGGCTCAGCTGCTCAGCCATAGAGCTGCTGATATCGGCGCAGTCAAGATCTAGTGTGACCATGACGACTACCAACCTTCTGAGAGGAGACGGCACATGAAGGAAGAAATTTATTAAAACTGTTTATAATGAAAATTCCTAGGAAACTGTATAAAAATGAAACATTGGCATCTAGTAACCTACTATTTAAAATTATTATCGCATTTCTGCCGTAATTGGTCAAAATATGGTAGTTATATGGAAACGGAGCTGCAGACAGCTCCTTAGGCCGGACAAATATGGTAATTAAAACTTAATTCATGGAATAATCTGAGTAGTTTGTGCCTTAATTTTGGTTTTCAACTGGCTAGCTATTTTAAGAGCGGAAGCAGGATTTTATAAACTCAATAAATAAAAATGTGTAAATGTTTAATTTGACTCACATAGTCAACCCAGAGCCACATTAAGCCATCTTCCGGCTTCCTGGCCTCAACATTTGATTTAATTCAACCCCAAGGAGTGTGCGTCCTCCTCCTGAACACTACGGTGACATTTTGTTAGCCTCGAGACCGTGTAAACGCCATGAATGCTTTCCTCAAAGATGTGGGAATTTTCCAGGGCCCCCTACCCGTCGGCCGCCTTTCTTATCTCCGCTTCGTTTATCACCGTGCCTCCCTTCCCACCCGCCCAGGCCACCATGGGCTTTGACTGGCTTTCTAGGCGGGGTGCAGGGCGTACCGTGCTCGTTGAATGATAGCGGGAAAGAGGCAGTCGTGGGGAGCTGTGGAAAGAGCGCCAAAGGAGAAACTGTGGAAAGGGAAAAGAACTGCGCAGTGGTTCCAAACGTTTTCTAATTGTGGGCTTGTAAACCATAAATACCTCCTGAGGAGGCTGTGTCACACACGTCTTCTTCATTTTGCTCATATCTGTCGTACTTATGTGGATTCATCATTGGTCGTTCAATCCTAAGATTGGTTGACTACAGCCCTTCCCCCATCCCTATCTAATGCTAGTTCTCTTACCTCCTGGTATCTCTTCCTATGTACTTTCCTCTTTATTTGGTCCATGGTCTTATTCCTGGGTCTTCCTCGGGGGATATTTCCTCATGATTCCCTAAATTTGTATGTGTATCTCTTCCTATGTACTTTCCTCTTTATTTGGTCCATGGTCTTATTCCTGGGTCTTCCTCCGGGGATATTTCCTCATGATTCCCTAAATTTGTATGTACCTTGCTTCTCTTACCCTTATGTCCTCGTTTCTCCATTCTTACCATCAAACACATTTTCTAATTATTCATCATTGGTTGTTCGACCATAAGTATTGGTTGACTGCAGCCCTCCACCCTTCCCAATTTAATGCCAGGTCCCGTACACCCGTTGTTACTTTCACAATTTATTACAGAATGTACTGCTGGTTTTTGCTGTTATATCATAATCAGGTACAATATGGTATGTACTTTCCTCTTTATTTTGTCCATGAACTTATTCCTGGGTCTTCCTCTGGATACTGTTCCCTGTATTTTTTCTTCGATTGTGTTCTTCACAAACCCATTGTCTCTCAAGGTGTGTCCAACCCACCTTGTTCTTCTTTTTTCTTTGGTGTGCAATATTGTCCTCTCCTCTTCTACTCTTCTGTACACATCGTCATTTCTGATTTTTTCCATCCATTTTATCTTCAACTAAAGTGGATTATAAGTTCCCATTTTTCTGTTAGGTTTCTCATGTTTCCTAACCCGTGCATTATCATAGATCGTATCAAGTACAGCGTTGCCGAATATGTGATATTTAAATAATTATCCCTGTATCAATGGAAACGTGGCAATATATTGAGACATGGCGTGGCTATTCTGTCGGTTAATGAACTTTTCTTTTAAAACCTGTGATTTCAGGCCTGATTGAGTGGAAACGGAACATAACTATACTTTGAAAAATTGAAATACTTCCCCTGTGATATCACAGTGTAAGTTGCTCATTTTTTCAGAGATATTAAAGTGGCAATAGCTACTGGTAGCGCAGTGGAAGCTGCTCATTTTTTCTAAGTACAACTTTTCTTTTGTAATTTTGGGCATCGTTTAATTCATTCATCACATTAATCGTAGGTTTCTTACATGCTAAGGCCCAGCATTCGATTGACAAAGAACATTGTTTTATAAAAACATTGTTTTCCGCTCTGCAAAATCCTTTGCGGTGTCAAAACATTTGCGCCATCAGGAATATGGTGTATGAGAATGTGTAGCTCTCGGTTTTCCAACCGGATTATAGTGGTTTGTAGCACCGACGTTTTGAATACGTAGTCTGCCAACGTCCTCAGATCCTCAGGTGACAATGAGGACGATGAAGAAAAGCCTTAAATCTTACATGGTGTATGAGGGCACGGAACTATCATGCTGCCGGTAAGCCGACGCGTTTTCATTTGGTGTTCAGCTCTTTGGAAAAAATTAGAAAAACTTATCGTTTTTTTTTTCCTTAAATTAAAAAAGTGAGCTGGAATGAATTGATTCTTTATCATCGAAATATATGTAGAGAAAAAATACGCTGCTGTGCTGTGACGTCAAACCATTGATATGCCATTTTAGGCAGAGTGATTCCATGACGTTTTTCTGCTCTAATTAAAGGACATTATTTACACCTGCGGTCGACGAATTGGCTTTTGGAATTTTTTTCAGTTTATAGAAAAATTTTTTGTCATAAAAACTACTCAAAAATGATAAATGAGTTTCATACATTCTCCCTATTTAACACAGACTCGCTAAGAGTTCGTCACGTAGTTTGAAGCGAGTTTTGTTTATGTACAATATTGCGTGAAGCTTTTCATACACTTTCTGAGCCATGATCATCGCTGCAGCCACCCAAGGACCCAATTAGATCAAGGGCCCGGATAATCAAATGAAATTTATTTGTGATATCTAGATTGTTTAATAATCCTTTACATCTCAGGTATGGATATAGACTACACTGTATCTCAGTGATGACATATGGAAATCGATGAGAGAAAACAAGCCATATTTTTTTGGGGATTACACCTCATCCAACCATAACTACCACGCCACCGAAGAAATTTGAAAATTAATTTATTGATTAGTTAGATGACTTGCGCATGGAAAGAGTGGGTAGAAATACAAAATATAACCGTGGTATGTTCACTGAGTTGTCGTTGAAATTGTGTACTTGATCAAGTATAAAGGTGGGCACGGTTAATCTCTTAAATGTAAGAGTCGTCGGAAAGGGCAATTTTGCATTCCATTGATCTTATTACATCTTTGGTATTGATGAATATAATGAACTAATCATGCCTCGTAAAAGAAAATAAATGGTGTTCATAACACTGTGCTCCTAAAATGCTTTAGTAAAACTGATATTAAATAAGTTCTGTTTAAGGTTTCCGCGGAGAGCATTTATTCTTTCCATTTCTTCTTCCGGAATTCGGACGCGTCGTTGTTTTACCAACGTTTGTCCTCTCCTGGAGGTGTCTTGAGGTCGAGGATTCCTCAGATGCCAGGAGAGGAGGAGAAACGTTGTCGGAAAAACAACGGCGCGACCGAATCCCGGAAGAAGAAATAGAAGAAATATTAAAGAAAATTTTAAAGACCTTTTTTGGAAAAATAAAATCATTCTGCTTGGACTACCGGGGTTGTCTCCCGGGACGATTTCTTGACAACCTCTCGTGCCTTGTCACTGGAATCCAAGATTTCTTCTTTGCTGCGTAGAACCAAAATCTTTAAGGGTATGTGCGGATCCTTGAGCAAACGCTATACTGTATCGTAGAAAAACTGAATATGCCAGACGAGCACGAATGTGTGCTAAATGCTGTCGCTGGGCGGTAAACGTTAAGTTGAATGAACTTTTCTCTCCGACCGGGTGAGTAATTTAACTTTCTCCAGCTTTACGAGATCCGACGCGGCCCTCGTCATCTGGGAAGCTGAGTTCATTCGCGGACAGGGAAGTCAGAGAGTATGGAGCTAATTTACTTGCCAAACTATTATCATACCACGTGTTATAATCAGTGGTCCGATTTGGACCAGTCGTAGCGTGTTTGACGCCCGTGTCAAGGAGTATAGGTTTGAGTCCGACGTAAAATATTTATGGTTTATAGCTGGTTGGCTAGCTAGCCAACCAAATTTTGTTCTCTACCCCACTACTGAGAGGCAGCAGTCTCAGCAGAAGGCATTGATGGTGCAAACCAAAATGATCGGACCGCTATCAACAGCCGGGCGAGATTGAATTTCACGGAATTTGCCGGGGTACTGCGATGTGGAAGGCAACCACCATATTAGTCCCCCTAGAAGATGCAGCACTGAATTCAAACTATTTATGTGAACAAGTTATAATTTGACAAGTTATGTTAATAAATTTGTCAACCATGGAATACCAAGTGACTCTAGAAAGTATTTTATGCATATAATGGAACCACTTACCCGGTTGGAAACCCGAGAAAACTTCATTCAAGTGATTCGCCGGGGAAGCAGCAGATATTTCAAATGTGATGTCTTTGCCGTAAAAGCAATAGGGTTGTCATGAAGTGGGTTTTAAAAGAATTTAGGTTTGATGCTCCCATAGTGGGTATGTATGATAGGAGCTTGCCTCGTTCGTTTGGCCGTGTCGAGAGAATGGATTAGAATGGGAGAGCTAAGCAGATTTATTAAAGAGAAGTGGTGTCAGAGTAGTGGGTATACCGATATTCATATAGGAAAAACCAAGAATATTATCTGCCACGTTATCCATACATGGATGCGGAGACCGTTGCCCCCATCTTGGTATCCGAAGCTTCATATTTTATCAACTCTTACTTCTGAGAAACTATGCGAGCAGATGACTCATCAAGTCACAGTCATACAAACTGTTACGCGTTAGAATGATGGAGAAAGGACTCCCCGTAAAAGCATTAAGCATACCGAACTGTTGAAACCTTTAATTTTCAGAGCAACAAGATATTTTTTATGAAAGATATTCTCATCAGTAGGTGTATTATTGATGTAGTGAACTTCGAGCACACCATCGTATCATCATGTGGACAATTCATTTCATTGGTCGATCAATCCTAATATTGGTCCCTCCGCCCTTCCCTATCCAATGCTAGTTCCCATACCTCCTGGTATCTCTTCCTATGTACCTCTTTATTTGGTCCATTAAATTATTTTTCGGTCATTCTCTTGGAACTTTCCCTCCATTTAACCTTCAATTATGTTCTTCAAGGACCCTTTGTGTCTCAGAGTGTGTCCAATACATCTGGTTCCTCTTTTGTATATGGTTTTGCATGTTTGCATTTTTGCATTTGCATCCTTTCTCTTCAACTCTTCTATATACTTCATAATTTCTCATTTCTTCCTTCCCTTTGCTCTTTAGCATCCTCTTCCAGTGCAAGGTTTCGAAGGCCTTCGAAGTCTTTACCGGTCAGCTTTTCTAATGATCCATGCTTCCTTCGGAGTGCTCCACTCCACACGAATGTTTTCATATACTCATTCCTGGTTTGTTGTTCTATCTTCTCTGAGCACAGCAGTTGTCTTTTTCCCATGAATGTATGTGGGCAATATTCAGTTTTTATTGTATTTTTTTAAAGAAATCTGGCGTTGCCAGTCATACCTTAGCAGAGTCCTCTACATTTCACCAACAACACCACAGACTTTCTGGTGTTTTGGCGCAGTGTAGAGGACTCTGTACCTACATGCCCTGTAATTTTGTGTCGCAGCCGTAAAAGTTCTTTGCAATTTGGTTTCTCTCGTGGAATCCCAGGCATTAATTGTCATTATTATCTCAAACACGAGGAGGGACAACATACAAATAGCTATTTTTAAATGAGTCAAAGTTAACCCGAGCAAATCTTTCCAAGTAAGGACACCCTAATTACAACTTTTATGCTATTAGATCCTTTTCAAGTCGTAGCTTAATTAAGTATTAAAAAGTATTGGCTTAAGTAAAGAGCGAGGTGCCTGAAACGAGCTCTGCGCTTTGATAACACCGAATATGTTCAACTATCTGTCCACGAATATAATCACCTACATAAAAAGGTTTATCATATTTGATTTCTATTCTCAGTAGAACTTGTATTATGGTTATAAGCGTAAAGGAGATTCAACAGAGAATCAAAACGGAAACGAGGATAAAAAATAGTGTGGATTCTTCGTCTTGAAACCTGCTGTAATGTATTGAGCAGGTTTTATACCCTCATTTAAATTTTCATGTGTTCTTTTGAGATAAGATTTTTATGTTTGCTTGTTTTCTTGAGTATAACGAAGAGCGCGTTTTTATGCTAAGACATGCATGTGAATTTGTGTTAGAGAAGCAGGTTGATTGATTGAACCTTCGTGTATCTAGGGTCACTGGTCATGTTTAAGAGACTAAAACTCGTTGATGTTCAGAAATATTTTTTTCCCTTCCCATTTCACTACATTTGATAAGGTTTCATAAATTATAAACCTTTTGGCGATATTTAATTTTAGACGTCACATCGTAAAAATTTCAGCGTTTTTGATGAAGAATTATAACCCGATTTTCACTCTTTTAATCCTCTTTTTCTCTTTCTCTCCTCCCTTTAATTTTGCGCTGCAATTAACAAACTTTGATAATGGTTCTAAAATGTCAAAATCTAGATCGATCCTAAAATAATCTTCGAAAATAATTAATATTTAGCTAATGATTATTCATCATTAAAGCGTTTTCTACTGGACTTTGTATCCAGAATTCTTTTCATAGATCAATTTTTACGTAATTATAGGCATTTTTCATCATGGCAAAGTGTTTTTTCTCTCATTGTGGCTGAGAAGAGCCAATGAGTGCCACTGTTAACACCCAAAAATAAGAGTGATAGGTTTTAGACTATTATATTTTACCATGTGTCGTATGAGTGAAGAATACCTTGGCAAAGTTTAAAGCCTTTCGTAATTAGTTATTGTTTTTACATCAAGTAAGTGGAGGATGAAGATGAATCGTATCAAAATTAAATATACAGTAAAATCATCTGGATTAATGGTGACGGAAATACGTGCATCCTGACCCGCTGGGAACTTTGTGGGCAGGAAATGCTTCCCTGAAGGACCGACTATTGGCTTCCACCAATGAGTGAGACGAGGTTGTAAAACGTGGGCAGTAACCTTTTAAGGGCTCCCGGGGGCCGCTGTGTGATCACATGTTTCCTCCCTCAAAAACCATTCGATCGCCGAACTGCTGCGCACAGTTTGTAGAGGTGTGCCCGTGAAGCACATCGAAGCAGTTCATTCACTCTCTTGGGAATGGTTGTATCATCAAGTTGCTCTTAACGGTTCTGAAGAGGTGCGTGGACCGTCGAAATTGCTGTCAATAAAACTCAGAGAGTCGACAACGAAATATCATCACATATTTATCCAAAATATAGAACTATTAAGATGAGTTTGAAAAACGTCGGAGAAATTGAGATTGAAATTAAGAAATTATGTCAACTTACACCATACAAATGGTCAAATGAGTGGCTAGCTATCTTATACTATTAAACAAGCAATTTGTTTACACATGTTTATATATAGTTATATGGGTATGTAAATATTTTCTCGAAAACTACAGAACCGATTCTCCTGAATGTCAGTGTTTAAGGGTTTTCGGAAACGAGGAATCCATTGGACGAGAGGCCCCACTGCTGCGAAGGCCCATATGCCCCCAAAATGGGCCCCTATTTTACTCGGAATCATTGCAGAGGTTACTTCATTTGCTTTTTAAAATTACTTACAATCAATATATAGGGTTTAAAATTTCACCATCGAATGGAAAAAAGAATGAAGTATTTAATTTTTGCATTAGATTTTATTATACACTTCGTTTTTACATAAAAATTATCTTTTCTCTGAAGAAATTGAAAGTTTTCTCCTATTTCAATAATGGCATATTTCCTTGGCAACCTGAACAATGGCTATAAACGTGAGATATTGCCTGGGCGTTTCACGCTTTATCTTATAACTGAGCGTATAGGTATGAAAACACTTTCTAGAAAACTATCGATTCTAAGAATCTTCTGAGAATAACACTCGCAACTTTTAATTTTCGACTAAAACCTATTTCAGCCATTATTAATGACATTTTGCAATTTTGATAAATTAAAAAACAAAGCTTTAAAATAAAATTGTTTTTTTATTTTAACAATTAATATTAAAGTCTGTGTACTTAGCAAAGCTCGGTCCCCCGGTACTAATGAGTTAAATGAATAGTCATTAAAGAAAAGGAAAAATAAATTTTGATTCTTAGTATAATTTGCGTGCGATATTATCACAGTTGTAGACGTTACTAATACCCCAAACGACCCGCTTCTTCGACAAAATCTACTACAAAACCAGTGCTCATCTTCTCCTGGTGGTCCATTTGTTCTTCTTCTTCGTCTGATGTCATGTCATCCTACTTCTTCTATGAGGAACAAAAAGGTCTGAAGTTGTCTGTCCTTCATGTTTCTCCTTGAATCCATTTGAGGCCATCCAAGTATTACGTAAGACGTTTTTGGGGGTGGGGGGTTTGGAATCATCTTACATTGTCTTATGTAGATGGAGGGCAGGCGGTCTGGAACCAATTTACGTAAAAATTTTGTCCGTCTTGAAACATTGTATAGTTTCCGCATGAAATTAGCAGTGACATGGAGCATTCACTCGTAAATGGCGTATTTTCTGTAATCTCACAACTACACCAATGCTATTCTGTCGCCTGACTGTTTAGCTATATTACCGTCATGCTCAAGAAAGCGAACATTTAGCGAAGTGTAGATACAAATATCTAACGTCTTACGTAAGACTGAGAGGGAGGGGAGGGGGGGTTGGGAGAATCTTATATTGTCTTGCTTAGGGGGAGGGGGCGGGATAAAATATGGCATAAATCGTCTTACGTAATACTTGAACAGCCCCTTTGCTCTACGAAATGTTGCAAACAATTTTCTTTCTGTATCTCTAACAGATTCTATAATATGATCGTGCATTTTTAAGATCTCATCTGATAGATTTGTATCTGTCAGTGATGATAACTTGTGACTTTATTATTCCACATATTTTTATTTGAAACGACCCGGGTTACGACGTTTAACGTCATCTTTAGGAAGACTTTACGCATACGTCCCTTTATATACGCATTCCGGTAGGAGCAGGTAAGAGGGAAGGGTGTGTGGTCGGAATATGGTCAGGCAGAACCAGAGGGACAGATTGGTGTGACCACGAATTATACAAAGTGACTTTCGGGTTCTTCCCGCGCTGCAGTATTTTGATGGACGACCGTTCCGCCGGCATTCCAGTCGGCATCATCAGATACTAATGTTCAGATGAATTCTCGTATAATCTAATATAAATTAATAAAAATTAAAAAAAATAAATATATCAGCTATATATAATACAATATAAATATTCTTTGTGTCGCACTGAAACATACCAGGCCTGAATTTCTGAAACAAGTTCTATATTTTGGGCTCTATTCCGTTAAATGTCCGTTGGCCCTTTATAGCGGCCGACAATTCTCCTGAACATTAAGATCTGTCGATGCTGACTGGAATGCCGGCAACACATTCGTCCATTTTAATGATGCAACACGGGAAGAACCCGAAAGATACTAATTTACAAGAATACAGCGGAAGCCTCCGTAACAAGGTTTCATCTGTTTCGTACAATGCTTTGATTCTACAAGTTTCGAATGGTACACACTCCTCCAAACTGTGCTGCACCTTGTCTTCTATTCCGCATCCATTGCGTGAGCACTTTGCTTCTTTTTTCATTCGTTTTAAATATTATTTAAAATTTACGTACTCATTTACGTACCCATACCCAAATCTCATCTTACTATTGAAGCAGATCTTCATATTATCGTTCTTTGGTAAGATTTGACACTTTTACGTAAACCACTCTCAATAGCTGGGCTTGTTCATTGTCAGTCCTTGTCACGTATCTTCCTCCCTGTCAAACCACAAACGAACAATTCCCTATCGAATGGAGAGTGAATACAAAAAAGTTTCTTGTTACAAGTTTTAACCACCGTTCTATCAAGCAAATATTTTTTGTACAGAATGACGTTCTTTGGCGCTGATGTTTACTATTATGATACAAATTCAGAAGATATGCCGCAAGTGATATGCGAACAGAGATAAAAATTGAAATGAATAACTTTAATACAAATCCATGAACAGTGAGAATCTTTCAGTAACTTCAAAGATAAATAATTATTATAAAAAAGAGATAAGAGACCATAGAGTAAAAGGAAATATCCCTATTGAAAGAATTTCTTAGACAACTTCATTTTTCTGTTCACCCACAAAGGCGTTCTCTTCATATTAATTCACGGAAACTGCTTATTTCTACTCTCTTCCCAGAATCCAGGCAACTAAATGACGTCACTTACCTCGTTTTCTTATCACGAGAGGTGGGGTTTGTATCTTTGCCCTGCCTAAAAATACAACCACCGTCCCAGGGAAAGCAAGAAAGCTGGTACCAGGAAATTCCTCGCGGAGATATGCCAACTTTCCTGACAGAAATATTTAGCCAATACTCGCAAGAGTTAAGTTTCAGCCGTGACAATTTAGTATTCCGAATAAAAGTTAAAATCATCGGAGGGAACCACTAATAAAAATGGACTACCTGCCTAGGCATATCAAAAACTATGCTATTTGAAAACTTACTAAATTGGTAAACAACATTTAATTGGAGAGGGAATTCTGAGGCTTGTTAGCCTTCTGAAAACTATAGTAAAATCAAAATCGAATTAAAATATTTTTGGTGAGAAGGAAGCAAATAATGACGGGAAAATAATTTATTAATCTAATTAATAAGGATTTTAAGACCAAGAAAGGTGATGACATCCAGCTGGACAGCAAATTGCTTGAAGAGCTGTAGCAAACCAATCTTCGGATTGATGATTTGTGATGGTGAGGGCAAAACCTTGCTTGGAAATTCCGGAAAAATATCTGGGTTGGCTCACATGCATTGACGATAATAATTTTTTGAACAGAGATTAGTGCGAAAGTGCTTGAGGAGCGGTCGCTCGGTGGTGACTGCATAGGTTGAGTGGCCTTGAAAAGCATTTTTTATGGCCATCACCATAATTCAATCAGCCTTTTCGTATGAAATTAGGTGGGGTTAAAAGCAAGCAGTTGGTGAATATAGGGATGTATCACAAAACAATCATGATAGAGGGAAGGATGTTAGGCAAGCGATGAACATGTAGGAAGAGAACAAGTTTTATGGATGGGATGAAGATAGCTAGTACGTACGCTGAGATAAAGAGAGAAATTAATTAAGCAAATTAGTTCCTCCACATGTTAAAATGTTGAGAATATTCACTAAATTCCATTTTAGCATATATTTTCCGAAAAGTTACTTCATAAATAATAATAGTTATTGTTTGCACTGCTTTAATAAATGTAAAATAAATGTAAACGTAAAAAATAAAATAATTTACGTATTGTAAATAAATTGTGGATATAATAGGGATCAGTCAAAGGTAGATGCTAACAATTTTTGCGAAAATTGTTAGCACGCGTCTTGAGCGCGAGACACATCAATAATGTAACGTATTTCATATTTGTGGACGTAAGTCACTGGTAAAAATATTGTAGATTTATTATTCTCGTTGCAAAATTTATTATTCTTGTTGCAAAGTAGAGTTGAATGAATCAGGTAAAAAAGGTGCCCAGCAATATTTGATTAACTTGAAGAGAGAGCAGTGAAGAAGTTCGCGTAAATCCTGAAATCGCACCATAAATGGGAATAATGTAAGTATGTATAGAGTTCAAAGATCCTGTTACAGATTGAACACAGAACACTGGCATGACTTCTTTTTGGCATGATAACAATCAGTAGATGGCACTGACAGCTCGGTGTTAGCTAAAATGTTGCTTGGCACTCTTTTTCCCTGATCCTTTCAACTAAGCTGAACAGAAATTGATATTATTTTCATCACTTTCCCTGTCTAAGATTACCAAGGTCCAACAAAATGTGGGATAACCTACGATGTGAAGCCCACGTTAGATGTTTTTCCTGTCCGGATCCAAAGGGACTACAATTTGGAGAATATAATGATGTAAGTAAAATTTTTATTTTTAACAAATATTATAAGAATAGTAATTCTTACTGTTGTAATTCACAAGTATTTTGTACTATCCAGGCGGTTGGAATTCATTTTTGTAATGAAAATAATTGCGTGCATTATTAACCTTTCAATTGATCGTTCATGAAATAACTCAGACCATGTAAATCGTCAAAACCATTTGTCAGTTATGTGGTAAATCGATTGTACACGCATTTATACCTATCTCGAACTCTACGAGTAGCTCCTCGCTGATAGTTTTCTCATGTAAATAATCCAATCTTTCATCCGGTTACATGTAATAGCTTTGATTTTCCACAGTTATGAGTGTGGCCATAATGAATTTCACTCCTCTTCGGAGATTTGAAACTATAATCCCAAAGGTCATCGTTATGATTGGGAAAACATTAACTGGAACTCGTGCAAGTTCAATCGTTCCTGCATCTGCTGTGAAGGTGAAATATAATTATCATCCCACTTAGAACCACGGTTCGCAAAGCGGCTGACCATTTGGGGGGAAAAAAGATACTACTGTAAAAAATACAAAACATAAATTTTTTCTTGATTACTTGAAAATCCATTTTAGTGTAGATGGCTATCAAAATCGATGTTTGGCTACCCGCTGAATGTAGCCGCAAATCTCCAGGTCGGCGTTTGTAGCCTCTGGCATTCATGTTTCGCCGAATGCTTCGCTTTTTGAAATGATCCTCTATCATTTTTTTCACCTCTCCGCTCCCTCAGTAATACAAAATTTCATCCCCATTTTCAATTAAGTAATAACAGTCGCGCTATGGCAAGGTGTGGTGCATGTATTTTGGTATTTTCGTCATAATTGTTGCTTAAAACTGAGTAAACCATTTGGGGGAAATCATTTTTCAAATGAAAACACGGGAGCATGAACTTTTGGTATTCAGGGACCCAAAAATTAGATATGACAATACTCATAAAATTAAGTTTTACCGGACTTGGATCTTCATATACATATTCCTATTAAAGTACTGAGTACTGAGGTTTGAATGCGGGCATAAGTGGATAGTTTTACTCAATCAATTGAAATCACATGAGGATGTGCATCCATAGTACATGGCTGTTTCCAGACTCAAAAATTCAATTAGCTTAATCCATTTTTTTTCAGAAAATTCAAACCCTAGCAAAACAACCTTGTTAAGGTGTGAATGGTTTCTTGACCTCGTTTTAATTTAACGTAACTCAATGGTCATAGCATCACTTATAAAATTATTATATTCCTACTTTTTGAAACTATGAGATTAGCTATTTAAAAATAATTTGTCAATTCAAACCAAATAAGAAATCATATAATAGCCATATGATCTATGCACTAAAAAAAGATTAAGCCACTAAATTTGATACGTGTGCCATGCACTTCAAGGTAAACGGCTTAAAACAATTGTTTTCTTATAACTCTGGTGTCCATCTCATTTAACTTTTGCATATTGCTGTGAATTTAACATTGCAAACTAAGTATACAAAATAAATATACATTAATCATTCATCGAACCCTGAAGAAACAAATTGAATTTATTGAAACTATTTATGGAATTATGGCTATTGGAGTAAATGACAGCCAGTATTAAAAATATACGACCTGGTTGATGAATATTACAATCATCTAACTCTGCCGGCTGCATTAGTTAAAGTACTATACTTTCTGAGCACCATTTTCCACTTTGAAGTAGATTTACTTTATCAACTTACTAACTCTTGGAGAAAGTATAAACATGAATATAATTTATTATTCCATGTAATGATAAAACGGATCCTATGAATGAAATAAATTTGAATTAGCCATAGCAAATTGGTAGTTAATTCCTCTTGAAGAAATTTTGTTACAAATCTCAAGAGTTTCTTGAAAAAAGAGAATAATATTGTTGGTAGTATAAAAAACACAGAAAAGTGAAAAAAGTAAAAAGTTATAATACTTACCCGTATTAATTTTTGGATGGGTGCGATAATTTATTCTGAAATTCAGTGAAATTGCAGAAAAAAAGAACCAATCACCTTGGGGCTGCAGCTGCAGAGGTAAATTCAGAAAGAGGACACAAGGTCGAAATACGTTTCCTGCACACTCCGGACGTTGACTGCCAAAGCGTAATTAGTTCTCTAATCGCTCCCTGAATTATACTCTTTTCCGCTCTTCAAAGCCAAATCATACAATCTTGTGTAAGCAGGTTTTTGATCATTTTTATTGACCTTATTTCGTCAGGTGAGCCTTAGCATTCCTTAACGTATATCATTTCTTTTTGGAATTAGGAGTGTTAGCATAGCCTTTTTTAGAATTTCAGAGTCATAGTTTTCACGTCTAGATTATGATTAAACTTTTTTATTTTTTCATTTTCCAAAAAAAAATTACTTTTTGACTAAAACTGTATTTTCTTCTACTCTTTTTTATGAACATCCTGTAAAAAGGCAAAATTGATTGACGCGAGTGAATTTATGACGTGTGATGCCATTCCAAAATATTGTTCCGATCATTTCTTATTGTAATTATTGAGATAAATAAAAAAATTGATATGGTGGCTGGGGAGACGGAACTACTGGAGAGGATAAAGAGCATTTGATGGTAGTTACGGGTAATGAGCGGCGGAGGAATACTGAAGGCCACGAGACAACAGATGGTGTTAAGTAAGCTGGGAAGGGAAGCGAGTGTGACAAACTGAAGGAGCAAATAGAAATAGGAATTATGTATTGAAGAAAGGCATTGTATGAAGAGACTGGGATCTTCACATGTGAAAATCTGGAGAGTTTTTGCGCCCTTACACTCAAACCCATAGTAACCGGTAGATTACCATTGAGACTGTCCAAATCATAGTGCAGTGGATATATATATTTAGATTCTAAATAAATGAAAATTAAACTGTTTTTCATTCTCGTATGATTGAAACAAATGCCACCATCTTAGGCTGCGTGTTCCCTCCACCCAATTTTATTGGGCGTATTTACTGATATTCTACAATTACAAATTGTTCACTGTGCTATTATTTGTAACGGACTGTAGTAATAGTCAACAATGATATCTTATGGCATTTGAAAACAGGTTGAACAAACCTCCAGCTCTTACTTTTATTGTACAGAAAGATTTTACCAAACAAATTAATTAAAATAATAATGCAAAGAAAAACTGCTACGAGCTAACATATGGTGTTTCACTACTGTTAGAGGGATTGAGGTGGGAGTCCCTAGAGACTTGGTGGCTCATGCTAGGCTTAGTTCTAGACTTAGACAGAGAATATAATCTTGACGTCTCACTACATCTCTAGGTCTGGCAGAAGCGATAAAATAAGAGAGATACATAGCCGAACAGATAGAAACTAAAGTCGTTCTTCCCGCGCAAAATAAGCGACCACAATGAGAACTGAGCTCCACTAAACACACTCCCATAATACACGTCACCATTTCACCTCCCATAACCTTATCCCTTACATCTCTACAAGGTGGGTGTCCAAACACCCCCTCCTACACGCCCATCTGGTGACTCGCAGGGTAGTATATAGCTGTAGATTTACTGGCAATCAATTATCCAAGGTAAGTTATAACTCCTTTGAATTCATAAAATGTTTTAGCGTCGTTTACCATCATAGGAAATCAATATCCGTTATCTTGACGCGTGCTCTGAAAAACAACGATTGCATATGTCTGCTACGTTCCGCTCGTCGTAGGTGAAAGGACCCTTGACACAACACTTCTGCTTGTTGTTCAGGTGTTGTCACAGACAGCTGGAATAAACAACCTACTTATCGCCTTTTCGTTGGGTATAGCATTGAATTGGACAAGAAATACCTACAAAGAAGTGGAGTTCGGTTTGGGAGAAAGGGTAGTGACATATGCCTTTCTCCAGATATGTGTTTAGCAACCTATTGCATGAGTACCAGCAGGTGGTACGCTAAGAAAAAGATGATTTGAATTCATTTTACAATAGTTTATGCCCATCTCTTCTGAAAAATAATTCATAGATTGATATTTGAAATTTTGCTCAATATCTAGATTTCCTAATGCAATTTATATTGGCAGTAATTAAATATGCTGTTTATTTGAAATTAGAAACTATGTTGAGAATTATTATTATCAATGTTTGATAGTTTACTATGGAAACATACCCTCACAAAGGTAATTTTTATTACAAGGTATCATAATTTTACACTATTACAACTGCATTCTTTTCCTTAAGAAAGATAACTCTTAGAACTGGCCTATACCCTGTTTGTAGATTATGCTAACTTATTTCGCATAGGACTTGCTGTGATATATCCAGATGAAACTTGTATGTGATATTTTATCAACTTATTCTTTCGAGGTAAAATACCGACTCTGTTCTGAATGGCCTATGGTATTGCCCTGATTTTGATGTTTCATATGTTGCTCCTGAACCTATTTCCCGGCAAAATTTTTCCTGCCTCAAATTATCAAAGCATTTGTTCACGCGGGTACAATTTCATTTATTTGTATGCTATTTCAATTCCACTAGATTTACGGAGATTATAACTTCTTGTCAGTAACATATATCAATATGGTGTAAACTTAAAGGTCAGGCACAGATTTTGCTTTAGTTTCAGTATAGCAATCTTTAACCTTGATTGCTATTTATGCAAAGAAGGCAAGGGAGTGAAAGAGCAATTTCAGCTTTTTTTACCTTAACTTAGATTAGACTACTGCAAATTTTAGAGTTATAACTTCTATGAATAAATCGAATTAATCGCTTTGAAAAAAACATGCTCTCAAAGGAGAAGCAATGCTCTTTCCTCGAAAAATATGAATTGCACAGACACATCCGTTGCCCACAGCTCTTCCAATTTTTATCTGTGGAGTGTATGGCGATTGACTGTCCAACTGTGGGGTTTTGCGATACGTTTGCGATGTATGATTTGCTCGATATTGCGACCTGTGGTGTTAACTAACGGAATTATAGGATGATTTTTTCGGAATGCCGTGCAATAGACGATAACATGGGGCATTTAGTATCATACAGTGAGTGCAGAGTCTTGCAGCCTCGGTAACATTCGAAACAATTGCCATTAAATATTGAGCCATTGTGATATGCAAACTATATCCGCTTGATATTGTGAGAATGAGAAATCTTGCGATATTGGATACTGTTCGTTATCCCGCATCGTGCGATATTCGTAATATCGCCGAATTCAATATCATGCAAACTTCTATGAAAGGTCTCATCAATGCAAAAAAATTAGTTCTATGACCCAGGGTATCGTGGGATATGGGATATCATGAAGTAGTCTATTACATGCGATTCTCCACACCGTGTTTCATACGTCATATCGCGATATTCGATACCAAGAAAAACTCGGTGCACCAAACGCGTCTCTTTGAATTCAAAGGAATATAATTATATCTATACGATGTATTATGGCAAACGATGTCGCTCGGTAATCAGTATCGTGCGGTATCCCTCAACGTGGTGTAGCCATTACATCGCGATATTCGACCCTACGCTGATACTAATGTACTACCTACGACACATTTCTTTCAATGTAATATTTATATCGAAGTGTGATGCTATAATTCTAACATCTCTAACAGTCGAGGGAAGCGGGCGGGGGGGAAGAGGAGAAAGGCGATTCTCTTGCCCTCGTCCCGAGCGGCGCCAAAAGGACCCCTGGTGAATATTAAAAGGGCGAAAAGGGACTTCTACCCACCAACCCGAACCACCCTTCGGAAGGAGAGTGGGAGGGAAAAAATACACTCACCCCCTTCTTACCCTTCCGACATCCCCTGCCATACACTTTCCCCTCCCCTCCCTTCAACGAGCGTGATTACTGCACCTCCCACTCCTTCCTCCCCTCCGGGCCCAACCCCTCCTCCGGGGTTTTACTCGCATCCCCCTCCCCTCCTCCTCCCTTCTCACCGATTTCCGATATTCCCCTGGTTTTCCACCCTCCCCTTTTTGGTATCTTCTCCCTTAAACCCTCCCACCGGCCACCCTTTCCAGATTAAAGAGGAAGTTAAGGGAATAAGGGAGGGGGGCGTGGGGGAGGGGGAGTGGGTGGCGTCTCCTCCTCCCACTCAACCCAGGCCCTCTGCGCAACTCCGACCTAACGCCTTCCCCATCGGTCTCCATGGTTACAGGCGGTGGGAGGCCGGGTTGAAGCGGCGGATGAGGGGTGGGTGTGGGGGTTGAGTTGGGGAGGCGTAGATCGGGGGGTGGTGGGGGCCGGGTGGAGATGGTGGGGGCGGAGGGGGGGTTCGACTAAAGCCGAGAGCTATACCACCACCCCCTCCGCACCGCCTGCCATACTCCCCACCCTTCTCATCCCCTTGACTTAGGTACTCCTCCCTGCTCCTCACTCTACTCGTATTTTCCTTCCCACCCTCACCACGCTGTCATACTCCTGTCTACTTCTCATTCCATGCCATACGCCTTCCTAATTCTCACCCTATTGCCGCAGTCCTTTCTGCTATTCACCCTACCTTCATAATCCTTAGTATCCCTCACCCTACTCCTGTACGTCTTCCTACTTATCACCAACCCATCCTGCCATACTCCTTTCTGCTTCTAGCCCTACTCTCATCCTCCTTCCTATTCCTCACCCTACTCCAATACTCCCTCCTACGTATTAACAACCTAAGCTGGCATTCTCCTTTCTATTTTTCGCTCTACTGCCATACTCCTATCGGCTTGTTACCCCACTCTTAAACCACTCTCTATTCCTCATCCTATTCATACACTCTTTCCATTTTGTCACGTATCTACACTGCCATACTCCTCTCTATTTCTCACCCCATGATACACTTCTTTCTGCTTTTCACCCTACTCCCATGCTCCTATCTATCCTTATTATATTCCTACACTCCTTACTCTTCACCCCACTGCAATAGTCATTTTCATTTCTCACTCCACTGCTATACTCATCTCCGCTTCTCACCCTACTCCTAGGTATTTTACACCCTACTCCTTCCTTTTTTAAACCATCTATTCTGCCATATTCCTTCCTCTCTACCTCCGTATCAGTCACATTCTTTCATACTTCTCACCTCTCTTCATACTACCTTACGCCTCTCTTGCCCCACTGCCATACTCCTTATACTTTTCACCTCACTTCCATACTCTTTTCTTCTTCTGACCTCTCGTCATACACAATGATGCATCTCCACACCCTCTGCCATACTCTTTTCTACATTTCACCCCACAGTCATACATACCCCTTTCTACTTCTCACCCCACTGCCATACTCCCATTTACTTATCACCTCACGCCATACACCCTCTGCCATACTACTTTCTACTTCTCACCCTACCACCATACTCCTTTCTGCTCCTCACCTCTCTTCACACACCCTCACTCATTTCTGTGTGTAAGGACATTGATGTGTAAGGACGCACTTCCATGTCGGTATTGGTCGATATAGTGGTGGTAATCGACCTGCATTACACTTTTCTACTTCTCACCCAATTGTCATACTCCTCCTAACTTCTCACCCCCTGCCGTCCACCATTACCGCACACACCCACCACCATACACGTACCTCTTTCTGGCTTACCGACAAACTCCCACACCTACTCCGCACGCTCCGAATATTCCTCTCCGCCGCTGCCATATTCCTCCCTCCCTCTCATCCCCTGCCACACTTCCTCATCCCCTTCACCTTCCTCTATACTCGTCATTGCGAGCACATCACATCTACGGTCGGAGGAGCCTTATCTAACTCCCCCTATCCTCTCTCCCTCTCTTTCCCATCTTATCTCCCTCCGAAACGGAAAAGGCGTCTGACTGACTGACTGACTTCACCCCCTCCCACCCGCTTATCCTCTTTCTCCCTTCACCCCCTCCCCCCCTAGTATTTCCGAAGATGAGCCTTCAGGGGACGCTCACCCCTTCGCCCGCGTCGCGTTATCGACTTCGAGTGAGTTGACGGTCTCGTGAGTCACGCGATCACCGTTCGATAAGGACATCAACGCGCCTAACTCACTCGCTCTAACCTTTTCCGCGTAAGATTCCCCGCGCTGAGTCACGAACGGCGGGGGGGGGATATAAATAAAAGCCCCTTCACGAAGGCCATGAAGGCGACTCGGCTACTTATTCGACCCGCGCGGGTAGATACGGGATTCCTGCGGTCGAATTGTTGAAGGCGGGTTTTCACATGAAAGCCACGTCCAGGACAGTAGCCTTGGAAGTCGCTTGCAAGCGACACTTCGATGTGTAAGCACGCACTTCTATGTCGGCATTGGTCGATATAGTGGTGGTAATCGACCGCGGTTGAGACTCGAAAGGAAAATCGACCGGCTTCTATTTTTCCTGCAAGTAGCATATCGATTCTGCGATAATATTGTATCACATCCGGTGGAATCTTGGTCATATCACAGCTAACGAAGATTTAAAATGTAAACAAAGAATAACTTTGTCTGAGGAGGTCTCATTGTTGCTCATGTAGGTAAATATTAATTGGTACTTGAAATATTTTAAATGCTTAAGATCCCCTAAGGTTAGCTTTATGACTAATCTCTTTTCAATAATATTTATTAGTGCCATAATGGACGCTCTTGATCCGACGTAACAATGCATGATTATTGTAATTCATACAAATTTATTAAACCCGCGAATGCCTATGGGATTCAAACATCTGTCAAATTTAGGCGATTTTCGTAATTACCATATTTATTGCTTACTTCCGTCATTCTATTTTCATTTCCGTCATTTTCCTCGCGAAAGAACAGGAGGTGTCGCTCTGTTATTTTAGCCTTTGAAATTTATTTTATCTTCCCCAAATTTCTCGAAAGATTCAGTCGGATTGAGCATTTCAATCCGCGATATTCCAGTTCCGAAATCAATGAGATATACAGGGTGTTTCAGGAGGAAAGTTCAAAACTTAGGAGGAGGTAGGGGAGGTGATTTTAAGCATTATTATCATAGCAACATGGGGTCGCAAATCCTTAGTCACCGAGCTATGGCAACGTAAACATTTTTTCAGAAGTATTCTGCAATCACAATGAAAACACCGAATTTCAATAACTAGTATCAATTGAGGAGATTCGAAACTTTTCACAGTGGTGCATATGATATGTATTGTTCTTTTTCTGCTATCATCAATGCTAACGGTATCTTATTTTCAAGATGCCTCTCGAATATTCGTCGAAATTTAATTTCTCAAAAACAAAAAATGTACGATAGCGCTCTTATTTGCAGAGATATAAAAAAATATATAGGAGTAAAACATTTTGTAACTTTACTTTTCAATTCATTGCAGTAAATATCACATCTCGATCTTTTAAAATATGGTAGATATGGTAACTTAACTGATGTTACTACAACGAGGCAACAAATGTTCTTGTGGATAAGAGCTTTAATTTGCTTAGAAAACCTCGGTAATTAGTGGCACTAATCAATACTTGCCTTTGAGAAAAAGATTCGACGAGAATCTGCAACCAAAGTCATGGTCTGATTGCTGAGGGTTACAAAGTTAACAGGCACTAAGACAACAAATACTCGTTGGTGGGATTCCCTTCCATTGACACCGAAATTTCAGCCCCTTACCGTATTACTTTCCGAGATTACTGCAAAAAAATACTAGCCCTTTTTCGTGGGAAAGGGTACGTGTATGCACTCCAGAGAGACCATATGTTAAAAATGAGGCATTCCCAACCCTTAGATCTCGTCGAAAATTAAACTGTTTTGTGTGTTTTCTCAACTATTTTTGAAAATTAATAATATTTTAACCGCAGTAAATTCTTCAAGATCACAATAAACCTTCCGTTTTGATGGAGTTTCAAACGAACCGCGTGAAAAAAAATTAGCCAAGCCACACTTATTTAGATATTTTCATTTGCTTACTTACAATTTCTGTCATGAAAAACTATATTATTGCACCATTGGTAATGTAATATTTTATTCATGTGTCCTAGAGCTGGAGAAATTAAGACGTATACATCGAAAGTGGTCCTTATTATAATTAGGGAACTATCTCGCTCGCACTGCCTTAAGGGTAAAATAGAGTGAAAGGTCCCAGAGGAGGAAGACCCAGGAATAAGTTCATGGACCAAATAAAGAGGAAAGTAAATACTTAGGAAGAGCTAACAGGAAGTCAGGGACCTAGCATTTGATTGGTAAGGATGGAGGGCTGCATTCAACGTATCTTAGGATTTTACGACCATTTATTGTAATAACTACTAATACAATTACCTACAAGACGATTAAGTCTTGAGCTCGTTTTACATGGGCTCGAAATTTCACGATTCAATACTGTATGTGCTAATCTGTCTGGCGGGAAATAGTAAATTAATTTCAGAAGGGGCTATTTTTCATTCTCGCGTTCATACGTGTATGTTATTGTAATTTACTGCTCTCCACAACGCAGTTTAAAATACACTAGAGTACATGCATCAGACTGTGCATTTACGTGCCCCACGCGAAACGGGATTTATGATATTTTGTTTTCCAACGTTCCGTTCCCGTGGCGCATGCACTATCAACTCCTCAAGTCGGTCATCTTTAAGCCAGTCGAGGGAACGCGTCGTCAGATGGAGCGCCCGTCGTGTTCTTCAGCAGTCCCTCTGTCCCTCCTCCTTGGGCGCCATTGTCTTGCCCCCCCTCCTCTTTCTCTCTACCGCCCCCTAAGTTCTTCCTCCTCCCGCCCCACCTACTTCGCTTCCATAAAGCTAGAGAGGGGCGGCCCCCTGTTCAGCTCCGAGAGGAGCCAAAGCTTGAGAGGGGGCGGGGGGTGGGGGGGTTAGGGAGTGACGATGGAGGGGCGGTGGAAGATGAACCTCAACGCACCGCGTCCCCCCCTCCAATTCTCCCCCCGCCCCCGCCTTTCATCTCCGCCCCTCCCCTCCGCTCCCCACCCCCGCGTCCCTTCAGCCAGCCAATGGGAGGGAGGGGAGCTCTTGCGGTCTCCGGTTGTGGGGGGGAAGGGCCGTGGGTGGAGTGAGGAGGCGGAGGGACGAGGGTGGGGGTGGCGCTGAGACGAGCGGAGTGGGTAGATGTTTGTTGTCAGGCGGCCCTGCGAGCGGTGGAGACGAGAAGAAAGCATCGGGCATTGGAGTGCGGGCAAAAGAAGGCTGTATTCCCTTCAATTTTCGGGAGATCCATATCCTATTTGTCGCTACTCCTTCGCCCTCCGTGCACCAAGATATGCTTTTTCTGCATGCCCTTCTATTTATGGATAGAAAACAACCCTCCGAGGCGAGACGGCCGACAGAGGTGGAATACTGAGTACATGTATGACTGGCTTTTTTTTAGTTTGGTGGCCTGATGGTGGTTTTGCTAGTTTTCCACCACACTAGAGCGAATGCCAGGCCAGTATCTTCCCGTACCAGAGAATGCATCAATATCCAGTGACTTATTAGACCACTGAATAGCCTAGAACATGGTTCACACTCGTTCTGTTATACAGTGCATTGTTTAGTGTTGAAATAAATGTCTTTTTGAGCCTGAACACCGTATATTACCTATGTGAACATGAAAAATTATATTAGTCTATCTATTACAGCCATGCAAACGATTACGATTATTGATTATGGTTGTTATTTATTGTACAAACGAGCAGTACGATGACAATTTGTAAGAATTCTTTCATTAGGAAAATTGTACCGTGTAGAGCGGGAAATTATATGGTTGTCTGAAAGACTGAACAGGAAAAAGAACCTGCTTTATTCCCATGAATATATTTCTACATTCTATGTTTCATTCGTTTGTACAATAAAATGTTTTGAGTAACGCGGCTTTAAGTGCTTATTTAGAACAACATTATTGAAAATTATCAATGAAGCTATGCGGATACAATCGCCTTGCATGTTCGTAATTGTATCGATACCTTATAGCAACGAGCGGGCACATATATCCTCTAATGCTAGGATAGAGAATCAATTAGAAGCGCCAGTATATAGGTACGTTACAAAGCCAAGTATCAACAGGCAGTGTAAGGAGTCACGTAACCTTAGTCTCTCGCCGGATTACCAACCCAGCATCTATAGGAAGTATTCCTCTACAAAAAGATTATATATGTGAAAGTATTACTTGAAATTAAACTTGAAGAGTAGTATTATGGGGTCGAAAACCTAGGTTTTGCGGATCAGAATTATAGTGGGTGGGAAGGAGACCTTAAAGGCGTGGGCGTGAAGCGGAAAGAATGTAAGAGACGCACATTATTCGATAATTTTTGTGACTCTTGTCTTCAATGTAATTCATCTATCACCAATATCTATTCCGATTTGTGTCCTCCAAATTCTAAAATGATTATTCTATGTTTATTGAAGTTTCAAGCTCTCCATGGCTCGTAGTCCGATTGTTTGGATGGTTTTCTCATATGCAAAGCGAACAATATCAGTCAAGAAAAGATCTTAGATCATCCCGACGTATCTGCTGGATAAAAGTCTCTCAGGTATTCCACTGGGTAACCATCTCTATGTCTCCCGACGTTTCAGAGGACGATTAGTTATGAAACAAAGAACCCTTCATTCAGAGCCCCTGAGAATGAAGACGTCGTTCTGCGAAACGTCGGGAGATATGGAGCTGCTAACCCGGTGGAATACCCGAGAGACCTTTATAAAATACCTGTGTATTTTGATCTAGCTTTGCTTTGATCGTAAATGTTGCTGAATAACGCGTTGCTGAAATTTTCCCACCCTTTCAATTTAAGTGCAGTGATGTTAGCAGTGATTCTACTGTGCACATTCCTCTCTCTTGCGCTCCAATGCAATAAGTCCTAACCACGCGAGCTGACTTACCCATAGGATGATGATTGGCGCAGACGACCTCCACCAAGTGTCACCACCTCTATATCGATCGGGTTGGTGTGGTGGCTAGAGTACTGGCTAACCATACGGGCGGCCAGGGTTCAAATCCCTGCAGAGGAGGATGTTTTTCAGAGGGAACTCGATCCCTACTTGAGTGCCTTGTAGAGGGTTCTTCAAGTACAGTACTCCGTCTGTCGTATGAGACGTTAAACTGTGGCCCTCTTGGCGCCTTTCGTTAAGTGCAGGCTAATGCCGACGCCGAGTTTCTATCCACCCATCCTCCCTTACCTGTCCCCTATGGCGCAAATGACCTTAGCAGTCGGAGGCCTCCCGTAATATCCAATCCAATCTTCAGCGATAGCTATTTCACTCTATGTATACTTGCTGTTAAACCTTGCCACCTAAACCATTTGAAAAAGCTATACCGTGTGAAAAATTTGGCATTTATACTCCTATTTAGCTTCTCAAACTCAATGGTTAATAAAGTATTATTTTCCAATTTTTCAGGGTGCAGCTGCATAATTTGCTGATTTGAAGGGTCAATAAAACAAAAGATGATATAGGTATCGTTGTAATTATTTTTCTCCATATTCTAAAATATCCTTTTTAAGTATTTAAGTGTTGTGCATGTCAAGGTTATGATGTTGGACAAACTTGTTTCATCACGGGATCGTATTTGAACCTCGCTTCCTGGCGCCAGATTAAAATCAGCAAATTGTGCTGCCGCACTCTTTATTATTCTTTTACTAAGCTTTATTCGGTAGTTCTCGCCGTTTTCATGATTTTTTTTAATATTTGCAAAAGTCCATCCTTGGCAGTAATTCACGATCATTTAAAGTTATTTAGATTAATTTAGTGAATAATACGCAACACTATCGTAGTAGATCTTTGGTACTGTGATAATGTTCGTAGTACATCTACTCAACATACTGCAAGTCACTTCAAGGGTGTGTAACAGATGGTGTTTCGTCGTATGAAAAAAAATATATGTTTAGCAAAAAAAATATTTACCACCAACCTTGCTATTGACTCTCCAGATTCCGAAGTTTTGGAGGCGTATGAACCATTATTTCTCCTATTTTAAAGTTTGAATTGCACTTGCTTGCTAATTTAATATTAATCTTGGTTAACATTTCGACCATTTAACATGCACTATGTTAGTAATAAATGCGCTTCCTTTTTGAGGAAAATGAATTTACTAATGAATGCTTCAGGGAACTAAACGTGCACTTGGAAACTCTTTCCTCGGAAGGATCTGTCATACTTGGGAATGTGTTTGGTTTTCGTTTTCGTTATCGGTCGCCGTGGAAATGAAGGGGAAAAAAGTAGAAAATAGTCATTAAAGGAAGACATTCATTCGTGGAAGACGTCCAAAGAAGTGCGTGTCGAGGAAACAGTTAAAGATAAAAAAGATGTTGAGATATTTACTCGACATTTTCCTGATAAAATACTTAAGACTGTTTGTCCATTAGTGTTGGAGCCTAGGATCAAATGGAATTAACGGAAGACAATGGGGAATGAACTTTACGAAGATTGCACTTTATCAACCTTGTAGGGCAATGCTGTCGTTACTGACATAACATTTTCATACAAATTTTCTGAAATATTAATTTTATTTTTAATCATTTTCTTAAAGTAATGGCGTTACATAAATTCATGTTGAGACATTTACTTCATGAGGTACACTCGTTAAAAAGTAAATAATAACAATAACGCAATACTTAAAGTTTACATATTTGCAATGTCTAAAGAATTTATATTGTGAGCAGTTAATAATTTTAGGCGAAAATTATCTTTAATTGTGTTTTTTTTTCGAATATTTTGTCGAGGTGTGATACCATGCAATTTGCAGGTATTTAACATGACAATAGGAAATGCATTGTTGCGTATTATTATTATTGTCTAAATGAATGAACTATTAGCCTGCGTTGTAAAATGGAGCTGTGATAAAGTAACAGCAACAAAATGCAAGTTTTTCGCTTTAACCCATTTCCGTCCACCGTAGCCATATGGCTACACCGTGACGTGCCGAGTGTACGACGCTCTGTAGGAGGAACAGCGAACTTTATCGATATCATATTGTCAACAATGCATCCTTCCAGGTCATGATCACCAAAATATTTTGCCTGAATACTTAAAGTACAAATGAGTAAAATACCAAAAATTCATCAAAAGCGCAAACAAAAACTTGTCTGGGCGGAAATTTTATCTATGCGTATTTTTAATGAGTACACATGAGAAACATTTTACGCAAATCTGAACATAGAAAAATTTGCTCGAGGCATATTTATAATTATCCATAGTTCTATTACGCTGAGTCAGAGATGTACGAATAGATACGTATCGCTATACTCGCGAGCCGGATCATCGCAAGCGACTCGTTTGAATCGAGAAGCTACAAACCCGGATCACTCACTCTTATGTGAGGAAGGAATTAAGACATTCATGCGGCCACATGTCGCCCCCTCCCGCACAATAAACATTCCCCGGAGCGAATTCCCCATTCGATTGCCAACGTATCTGCCCCATTCAAACCGCCGCCATTACCTCTCCCCCTTATCTGACGGATACTATACGTTCCACCGACTCATTCCAATCCACCCCCATCCAATCTTTAAAAAAGGAAAAGGGAAAGAGTCAAAAAGGATTCTCATGCCACCCTCCGCCCCCCTCCCTCATCCCCCACGCCCACCAAATCAGTCCTTTCCCCCATCCCCCTCTCCCTCCGCCATTTTCCCGATTTCTCTCTTTTTTTTCGGAGAGGCAAGTTGTTGACAGGGCGCTCACACAAACGGGAAAGGAGAGCGACACAAAAGGTTTTCCATCCTCTCTGTGCGATCGATTCTTGTGGGAGTGGGTGGGAAGGCGTAAAAAAGGAGAGGAGGAGAGAAGTAGGGAGAGAAAGAGAGAGAGAGGGATGGAAATTGGACGAGAGATGTAAGGAAGATGGAATCTGGCGCCTACTCCCGAGGGGTGAATGCGAATAAGAAAGAAAACTTCCCGGGTCTCGGTCTGAAGCAATGGTCAGAGTATAGCGAATAATTGATAAAGGTGGCTCTGAATGAACTATGCGAGTAAACAAAAAGTCTAAATTGCACATTTTTTATGTATCCTGTTTAAAAAATCCGGCCACGTGAATAAAATGTTTCGTCTAGAACAAACAAAAAAAAAACAAAACAAAACAAAAAAATTTAGGCTCATATGATGCAGATTTTACCACGAATCTATTTTTATGAAACTTTGAGCGAGACATTTTCCTAGTCATAATAAAGACCATATTCAAAGTATAGGTACATTTTTATTTCAGCAGTTGTAGGAATCGTGCATTATATATAGAATTGTTAATGGTGAAATTAAATACAGTTATAAGACTGACATTTTATTAATTACATAAAATATCAATATTTGTCCTATTTTACACTCATCTTTTTAATGCAGCGCGTTTTAACCCCACAGCATCTAGTGGTTTTGAAATTTCTGAAAAATGTTTCTTGGTAAAGTACCTATGATTTATTTTTAAAAATATTCGAGAAAACATGCAAAAAACGTAGTTTATTTTTTGACAAGATCTAAACCTACGTGAAAATTCCTCATTTTTTGTTTAAATATTTTCCCCTGGAGCACTCACACGTACATTTTTCCTTGTAAAATGACTAATTTTTCTTGGCAAATATCTCGCTAAGTTGCGCGGTAAGTATGTTTGGAAGGGTAGGATGTTTTTCTATACAATGGGACCAAATTCATTGAGTTTGAGGTGAAACTGATTTCTCAGTGCGCTTGTAAAAATACGTGAGGATGGTCTTGAATCATCGGGTCAAATGATAAGATTAAACTCATGCATTAAGGTAAATTGTTGTATTTTAACTGAGGGGAAGGAACTTGCGTGATTACCCGTTCCCTCAGCCAATGTGGGACTTCTGCTACGGAGATACTGCTTTTATAACCGTATAATACATGCCTCTAATATATTTAATCCTTTAAATACATGAACAGACAAAAAATTCCTTTATTACACGTATCCTTGAAAAATGGACATCACGTAAAGTAGCCCTCCGATCAACGCCACACTTAAAATTCCAATCAGCTTCAAGAACTGCATCTAGCATTGGCAATTTACTTTGACTTGAGACCTGGTTACACCATACATTAACCCGTACTTGTTCATGTACAAGTTCATGTACGAATTTATGAACCAAATAGGGCAGGTTCTCTTTTCCTGTTCATGCGTTCATGCATTCGTACAAGTTGGTGTGGTTATACAGTGAATTTTTGCGTTCATTCACGCGTTTATGCATTCTCATATTAACTTGAACGGTTTAATGCATCGTGTAACTAGGGTTTAAAATGGAGAGGGCGCTTGCCATGGTGGCCGAAGCTAGAAGTTGTAACGTGGGCGTGGCCTGTCCGCCATATTTGTTAACCCCGATTTTCCGCAAGCACTTACGGGCTGACGCACCAATTTTGCCATTTTGCGTTGTATTCCATCGATAAGTTACCATAAATCAGTCCCCATTTACTTCTTCAATATGCATTCTCCTCGCATGCATTTTTTATTTATTTGAATTAATAATATTCTACGTTTCAGTTGAAAACAACGGTAAAATGAAGAATAATCCTTTTCACTAAGTAGCCAATGCATGTTTTCAGAGGTGCCTGTCTTAAATATCGAACATTTGGTAAATATTCTTACTTTGCATCCGATAAGTCCGTCTTTCTATCCAAAGGCAAGTAATGAAGGAGGAGGGAGAATTAATATGGTTGTTATTTTATTTAGATAGATAGATACAAGTTTATTGATCTAGGGCATGCCCTGTAAGACCAAGTATGTACATTTAGTGATAACTATGGTCGGATTTTACAAGTTGTTACATAAACACAACATTACACATCAATATTCGTCAATGCCATTT
The DNA here is from genome assembly GCA_963169105.1 of Ceriagrion tenellum. Taxonomy (NCBI): domain Eukaryota; kingdom Metazoa; phylum Arthropoda; class Insecta; order Odonata; family Coenagrionidae; genus Ceriagrion; species Ceriagrion tenellum. Next base: position 77,402,452 of record OY720643.1, read on the forward strand.
CTCATACATATTTTTTGATTTATTGATTACATACATAATTTTGTTGACTTTGTTGCATATTTTTTCATAATTTGTTTACATTAATAACTAATATTTAGTAGTGATAGCCAAATATGCAACTGCAAGTGTTCTTTTGTTGCATATGATATTCGTATAGTTTGGTTTTTAAAGAATTTAATTTATGAACTTTGTTTCAAGGATAATGGAAGGGAATTCCAAAATTTTTTTAGGCTATTTGGAATGCGTTTGGAAAGGTGGCGGTGTGGTGGCGGTGTGTAATATAAAAGGTCTGGATTCAATAGGGTGACATGAATCAGGTTTAGGGGTTTTATATTAAACATTTTTACCAGATAAATAGGATTTCTGTTTTGAAAAAGTTTGTGTAAATATACATTACTTTTTTATAACATAGCTATGGTCGTTCCAGGTGGCGGCAAAAAGTCTTGCCTCTCAAACCAGATCGTGGCCGCGGGTTCGATACCCCAAACGGCTTGAAATTTTATGCCACAGTATAGTGGTACTCAATCGTTCTTCCTGTTAAAATTAAAAAGGACAGTAAATCGGCGAGAACCACATCTCTTACTTACTAAATACCCTCTTCGTTCATACAATTTTCTGCCACCGGAAAGTAGTAAATACCACCAGTACTAAATAATGAGGGGTTAGCAGTGATACGGCCTCTTCGTTTCGGAGGTCAAGTAAGGAGCTATCGCAGAGTCAATCCTGCCCAAATCTAGGCGCTAAACTACTATTCTGCAGCTGGTATCATCTAAGCTCTAATCATCTACAGTACCGATGCATTTTCGTCAACCCGCACCTTCAGAAAGCCATTGCAGAGACCTAATGCGGGAAGATGGAAATTAAGGGGGTGGGGTGAGGAAGACATTCTCTTTAAGATGAATGTGCGGGTGCCTTCAAGACCAGCGCTAGAGGGCCGCTTTCCCTTTACAATCAGATATCGATCGTTTCAAGTTCGATTCACGATCATTCAATGAATTGATTATCGTCGGGATACCCCTCTTCCGTTCGACTGAGGATCGGTGCCCGTTCGGTTCACTGCGACACTCGTTTCACGCTGTTTGAATCTGAGGCGCTGCAGAAAGCCAACGTACTCAGAGAGGTGGAATGATTTCTCTCGATTCGAGATTTCAAAGCTGTGAAAAAATTCTCATTTTTTCACGTGGAGCATCTTGCTCTCTTTGGCAGTGAATGATTGACTTACAGGAAGGCTTGGAATTCATGTCTGAAAGTTCTTTAAACGTGGGCGAAAAGTATGATAAACATATCATAAGGGTCGATATTAAAGTGAAAGTTTAAGTATAGAAGATAGTAATGGAATATTGTAACGTAGACCTTTGTTTACGCAATTAATTCATTATTTTCCAATGATAGAATCTTTTTCACACAAATTCTGTAGAAGCGATCGCCTTTACACCTTCGACATTCTTTCTCGAAAACTCAAACATCCCCCACTTCCAATCAACAACCCCTTACTTCCCTCATGAAAATATAATCATGATACAATCAATGAAAGTTGTAAGCAATACAAATAATAACAAATAATTAAGAAAAATAACCACCATATAATATTATATCGGTAAATAAAAGATCATAATCAATTAAACAAGAAAGTATTAAACGACATATGCTTGATGAAGGGAAAGATACCAGACGTTACAATACATTGAGTGTCTATTAAAAAGAGAGAGAGAGAAAAAGTAAATCCTTGAAATAGTAATGATAATAATTAGGCTACACCGAAATTATCCTCAAGAAACAGAATCTTACACTGGTGAGCAGATAAGTGGTGGACGGAAAATAATCGAAATCTGTGCTCTTTGAGTCTAAAGTTTAGAAGAACTGAAGAATTTAGTAACTATATCTAATTATGAGTGATTATATTTAATGAAAAAACAGACTAATCTGATATCAAAATAAAATATGCTTAACCAATAGAGAAGTATGTACATACATGCTGGCAGCAAAATTTTGGCTTCCAAGGTATCATAACGCCAGAGTGAACTAAGTTTTTATCATACAATGTTGAGGTCAGTTCCCCCTTATGGAACTAAGCGATGGGTAATAACCAAGGAAGAAGAGAGTTACCTTATTCGTCTTCCAGAATAAGATTTATAAAAAAGTTTTCTACACATTCGAAGGTGGAGCACGGAGAAGAGCATACAAAACATAAATATGAGGTGGATAGTTAGGATTGCCATACTGTGATTTCCCGTAATCTAGACATCTAATTTTAAAGAGATAAAATTCAGGACTAAATACAAACATTTTTGCCCAAATTTAGCTCATGATGTATATAAAGTTTACTATTTAATCATCAACGGAAGAATGGTTGACTGATATAGTGGTGGCATATTCTGGGAAGTAAATGTCGTGGTTTCCTAGTTGCCTTCCACATCGCAGTACGCCGGCCGATTCCGTGCACTTAATTCTCGTCAGAAGCTGTGGCTGTTGATACAGGTCCAGCCTTCTTGATCGATTTGTTTTAGGCTTCCACCGCTATTAGTGGAGATATTTCGAGTAGCATGTGAGTTTCTTAGAGTTTAGAGTAAGGATTTTTTTCCGGAATAAGGAAATAAATTAGCATTTGGTCTCGAACCTGTGACCCTCGTAACGGGAGTTGAACATGCTACACACGACCACCCCGAATTTATTATTTAATTGCTAATTTAATATGCAAAACTATTAAATGCTACAGTGGCGGCATGATTTAGTGTCAAACTCTGGAGATAGATGCTTCGGAAGGGTGGGGCGTTTAAACTCTTTGTAGCCATGTTTCATACCATCAACCAAATTTTAAACATTCAACATTCAGTTAAGAGCCTTCGAGGGCATGTGGTACTACTTGATAAAGTGTTTTCAATTTACACATTTCTCGCCATTCATCTATCTTTGCGCATTTTTCCGTGGCGAGGACAACGGGCCTAACGGAGACATTCCGCGAAAAATTTCAGGTTCAAACGGTAAATAATTTAACTTTCCGGGTGGGCCTCAAGGACTGTCCCGCCCTAATTTGATCCGCCTGTGTAGTGATGGCCTGACATGAGGAGTAGAAGAATAAGAATCGTCAGAACACGGGTCCCAGAAGATAAGGGAAATACACACTGAAAAGTGCAAGATTGGGAAAATCTTATGGCAAAAAAATGCCATGAAGCTAATAGATGCAGGGACCAGGTGAAATTATATCCTGCTTGAAGAAGAGTCGGGAATCGATAAGAAGCGGTGATGATCCGTCGGTGCGGTCGTAACCTAACCAGGTTTGAATGACCATTAATGATATTTATGACGACGGCGGTGGCTTTGGCTGAAAGAATTAACCTTTGATACAATAATGATGGGAATTAAAATAGGAAAACGACCAATGAAAAAATAAAACGATAGGTGGATAATAGTAGTGCGTGTACCAAAGATGATGGCAGAATACGTGAATTCCTAAATGAAAAGATGCATTTATGATGGGTTTTAGGATTAGAAGCTTCAAAAATATTAAATAAATTATAAATTACACGCGTGTTGTACATACTATATTAACAGTCAGGGAGGGCCTTAATTTTGATTTGGTTTTGTTGGATTGTAAATTTTGGGATGAAAGGATTTTAAGTTTCATGGGTGCTGCAAGCTTTGGAGAAAAGGGAGAGTGCACGTTCGTTCTTAGTTTAGGTTTCAGTTTTTGCCTCAGTAAACGCCAGATAGAGAGCGTAAACGGTTTCCAACTTAATAATAACAGCTGAAGCATATCAAAGGAAATAAATGCCATTCAGGCTATGATTAGTGGCGGATACTACGCCGACGCAGTACAAATAAGAAACATCAACTATCTAAATAACTAACTACGCTTTCAAAATTGTCAATTGATGTATCCGCGAAAAAAATTTTAGAAATATTATGGAAGAAAAAAATTTTAGAAATAATGGAAGTTATAAATAAAAATTAATGGGAATCTTTATGGAACATGAGATATATTTCGTAATAGTTCGATCACATATGCAGAGATTTTTCTCTACCCGCGAAATATCAATCTTCATAATGACTGCTCACCAATAGAGATGGGTGCCGCGCCGCCGGCAAATTTGGCCACGCCGCCGCCGCCGAGTCAAAACTTGCGGCGGTGGCGCCGTGGCGTGACATCCTGGGGTAGTCCTTATTTTTCGCAAACCTGAATTTCTTTCGGAACATACCCTGATTGGTGCCATTGGTTTAGGAAATATACATACATACATACATACATACCATTCACGCCGTTCCGTTCCCTTCCGGGGTAGGCACAGTCACAAAGTTTCACTCAAAAATACAGAATTGTATACCCAACTCTGCTTCAATAATTTCCTCCATAGTGACCTATCCTTGCAAACCTCTTTTGCCTCATTAACCCCCATACACTGCCTCATATACGCCCGCCTGTTTTTAAGACTCCTAAAATTCCTCCTCCTAAGAATTCCCTCAACCACATTCAACCACAAATTTCTCGGCAAACCTCTACCTCTCGAATCATTCATTTCACTCGTAAATATGTTTCCTTATTCGACTCTCGTTCTCTCAACATGGCCAAACCAACGAAGCACACTTCTTTCATACACTTCCATTACTGGAGCATCTAACCCACATTCATTTATTACCCACTCACTCCTGACCCTATCCATCCTACTTTTGCCGCAAACACTCCTCAGGCGACTCAATAGTGGTCTGTTCCACATTCAGCACCCCTCGTCACTCTCGTGGCCTACACTAAAACCCTCAATCTCTCATCATACACAAAGAAATCATTTATGCTTTTACAATTGCCCCTTTGCCAAGTATACATATGTATTCTATTATGTTTAAACCATGTATTCGACCCAAACAATCCTTTTTCCAAGCACACACTTACCAAGTTTTCACCATTATCATTCACTCGAGGGTCATTAAATGGCCCAACCACTCTCTCAGATGCATCACGCCTCACAACCCAGCCATTCATGTCACCTAGTACAATTATTCTCTCACCAGGGTCACATTCATTTAAAACCTGTCTAAGTTTTCCCCAAAACTCATCTTTCACATTGTCACTCTCTCCATCCGCTGGGGCATAGCACGCCACTATCACAACTCTCCTAATACCTACTTTCATGCGAACCCTGATCAATCTAGGCATATGTAAAATATTGCCATTGGAGAAGGAGAAGACGTGCCACATCGCTCCTAAATTAATTAAATTGCACCATATTTTCCTGTTTTCCGGTCATTCCTGACGATTAAGGACCCCTTGGGTGTTTTAAATTCCTTTTCTGTAATTACAAACGTTTCATTATATATTTATGATATTCGATATGTTCTATATCGAATATTTTCAATTCTTGCGGAATAATTTCCGAGACACGACACCGAGGGAGCGCATGCCACCCAATTTGCCTGGCGCGCCTAGGAACTGGAATCCTTCCGCAAAGGTCGATTTTAGACTTCGACATTGGACGCACCAACCTTGAAAGTCGTCTGGGCGACACACTAGTCGACTTGAGCTGAAGTCGGAAAAAGTCGACCTTTTCCGACTTCAGCTTCCAAAGTTCCAAATACAAAGCCAACATGCTTCTATAAAGCAAAAGAGACAGACACTATGTTATTTTATGATTTTTATTAAAGTTGAGCATGTTGCGATTGTTTCGTGACCACAATAGTGATTGCCTATGTAAACGGCACAAAAATTGTACGTGGAATGATAGTTTTATTGTAAAAAACAATATATAGGAGATAGAGAAATACTGGAAATATTCTGAAGGATAATTGTGGAGATGAAGAACCTGTTCGACGAGAAAATGATAATAAGAAGAGTATTTTCGGGGAAGAACGAGTATGAGCAAGCGGAAGAATGAAGAACTAGAAAAAGAAAAAACTGGTGAATGTAAGAATGGTTGTGTAATATTAGCCCACGGATAGCTGAAACGAAACGATTAACAATTATGAGAGCAATTTGAGGCACTTGTGGATCCGGATCATTTCCTATCTCTTGGTCTGCTCCTTCTACTACTACCAAAGAGTCCTTCGCTACCCAGCTAGTTCATTTTTGCCATTGAGGGTGTTCCAAGTCTCAATCACAGTCCTATGCTCAGTCTTTAATAAAGCGATGTGAGTTGTAGCGCTCCCGTTGTACTACAATCTCAACCGTGCACTTCACTTTTCCGGCATTCAGTGTTCAGTGAAATATTCCCACTTAGAACTTTTGCGCACCATTTTCAATGTCAGATGTTACACGATGGGACAGAAAACCAAGTACCGTCGTCGAAACACAAACACAAGTCTGCACTTGCCACTGGTATTAAGTCCCGCGCTGAACAGAAAATAGTGAAAAGCCAACATACGTGTCATAGCTATTAATTGTTCATCTTTCTTTTAACAATGTCATGGGACATTGTTAAAAGAAATATGGAAGAAGATTTAACAGTTCTTAGGCAATGGTTTCTCTTTAACAAACTTTCTTTAAGTTCCAAGACCAAATACATGGTGTATGATTTATGTAACAGGTATAAAATTGACTGGGAAGTAATATATCATTCTCCGGGCTGTTCAGTAGGAAACTGTTTAAATTGCATCACGATTGAAAATGTAACTGAATTTAAATATTTGGGGGTTATCCTGGACAATAAATTAAAATGGAAACACCATGTAAATTGCCTAACTAAAACACTACGGCATTGTATCTCAAATTTATACTTCGTACGAAACAAATGTCCATTGTATTTTCTAAAAGTTATCTACTTGGCACTGGTTCAGTCAAAATTAAGTTATGGTTTAATTTGCTGGGGAGGAGCTTACAGAAATACTATAAACCCCGTACTATTTCTGCATAAGAGGATAGTACGTGTGATAATGCACAAAAACCGTTTCTCTCATGCATTCCCACTCTTTTTAGAACTGAACTTATTGCCAATCAGGTATATGTATTTTTATAAAGTGTTAAAGAATTTCTATCTAAGAAGTGGCGACGAAGCAAATCTGTTACCCAGGACTCAAGTCCTGACCTTGCGAGAAAGAAATACGATTTCTCTACCCAAGCCTAATTTGACTGTGTTTCAAAGATGCTTTGTGTATATATCCCGAAAAATATTTAACGTCCTTCCAAACCACATTAAGGAAGAAAAAACGTAAGAAAATTTCTTAAGAAAGTAAAAACTTGGTTATTACTTATAAAAAATATCGAGATTTTGTTTCGTAATTTACATGAAATATTTATCGAATTAAATGTAATGAATTAAGTGATATTGTAATATCATTGTTTAAGTAAGTTTGCCCGATCTTGTATTTGTGTGTCTCTTTTTTGTAACTACTATTAAAGTATGTATGTATATCTCTGAGTCTTTTTTCTATTTTGAATTAGTTTATTCACTGTATTGTAAACGTTTTATCGAAATTTGTAAACCATTTTGTTTTTGCTATCGTTTTTTGCATGGTTTATTTATTTGTCAGTAGCCCCAACACAGGATATTCCTTAGGGGCTATCTATGGTACTACCACTCTGTATTTCCTGAAAAGGAATCAAATTATTATTATATTATAATATAAAAAAGTAATCTTTGTTTGAAGGTAAATATATATTTTTATTTGTGATTATTATATTTATGAATGATTTATGACCAAAAATAAGTAAAAATATTCCTTGTTGTTGTAAATTTATTGTGACCCATCCAAAGGGAAGTTACAGAATGTAAATTATTTGTAAATAAATAAAATTAAGACCGAAAAGGGCTGGCGCAATGCCTTCGTCCACTCATCGTTCTACTCGCATTCTCCTGTACTCTGAATCCCTGGCTCTGCACACAAAGAAAATAAACTTATCCGGACGATTCCCATGATCAGCACCTTAGCTACTATCTTTCATTCGTGATATAACCAACCTATGCATCAATTTGGTGCTCATATGCATAGTTTAAGGACAAAATGGCGTGACAAAGTTATGGGCAACTGTTTTTTTTTATCGAAGGGGAGATAAACGTTGATAGATCTCCAAATAGTTTGATTGAGACAGGTGAGGAGTGCTGAGGTTTTAAATACTCTTTTATTTAATATTTAAAATAACTTTTTCTACCATGTTCTGATACGCGACAAGGAACTTAAAAAGAAGGGACATTAGAAATGTTTTGATTTTTTCGTCACTTTCTAATGAAGGTATAAAGTCTGATGAACTATAAAGCTAATCATATTAACCAGCCTTCCTTAAAATTATTCTTTCACTGGGATATATGTATGCCTTCCTGAGAAAAAGCCCTTCTAAAAGTGTGAAAATTGTGCAATTTTCCTTACTCTTAGCCATGCTGATGCCTTTAGAAAATAGTTTGTGTTTTCAGGCTCAACAATATGCTTTACAACAAATTCTATTTGCAAAAAATGGTCAATTTATTATTCGAAAAATCGAATTGGCAGTCGTACAAAATTCGAAAATTTATGACATAAATCGACTAATAGTCGACTTTGAAAATTGAGAGTCGATTTCCAAAAAGTTGACTTTCGGAGTAGAAAGTCGACTTCGACTTTCCAATATCTAGGCGCGCACTCTCGCAATTACGCTGGAATCTATTAATTCAGCTGCCACATATCACGTTTAGCGACATAGTAGTATTTGTTTAAGAAATTGGACGTTTTATTTTTTCTTAAGGTTTTTTTTAACGTATACACTTATATACTGCCATAATTAAGGCAAAAAAATTTTTTTTTAATTGAGAAGTACTCAGGTTATTTTGTACTGGAGACACATCAGTTTAATCACACAATTACTCATTCGTACTTCAAATGTACAAAACTCTGCAAAATCGCCGTAATGAAAACAGCGAGTTATTATTTAACAGTAGTTTTAATCATGATGATCAAAACATAAGAGACTCTAGATTTACTTTATTTATTCCAAAGGGAAAACCAGGAAAAATGGTTCTCCTCTAGAAGGATGAGCTGCTCAAGAGATGACAGAACTCTTCACATTTCTCTCTATGTGGATCGTTCTGTTGCTGTTCGAGAGCGTAGGCAGATGTTTTGTCCTAAAAAGTACATACACATAAATACTTTACACAAGAGCATCAGAAACCTGTCCTATGTGAACTACTACATTTCGCTGGCGGTACGCACCTGAGAGACTTATCTTCGGGATCGACTCTGTGACTAAAAGGAGGCGTTCGTCAGACCCTACGCTAACGTTAAGGTTGCGGCTGCTGAAACCGAATCACTTTCTTCCTCTAGCGCCAAAACTGTGCAACACCTTCATGAACTCATCAAGAAGCACTCGATAGTCGAGCGTTCAAAAAACGAAGCTGTAGAGAGGCAGTGCCCTCTGTACCTACCCAGATCCAGGGACGTCGCCGACAACGACTTGCTGCGCCATTGGAGGCGCCTTCAGTATCCGTGGCTGGTAATGGCGGGTTGGAAATATTTGGGCGTACGCTTGTTCGATGGGCAATCATCGATGATCGTCGCTGTAGATGGTCGTCAATTATCGATGGTCGACGATAATCGTCGATGATTGTCGATTGTCGTTGAACCGTTTTCCGATTTACCGGTCAAATACCATCGACTCGACAAGCTAATGGTGCGTTCACTAGATCACTGCCCATCGACTGACCTAAGAAAATCGACTATCGATTGATCATTGGCAATCAATAGATTGACAATCGATTGGCCAGCGAAAGTTAATTGACCGTCGTTAATCGATCGATCATTGGTAGTACATTGACCATCGGCAATCGATCGGAGTGTCAATCTATTGACCATCGAAAATTGATTGACAATCATATTATGGTATTCGATGCCCACCATCGACATCTAAAGTTGACATACATGACAATTTTGATTAATCATACGCTGAAACAGGCCTATCTGTGTGTGGCGGGCATCAGCAAGCGTAATCTACGCATATACATTGTTGCTGGACTTTTTCAAACAGCTAAAAAACTGCAAGGCTCATCTCTGAGTTGGAAAACAAGATATTATTCATCAGAATGACAATGTACGTAGGTTTCGTGAACCAGCGGTAAGCGGTAGCCATAATAATAATTTAGTCACGTACGCTGCGCGCCAAAGAGAATTTTTTGTTTACACTGAGTATTGTTAGTATAGTTTGGATTGAAAACTACTGCAATTTTTCATATTTGTCCGTTTACATACAAATATTTATATTTATTAATTGCGCAATGCTCATTAAGACGTATAAAGCATAGTTATGAACTTTATAACTTTTCGTATATGCATAGACACGACTGTTTGTCAGGTAACGCCTTCGGCGCCGCCGCCGCTGCCGAAGTAAACGTTGGCGGCGCCCATCTCTACTCACCAAAATCGAGAAATCAAGCCGAGTAAAAGATTCAAAAATAAATATTTTAATACATAAATTTTACGCCCAAATTTCGAATACTTTGATGTAAAATATTAGTCCAAAATATACTTTGATTGAGGGAGAATTGTAAAAAATAATTATGGTACAATTTCCATTGCTGAAATTATTGCGTGTTCCACAGTCCATACATGTGTACTTGAGTGGCTTGTGGTCCAAGAATTACTTTTTTTACTTTCTTGAAAAAGTAGGCAATACAAATGTCCACTCAATAACTCACAGCTATAATTTCGGCTAAATTAATTCTCTTCTCCTCGCATAAGTTCCCGTAGGATATGAAATTATGCTCCATATGGACAAATAACGGGAACCACACTCGTTCATCAATTATCCAGTTGATTGTATTGTTCTATTCCATAATCTGGTAATATTTAGGAGAAAGATTATCACACACTTACTTTCTGAATGCTGACCATGTAACTCATTTATCAGTTCATTGATGTGATTAATGTCTATTGTTGCGTAAGAAGAAGCAACTCAGTTCCTTTTTTTCTTTTCATTTGTTAAGCTAAATTTTCTTTTTAAAAGTTGTGTTATTTGTTTATTGATATGTTTAATGATCGTTTTTCTGTTAGACGAAGAAATTCAGTTCTTTTTCTACATTGCTAAATGATAATGTTGTATATGTCAATTGTTAGCAATTTGTATGATACCTTCCCTTTTTTGTTTCCTGATTGGATTATTCACATATCAATTGTCTTGTTTTTTACCATTGCACACCATTGTATTTCATTTCTATGTTCCAAAGGAGTTCACTCCTAGAACAATAAACGAGTTTATTATTATTATTATTATTATTATAAGCTCATAACTTTATATTTATTCCCGCCGCGCCGCCACTGGACTATATGAGATGCAAAACGATAAGGAATAATTTTTGAGCTTCACGAGGGATTGTACACGGAAAGTATATGATAAAGGAGGCCTATTGTGGAATCACAACAGGGTTAGTTGACTCGCTGAAGGCAAATGAGATAGGAGAGCTTCAGTAAGTCAAACGTTGGTTTGATGCATCCAGATGAAGTTTCTGAAATTGCGTCCTTGCAAATATCACTGCCGTTGCCCTCTTGCAGTTAATCCTCATTTCATTTCATCTCCCTGAATATTCGGTCAAACATAGGAGGCCGTCTTATACACTGGTACGCCTTATGTTACACAAAATATGGAATTTTATAATTTACATTTTTTTATATTACATATACTATTCTTGTACAGTTATCTTGAAAGTAGTTTTAATTTCCTACTGTCTTAATTTTTCTTAGGCTCTTGGCATTCATTGGCTCACAACTACCGCTCAAGCCCCCAAAATCTCTCGTCCGACACCTCCCGCAAACCGTTTCGTACCCGGGGCCAAACGCCTTTCTCATTTGCGAGGTCTCCGGATTTTCAACAGCGATTTCGGCATTCGCAGTGTGCCGTGAGTGTTTACCGCTGCGAAAGTCCAGGTGTCCGGCTGTTAAAGAGTGGTGGCGGGGGGCCCACGAGAGAAACGCGGGGATGAATGTTTTTGAAGCGGTTCCGAGAGAGAGAGAGAGAGAATTCGCTGGGTTATGGGACTCCGAAAGAGGGAAAAGAAAAAGGAATTCCCGTCTTCCACACTGCTGTCCCTCCCCTCCCCACTGGTGCTCGAATTAAACTCTTTACAAGCAACCGAGGCAAATAAACAGAGGGGCGGAGAAATTACTTAGCCCTGCCTTTCAACAAAATGTCGAGGAGGAGTTGGGCTGAAATTCCTTACCCCCTTTGTGCAGTGTGAAATATAATCACGCCTCTCCGTTTTCCTCTCCACCCGTGTGTGGTCCCATTGGAGGACTGTTATACCTTCTTCTCTTCCCATATACAAGCACACACATATACATTCCTCTCAGCCATTCCTTCTCCCGCGCACACAAACACATGCAACACTCCGAAACGATGTTTGCGAATGAGGTAGCTACTTACAACTGCCTCCGCTCTTGCGATTGTGCAAACAGTTAATTGGCCTTCCCTAACGCATGTTGGGGGAGATTAATTTGAAACCGGGGGTTAGGAAAGGGGGGGTAGGAGGAAGAGCTTAGTACTTCTTACAGCGCTAACCTCTTATGGCTTAAAACCTTGGGCAAAGCCCAGGTCCCTCTTCATCCCTTGCGTTTATATCGCCTCTCTACTCCCACCAGCCCCGCCGAGAGAGACTGTGTGCGTTACAGAACTACGTGTGCGTGAGTTACAGTCCCGTGTTTTAGTGTGTGAGCGAGCGTGTTTGTCTTTGAAGGAGATGGAGTGCGCCAGGTCGCCCAGGCAATTCCACACCACGGCTATCTGTCTGCCTTCCAACGCTGTAAGGGGGGTGTAGGGGGGGGGCGAGTTAGGGGGTTTAACCAGTTCGGACTTAATTGAAATCAGATAGCGCCGCTTTCGTGTCCTCTTCGTACCCCGGTTGCGTAGTATCCTAGCCCCATTTTCTTTCCTCGAAGAAGAATTCATGTGTGCGCGCCAATATACTTCCTCCGCGAATGTACTCGCAAAACGGTGACGCAAGGTGAAATGAAGAAAGCTTGTGTGGCAGGATTCATTTAAGGTAGTTTGAACGAATCATCATTACACCAAGAAATCAATGAATTTGGTCTCAATACAAAGAAAAATATCTCGCCCTTCCAAAGAAACCAAAACATCTTTACCGAACTACTTTCTGAGATTTTTTACGAAAAATACCAGCGTTTTCAAATTGCAAAATTCAAGGTAGTTTGAGCGAAATATCATTTTACCCAGAAATCAATGAATTTGTTCTCATTTTAAAGAAAAATATATCAACCTTCCATTGACACAAAAAATTCAACCCCTTACCACATTACTTTCCGAGATATTTTCCAGAAAATACCAGCCCCTTTACATGGGAAATAGTACGTGGAGGCACTCCAGAGAGCCCATATATTAAAAATTAGGCATTCCCTAGACTTGAATCTCGTCAAAACGTCCACAGTGTGTATCTTGTGTGTTTTCTCAACTATTTTTGAATATAAATAATATTGTCACTGCAGTAAATTCTTCGGGATCACAATAAACCGTCTGTTTTGAAGGAGTTTCAAACGTACCGCGTGAAAAAAATGAGTCAAGTTAAAAGACTTATTTAGGTATTTTCATTTGATTACTTACGATTTCTGTCATGTAAAACTATACTAATGCACCATTAATAATGCAAAATTTAATTAGTTTGTCTCAAGGCTGATGAAATCAAAACGTATAATTCGAACATGGCCTCTATTATGAATAGGGAACTATCCCGCTCGTACTACCTTAACATGGGAATGTGTACGCGTATGCACTCCAGAGAGAGCTTATTTTAACAAAATTAGGAATTTCTAACTCCTAGACCTCGTAAAAAATGTACAGTAAGTGGTTTGTATGTTTTGTGAAATATTTTTGAAAATGAATCATATTGTCACCTGAGTAATTTCTGCGGAATCAAGAAAAACCTTCCGTTTTGGAGTTTTAAACGTACCGCGCGAAAAAAATGAGTTAATTTAATGACTTACTTAGATATTTTCATTTAATTACTTAGCATTACCGTCATATAAAACTACATTATTACGATATTAATAGTGCAATACTTAATTCATGTTTCCCACAGCTGGTGAAATTAAAACATATAATTCGTATGTGGTCCCTAATATGGTTAGGGAACTATCTCGCTCAAACTACCTTAAGAAACGTGCTTTTTTAAGACTAAAAGGCAGGGTCGCCCCTAGGGGTTGAGGGTCCCGGGCAACCATGTCTTGCGGAGCCTCGGGAATATATGCCTTCTAGAGTCCAAAGTAACTATGAATTGTGCGGCCCTGGAAAACTATAGATTACGATCCATAGAAAGATGAATCTGCTGCCCTGCAATTACAAAACCAATTTGTAGTATGATTTATAATAATTTCCAGTTCATTAATTAATATTTCAAGTACCTTTATTTTTTGTATAAACTAATCAAGCTTTAAATTTCAAAAATAGATTACGCGTCTTAAATAGCACACGAATTTCCGATAAAATGTGGGCATTATCTTCTACGTCCTCATAGTTTAAGTTATTCACCAATTTTCCAAAGGTCGATAATATTATTTCCATGAAAAAAATCACTTGATTTGAATAGATATCGTATTCACCTGGGTCTGCCAAATATTAATCACAGCTTTTAGCCATTGAAATCTGTAAAATAACTTGAAATGAGCGTTCCAAATTTAGTTGGCAGTATGGACTTCATTGAGAACACTGTAGCCAAACTTAGGCTTCGTATTCTCTAATCTCTATAAATCATAGCATAAAACCTTGCTTTTTACGCCAAGGTCATCGTTCCATTTATATCCTATTATGTCACAACACATGCCCATATTGTGGTAGCCAAACTAGGTGGGCAAGCTCAGTCTCCGCGAAGTAAGTTAAGCGTTAAGTAGAGGGAAGACTCGTTCGCAATGGATTGGCTATAGAGCAGAGGGGAGATGACAGCATATGGTAGGCACTGCTGGAATGATAATAACATTTACTGTGAGAAGACAGAAAGGTGGTATCATCGCGCTTCATGTCCATTTTTATGATCCAAACAAAGATAGAAAACACGCTAATATTGTTCGTCATCCATTGCAGAAAAATATCTAATCTCTTGGATTAACAACCATAGAGAGCAACTACGCTGGTGTGAACAATTAATGGAGTGCATTAAATTATGAAATAAATATATGCAATCTTGGGAACCTAAATAGTCAAACTCTGAGACAACCTTGTTTCCCCTATGAGGAGCTTGTACCTAGCCAATGAGTTCTTCTACAGAAAAGGGACTTCAGCACAACTTCCTTGATGTTCTGCTACCACTATGGCCACCAACATCATGGTATACCAGATAAACCTTATTGCTGCCGCATTATTCTGTCCTAAGGCAAAGAGCTGGAGTCTTTGGGCATATTGTTCATTCATTTAAGTATTTTTAAACTAGTTTATATTAGAATGTCAAGAAGTTACTCTATCAAGTCCTTTTTCACCCTTCCATCCAAGAAATTCCCTCTTTTAATGCCTCACATTATCACATCATAAACTCTTCATAAGAATATTCCGCCCTTAAACACGGCGTTCAAAATTGCCGCTCGTGTCCTAGCGAAGGGTGGGGATTTTGGATCTCCCGCCAAACATTTTCCACCCAATATATATTCTCTACTGTACAATCATGTTGCTCTTCAATACGCCATCCAATCACTTCCGCCTTCTTCGAATCTTAGTTGCCGACCAACTTTCCTCCTCCACCACATTTATCACAAATTCGCACGTCTTCAACCCCTCCTAATTTTCCCTCTCCAACATTCAAGCCCACATCTCTCGATCCTCCACAACTGCCCTCATCCTTATTTCTCGCGCACTAAGCCTCGATTACATAGAATTAAGCGCTTTATGTATGGAATAGGCGTCAATAAGCTCATCATGACGCCTTCATTTGGGTTAGGGCACTTCTCTTTGATTATCTCCACTTGGAAAAACTTCATTGGCTTGAGATTGTGTAAATGAATGGTGAAAGAGGTAATAAATGCAACCTTTTTCAACGATATAAATACTATAGTAATATAGCTAAAATACCGGAAGGACTAAAAAAAAGTTCATTAATCCTTAAGCCGTGACTTTTTAAAATTTTATGTAAACCGTGACTTCGTACAGACCGCTCTGGTGTAAAATATTCTTTCTTTCCTAAATTTATACATTTTTAGATTTCGAAGTAGCATGCATTACTAAGCAATATTTGTATACGTTACGTCATCTTATATTTTATTTCCACCTCAAAATATTAGTGGCTATAGCTTTAAATAATTCTCCTTTAAAATATGCTTTGCCTCACCAATCGACCACTATTGTTGAGTTCAGTCTGAGTAAAACGACGTCAGTTTGAAAATGTAAGTTACGTTTTTTTTCCTTTTTGGTCCCTCCAATGCTCGCTACCCATTTCTGAGCTATTATTGCTTGCAATATATGTTACTCTATCCGTTATGTTGGTCTGCCAGACCTGAAGAATACAATTAGATTTAATGGCATTGGCAGTAACTTGGTGGAGTTCCTTCATCATATATATTCATGGATAATACAAGCATATTCTGAAAAAAATATCTTTCTAATAACAATGAGGTTTGGAACTTTGGATGAACAATCATATGATGCATTTACGACGAGTAGAGGGGAAAGGGAAAGGAAGAAAAACGATGATTATGATGAACTCACAGATGTCATAAGACGTCCGTGAGACTGACGTCATGGTTTGAAGGTAAAGATAGAGGAATGATTTACTAGCATGGAAAGAATCTACTCAAGGCTCAAACACGATAATAAGAATACAGAACATAGATGAACGAATGGTATATGGAAATCAAATATTGTATCAGCAAGTGAAATGCGGAAAACATAGAGGTGTTAATGAGCTTAGCGTATGATTGATATTCTCACCAGCGTGGCAATTAAGTGTGCTTTGCTGAGGCAATAAAGGAAGCAGAAAATCAATAGATATATTAAAATATTTCAAAAACTATGAAGGCAACTGTTTGGTCCTTTAAGCAGATGCTATCACAACAATGAAAAAGAATCGAGAAGGAGTACCCTAGAACTACTCTTGAGTTTTGTGAAGGAGGAAATTCGAAAAAAACATTTACCGGAAGGTCTACAAGGAGAGCGAAGATATTGCAATAGGAAAATTAGATAAAGACCTTGGAAGACAAGTCGGGGATTTAGGACAGGTGATATCAGCAACATAGGAAGCTCTGTAAGCAAGGGGTGCAAGAGTCGTGAAGGACATAAACCGCTGAAATAGCTTAAGATAAGGAAGCATCCTTTACAAAAGCAATAACTGCGCAAAGAGAAGATACGACAAAGGGTCAAAGGGACATAGGCACTTGCTTCGCGGAAGGTCCTAACACCTATCTTTGAGGGGAAAGAATAAATGAGCTCTGGTGCACTTCCAAACTTATGTTGATCAATCGACTATGGCATTGGCAACTTACGATATCATGATGGTCGGCATGTGGCAGGGGGTGTTAGGACGCCAGCCATGAAAAATGTGTTAAGGGGAAGGTTATAGGGAGGGGAATAACAGCGGTGAGATACGATAGGCAGGGAAAAGGCGTTCCTAAGTTGGGTTACGAATGGAGAGGAAATATTTTATTTAAAGCGTACCTAATACATGAACCTATATCCGACATAATAGCTGGTTAGATCAAAGAACGCGACCCGCAATGGGGCTCTGTAGGAAAATTAGGAATATGAAATTTATTGAATCTTTCTTGTCAAATAAATGTCCTTGTCCCTGATGACGAAGTTCAGAAGGCTTCTTCGGTAAAACTGGAAATGTTGGAAGAACTGTTGCAGGGTACTTCAAAGGAAAAGAAATGTGCCTTCGCGTATCCTAATCTATGGTGCGTTAGAAATGTTCCATTAATTACGGGCTCCTCTGTTTTTATCGGAACCCACTTATTAGCATTGGAAGTTTTAAGCAGTGTTTTCGGATATCTGCTCTTTATAAATCTCCACTAGATGCATAGGATAGAGACAACCAACATGTGGAGTCAACATACGAATAAAAGGTATTTGGATTCAGAAAGTCGCTAAATGATGATTGAAAAAAAATTTTATTTTACTATTTACTCACAGTTTCTCGGAAGATGTATAGGACGAGAAATATAGAATGACAAAGAAACGGCAACGCTGTTATTTAAAAGCGAAGTGATGTGCTAAACACAAATGGAGACAAATAATTAGGAAACACCCCTACTTCAGACTTGGCTTGAGGGAAACACGGACGGAACATATGCGGCGTTGCATTAGGGTCGTTTTAGCGAAATATCATTCCACCTATAAATCAATTAACTTGACCTCATTTTAAAGAAAAATATCTACCCTTCCAAGAATTCCAACAAAGCAGCCCCTTATCGAACTACTTCACGATATTTTTGACGAAAATACTTGCCCATTTATATGGAAAATGGTCCGCGCATGCACTCTTGAGAGACTATTTTTAAAATTGAGGAATTTTTAACGCCTATTTCTTGTCAAAAATTCAATAGCGAGTATTTTGTATGTTTCCTCCATTATTTTTAAAATAAATCGTATTATCACCGCGGTATATTCTTCAGGATCACAAACAACCTTCCGCAAAAATATGAGTCAAGTTAAAGATTTGTATTGATATTTTTATTTAATTACTTAGAATTCATATTAAAACAATCCTTGAACTTCTGATCAGTATTAATCTGTATCAATAAAATCTGTATCAATTTAATTTGTATATGACGATGATGCAGTAGCTTTGAAACTAGTGGTACCAAAAAAAATCTGTGCATTGTAACATAGTTAGTATAACCATTATAAGTCCATGCAATTAATCAGCTACACTACCTTTCCTTATGGATTCAAGTATAAAATACTTACACGAAGTGACGCCTGAGGATGTAAAGTTTAATTAAGTACATAGAACTTCAGTCGTATAACAGTAAATCATTCCACCATTAACGATACAATATTTAATTGAATTGAAAGTAAATTGTGTAGCTCGAATATGGTCTTCATTATGACTAGGGAACTATCTCGCTTAAACTACCTTAAAGAAACTGGGATTAATCAAGCGGACAGCAGTGAGGTTCTCTGAGCTGGGAACTGTTAGAGACTAAGAAGCTGTATTCTAGGTTTAGATTACTCGACGGCTTTAGATCTGACAAGTTTCGGTAAGAAAAAATCTAAATGCCGAATTGACAGATACAAAAATTCTTTCCTTCCACACGCTGTTACTTATTATATTAAAATCAGCGTGCTGCTCACATAGTGCATATTTTAAACTCACTTTCATTCTCTCTCTGCTCAGTTTCTTTATTCCGTCCGTTTTTATGGCTATTGTCCCTCTACCGCACGCCTCTGCAGTGCCTAGTATGTATGTGTGGCCTTGACAATAGAGCTAAAGGTTTGGACCTGCAGTATCCTTTAATCGGAAGTCAAATTCATCCGCTATAATTCATTTTCTTCTTGGATATCAACCGACCCCCAATTTCGATCTGATGAAATTCAACGTTCTTAAGTAATTTTTATGTGTTTGTTGTGAAATGGTCTGAAGTTGCGTTATGATATTGTGTTTAGCAGTCTTGTTTCCTCCTTTCCGCCAACCGTTAGTGATTTGAGTAAAATCAGCGTAGGACTATCTTACGACACATTCCTCCCTATTCCCTCCGCTTCCATGGCTTTTAGGCTTTTCAGGTGTCCTATCAGACACTGCCACTTGAGAATATTATCAGGGAAATTGACTGCTCAATTGACAGATTTAAAATGTCGTTTTTCCTGCGATCAATAAGCGACCATAATGGCTGCCGTAAGACTTTGAAGTAGGTTGGTTGAAAGGTAGTGTAGCTGATTAATTGAATGCATGAATAATGGTTGTACCAACTATGTTTCAATACACAGAGTTTTTTATTGGTACCACTAGTTTCAACGCTACTATATCATCATAATGTATAAATTAAATTGATACATATTTTATTGATAAAGATTAATACTGATCGGAAGTAGAATAGGTATAAAATACAGATTGAATAGAATGCATGCTTTTAAATCTACCGCGTATTGCTAACGCCATGTTTCGTATGTTCCCTGCATTACTGTATCCTTGTATCACGTTTACCTAGTTGCATAATACGCTAATTTAATAGTTTCTGTAGCCTTTGAAGCAAATTTATAGTGTGATGTATGTTGGTGAAAGTTAATGTCTACTCTGTAGTACATGTTGGTGATCAGTCACCCCCTGTCAAAGACCCATGAGGAGGCTAGCAGAGTGATGTGTGGATGTAGATGGCCCTCGCCTCTGCGGCGGCTAGTTTCTTGCCCGCTGACTAACAACTCAACTCTTTCTTGCAACAACTTCGATGGGAATCGCTTTCTGACCGTTGACTGAAAATTAGACTCAATATTTTTTAAAGTTTAGTACCGACTTATTTCCAGACGAAGTTTTCAATATCGTACGGACTCCAACATACTACGGTAGATCAGATCATGAGAATAAAATAAGGGAAATAGATTTTAGAACATAGAGGTTTTAATTGCCATTTTTCCCGGGATCGAGAAGAGGCTATTATGACTGCGCAAAGACTTAGAAGTAGATTAGTGGACAGGTAGTGCAGCTGATTAATTGATGTCTCCCTAATGCATGTTTCTTAGTTTGCCAAGTAGTGCTAATACCATGTTTTGCATGTCCCCTACATAATTCTTGTGTCACATTTACATAGTTAAATTATAGATTAGTGTAGTAAATTTATGTTGCAATTGTAGCATACCCATAGTGAAGGTTAATTTCTTCACTCAAGTTCATATTGGTGATAAGTCACTCCCTGCTAAACACCCTTGTAGTGGCTTGCAGGGTAATGAGTAGATGTACATTTACGTGTGGAAAACTTGGAATGGATTACAAAGAAACATATGCCACTACCGCAGCGGTGGAAGAGAAAAAAAAACTGAAGGAAGAAATGCGCAAGTTGGGATTACAAATGGAGGATGAGTAAGAAGGAAGGCAGTAAAGAGGGAAAGGAGATAGCATTATAAGTGGAGGAAAAAAAGCCGAGCTTCCTCCCCTGCCTTACTCTCCCATTTTGGGTCTTCCCCTTCACCGGAAGGACGCCCCCCCCCCTTGTCTCTACGCGCCATATTCCTCCCCCCCCCCCCCAATCCCTCCTTCGCATCCAACTCCTCCCCCTTCACCCCCCTTATCTTACGAGTTTCGAGTCGGGAGAGGGAAGGTCTGTACTCCGGCAACGGCGGTTCCACACTCCTCTCTCTCAGAGCGCAGAAGACTTCCCTACCCATGATTCCCCGCTCCCGAAAGCGACGACTCACCCACACCGCGTGCTCTCCTCCTCCCACTCCCTCGATCAATACGGCAGACGCCGGGGCAGGAAAGGAAGGCGGTGGGGGTGTGGCAGGGGGTGCTCTAGAGGGAGGGGATGCGGCGGTTGAAAGCGGTTGGGGGCGGGTGGGAGGGGGTGGGAGGGGCAGCGGGGGCGGGGTGGGTTGGTGGAGGAGGAGGAGGAAGGAGAAGGCGTGGGATGGAATGGCGCCAAACGGGAAGCCATGAAGGGCGGTGGAGGGAGGGGAGGGGGGAGAGCAAGGATAGATGGGGACGCACAGGCGCCAGAGACGCGCCATCGCTGAAACCCTCACCAAGTCTGTGACGGGCGCATCGTTCGCCCTCTGCCGACGAGACCAACGCGTACGTAGTGCTGCGGTCCGATCTCGCTCTAATTCTTGAACAATGCATTGCAAGTTAAGTAATTGTCTCCGGCTTAACTGTGTGGAATTGCGTACAATTCATGATTAAAACAACTTTGCTTCAATCCACACAAATTTTATTATACATGCGACCCGGGTTTCAGCAACTTCGTGCCATCGTCAGGTCACGAATCCTGTCCTGATGTTGGCACGAAGTTGCTGAGACCCGGGTCGCATGTATAATATAATTTGTGTGGATTGAAACAAAGTTGTTTAAATCATGGCATTACAAGTTAACTTCAAAATTAAAGACATTTGTGCATACATTACGCAGGAAGCGTAAGCCACATGCAGTATAGCAGTGAAGGCTTTTCGGGCTCTCTTCCGCGTGGTTCCACTGTCGTAGGCGCCAGTTTCGTCAGCATTGCAGCTGTCTTCCTCTGGTCAGAAGCGAAGATGCATGTGATTGTGGAAATACGAGGAAGAGAGCCCGAAAAGCATTCACTGCCGTCTGATCGACTCCGCGGAAGACTTCGAGTTCATGTGCAGTATAATTTCAACTTAAATAACTGCGATTTATAACAGCACAACCATTGAGGAAGATAGATAGGGCACTTGCTATGCTTCCCAATCCCAGAAGCTGAATACAGTCCACCATCTACGTTAACCCTCATTTTCCCGTCTTGTGTCCGTCTTATATAGTGGCCATTTTTTCCGCAAGTAGAGAGTGATTCAAAAGTCTTGTTATGATTACGAAAAATAAGAACACCTTTATTTTTCAACATTGATACATGATGCAAGGATGAAAATGTTACTAAATACATCATGTTTTATTTGTTATCGCTACAAATTTTCATTGTGACCTTCATTTGAATCAAGGAAAATAAAAAATAAAACTTGATGCATTTAGTAACATTTGCAACTTTGTTTCATGTGTCTATGGTGAAAAATAAAGAAGTTCTGATTTTCCGTAAACACAACAAGGCCTTTGAATCAACATGTATAAGATGGACACAATCACGTGTATCTTCACTTCTGACGTGAGGAAGATAGCTGCAGTGATTTCGAAACTGTCGTCTACGACAGTGGAAATACGCGGAAGAGAGCCGCGAAAGCCTTCACTGCCATCTAATCGACTCCGCAGATGTCTTCTAGTTCATATGCAGTATAATTTCAACTTTAGCCACTGCAGTTTATAACAACCATTGAGGAAGACGGATAAAGAGCTTGCTATGCTTGCCAATGCTAGGAGCTGAATCCAGTCCGCCATATTCGTAAACGCTCATTTTCATGTAGCGCTTGCGAGCTAACGCACTAAATTTGCAATTTTACGATCTTTTCCATCGATAACTTTTAACTCCTTTACATCTACATAATACCCTGCGTGCCGCCGCATGGGCGAGTGGCAGGGGGTGTAAGGTCACCAGCCGTGTAAAGATGCAAGTTTTTGTGAGATGAAATGGTGACATGTATTATAGGAGTGTATTTAGCGGAGCTCAGTTTTTATTGTGGTCGCTTATTGTGCGCGGAAAGAAAGTTTTTGTACCTATCTATTCGGCAGTGTAGCTCTCTTATTTTGTCTTATATCTCTTTTAATGTGGTTTCTCATAGCGTATTTTGTTTATTTATTTATATAATAAACTTATCCGCATTCCCGATGATAACTTTTTTAAAATCAAGTAGAATCTATCGCACTAAGTAGCCAATATAAGTTTCAAGAGGTCTTCGAATTTGTGATTTCCATAGCATTCAAGGCGGCCCATTTCAATGGACTCACCTAAAAATTTCCATAGTTACGTAGGATAGAGGACAATGTTACTTACCAAAGATGTAGGATTTCAAGCAAAATACCTGAGGGTGACCTTCTAATTGACCTTGAGCGTCACCATTATCATATTTTCAAGGTCAGTTTGAACTGTTACAGCTGAAATCTCCATTTTTGATTGCATAAATAAAAAGTTAGATGAATTGCTCAATGGTAATATTAACAAATTCCTTGAGGAATACTATGAAAATCACAAATTCGAAGACCTTCAACTTGAAAATAAGAATTTTTACGACTTGACGCCCATGGAGACTTTTGATCTACTTTTCTAGAACTATCATATTCCGAAGTTTCAGCCAGTTTCTCCGTGACATTTTTTCCATAAGGTTCCTGCTGGGTCCTCTGCTCTTCGTACTCCTGTTGATAAAGTGAGAGCCACGGGTTTTGATTCATGTTCTGTGATGAAATATAATGATTTTATAAACATTGCTGAGAATTCCGTCATCAAAATGAACTTTTGCACATCTTTAGCACAACTTAAGAGTGTGCTCGTAATGTTTTTAGGCGGTAGAGAAAAGGCTGCATGATTTATCATATTTATTTGCTACAAAAGTTCCTTGAAGAACCCAGGATGAGACGATTTAACATGTACGTATAGTTCAACTATTTGTTCTCAACTATTAACATTTCATTGACTTAACGTGTAACATTTTGTCCTCTTCATGAACGCTCCTGAATTTCATTTTTTTGCAAGATTTTGTGGAATTTTGTTTTAGTTTTTTTGTCACTAGTTTTCATCGTTATAAATCGATTCCACCAAGTTTCGCCGAGCAATTTGCAATTTTTCTCCAAAATACCTTGTCCTTGCATTCCCTCTTCCCTTTCCTCATACTCATGCTTCGTACGCGCTCTCCTTTTCTTAAGGCTCTCGGTTTACCCCTTGATCTCACACTATTCAGTCTACGTATGTATCTATTTCGTTTATCAACTCTAGTCCATTTGCTCAACAGGGGCAAGTCAGGGAGGCACACTCATTTTGCGTGCACACATGAATATCATTACTTGAGTTTATATCAATTTAACCAATATTCTTTCATCCATCCATGATTTCAAACCCCATTCATTCTCCTATTGACATTGAGAAATCATATTTATTATAAAAGAATCTATAAAAATCAACTGTTTTATTGTTCATCTTGCACCTTCTAAGACAACGGTTCTCATCCTGTGGGTCGCGGCCCCTTAGGGGTCGAACGACTCTTTCACAGGGGTCGCCCGAGGAATGGTACACAACATATGGAATTGTGTCTAAGGGTCGCGGCATTAGAAAGGTTGAGAGCCACTGTTCTAAAACAATGCGATGTGACGAACTGGAAGATTATTCCGTTCCATTGAGAATTGAATGCTAACGTGCAGTAGTAGATTGCAAATGGTACCGAAATATAAGCATAAAACGAGGGAGGTGCTAATCGATGATGGAAATGATAAACGAACCTATTACTAATCAAAGTACCGCTCCAAGGAACTTATATTTGCAGGACAAAGGAAACGAATAACCTCGCACTGCATTCTCCCAAGCGGAATGGTGAGGATCTTACCACATGTAAAGGCGTGAAAGGTTATGGGAGTATTTAATATTCCTCCGAAAAAAATCGATTTTTATGGGCGGAGTGGTAGGGGGTGTGATGAGATGAAGAAAAACATGGTGTAAGGAGATTAGAGACTTTGCCTGTGATGACTTCATATTCTGCTTTTAAAGATCCTCTTCCACTACATCCACCAATAAACTTCGCCGTCTACCCCTTGCTCTCGCGCAGTCCACTGTATTATCATACATCTGTTAAATTATTCGAATCTCATCCATTGTCTCCACATATTCCAACCAACGAAGCACACTCATTTCATATCAGCCCATTTCTGGAGAATCCAATCCACATTATTTCATAATCGACTCATAGCTATCCCAATTCAACTTGTTTTTGTCACAAAGATCTCTCTGGTACTCCACTCTCACTGAATTTCATTTTTTTTCAGTATTCTACCAGCTGATTGGTAGATATTTGGACCGCCGCCATTAGATCCCTCATAAAATCCTCATATTGTCTTTCTCGTCTTATTTTGTTCAGAATTCCTATCCTCTTATGTCCTCATCCACTATTCTACAATGTTCTCCCCTCGTTTTACTATCTTCAACATTCCCTCTCCTTTCAATACGTCCTCCATCCATCTATTCTGCCTCCTCCAATCCTCCGCCACCTGGCTCCTCTCCTCTCCAACTTCCTCGTTCGTCCCTTTCGCCACCTAGATCACCCTCTCCATCCTTCTCCACACCCATATCTCAAACGCCCCAAGTCTATGTACATCCTTCTTTCGAAGTGATGTAATCTCCGTCCCATACAGCGTCACGCTTAATATTGGAGTTTTCACCAGCCTATCCTTTACGTCTCCACTCAGACAAACCCTCAACAATCCTCTTCTCTTTGAAAATGCTCCTTTAGCCATGGCAAAACTACATCTTATTTCCCTACCCCTTAAGAGGACGCATCATACCCTTCGGTGAGGAAAAGTTCTGTCAAAAATCCACAAGATGGCGTCACTCGCACCCGATCGAGGTGTTTTGGCGTCAGGAGTCTCCTACTCCAGGATAACTCTCGCACAAGGCAACAGTCGTCGGTAAGTTGTAGCCAAGTCTCCGGCGCGTAAGCACAGGCAGTGCTTATATAAGATCTGTGAAAGAAGACTGAACTAATTGCATCACCGTCCGAGCACACCATGGCCGAAAACCATTCAGGTAGCTTGTCGAAATATACCAATCACAGATTATATCTTACAACCGTGACGGCTGTTACTAATCATTCCGATAGAGGAGGGATTGCTACATCTCCATTAGTTTTAGATATGTCAATAATAATAATAGTTTATAAAAATATACCCTACATCTTGCCGTTTTCCCGATGGTTTAATTATGCTCCGGGATAAAATTTTCATGTTTCAGATACGAGCCTCCCTTGGCAAAGGTCTATTCTTTATACAATAAGAATTTCAAGTTGATGACGTAAGACTTCAACAAAAAATCTGGGGTCGGAAATAATCACAAATCCGACCTGTCGAGCGGGTGTGATGCGTCGCCTTAACTGATTCTCCTCCAAAATGCCACCCGGATACGTAAACTGCTCGGATTGCTCAACTGTCTACTGCATTTAACCGGATTCTTTTGCTTATCCTAACCCGGTTTGGCTCGGCAAAACTTTTGCGAGAGGGAGAATTCTCTTGCCTGGGAAGCAGGATCACCAGCGGTGAAAGAAGCAAGTGAACCATGGTGAGCAGAATAGTTCAAGCCGAGAGTGCTTTTTACTATAAGATGAATCAGCTGAGAGGTAGTAATATAAGGCTATAGGTAATAAGGCCCATATTTGGAGCATAATTTTTCAATGACAACCTGGGCATTAACAGCTGTAGAGCAAAAAAAATTCGTGTCCATCAAGATATCGTTGTACCGAAGAATAATAAAAATAAAATGGACGGAGAAAGAGAAACAGAGAAGTCCATCAAAGATTTGGATAAAAAATTAGTGATGAAAGCTCTTCGACGATGGAAACACATTTTGTGACACATTTACTTATTAGAAAAAGTAACGGAAGGAGATGATAATAATAAGAGGAATTACTATTGTGGACCAAGGATGAAATACATGACGCAAATAGGAGTTATGAAGGTTTTATGATGCTGTCGACAATGTTTTACGAAACCTGACAATCTGCAGTAGATGAAATCATTTGCATGAAATCAAAAGAGTCGATTGCACAACGAATTGATTAAAAATTCTACATTTCCACAAGCAATGATAGACCTTGATAACTGACGTTGGAGACTTAGTGAGTATGTTATATGACATTTAAGATTTAAAAATTGATTTTATAGCAACTCATTGTCTCTGATATATTTTCTAAATATTATTTGGCTCTTCTAATCTCTAACTTCTGGCATATCTCATGTACGAATGATCATTTAGGTTAAACTATTTGTGGAGCTGATGAATAATTTTTAGCTATAATCAAATTAGATGCATGAATATACGTGGAAGATATTGTTTTCGTCATTGGGTACCCATATGAAAACTAAAACCACCTTGGTATGCCGTAAAGCTCGTGTTACGGAAGTTTTTCAAGCTCAAATGTGCATATTAGAAATGTAAATATTTAGGAACGTGGCTAGGAGAGGAAATGTGGACTTTTTATCACTAGCCTTCAAAAAAATCTTTAGATATCGAGAGATCGGAATTTCCAGGGAAGTATATCTTCATTTCATTATGCCCGACTCTTGAGACAATATTCGTAGAGCAATGCTAGAATCACGCGTATGATTTTTAAAGTCCGAGTATCACCCTATTAATTTCGATAATGGCGACCGCTCAAAGTCACCGCCGAGTTAAATTCCACTTGGTACTTTTATTACAAAAGTTTAACATTCAGCGTGCGATTTAATTTCAACTAAACCCAATGGTTATCCTTTGATGATTCAAGCATTACAACCTCTCTTTATGATAATCCATTATGGTACAGTCGTCTCAATATTGTTCCTCATCACTGACTTCGTACAAATATTTGATTATTTTCAAGATTGCTTAATTTCCGAGGCAAAATTAACCCTATGTTTCTGTGTAATTTTGATTTTACAGGAACGTGATGTGGTTCATTGCGTAAACATTAAACTTAAATTATTATGCATGTTGATCAACCGTAATTATCTTCGAAACTAAAGAATAAAAATTACGAACAATTAACTGAGGCACAAATGCCAACAGTGACATCAGTGATTAGTTCCACCAGCATTTCAATTAATCTCCAAGGTCCATTATCGCGAGATATCGTTTTATGTATTTGTCTTGGAATATGAAAATTTAAACTGCAAATGCAAAAATATCATTCCGAAACATCTTGTCGCAATATCATATCTTCTCTCAAGTCCTTTGGTACTAGTCATTGCTAATCTAAATAAAAAAGCACAGCGGGGACGAGTTTTTATGTGCAAACTTATCCGTATGAAAGACACCGCATTTGCCCTACCAGCATTAACTTGGACAGTAATCGCCTTTTCTTCTCTGAAATAGTACATATCCCCTTCTGTATGCATTTCTTGAACTTTATGACTTCCCTCTTGCCACTATAGGCAACTGTAGAATATTGTTTTACCAGTTTATATATCGCCATGGTAATGATCTCGGGTTTATCTACATCAGCATACTACCGTGTAAGCCTACCGCAGAGGTGTGTGGCGGGCATGAAAAATGGAAAGACGGAGAAATATGGCATTAACGCAGGGAAAGGACGATGGTATATACCTTCAGCGTATGTTACACAAAGTTAATTTTAATACCAGAAATCAAACTAACTCTAGATTAGTCGTAATAGGATATTGATAGCCACGCATGAACCATTTCGTACATCACAACTCTGTGTTGTAAGTATTTATACCACTTGTTTCGAATTAATTATAAAAATCTGTACAACAAGCCATCTTTATTTAGGCGTATACTCGGCATGGGTTTGGATTTTAAAACGCACCTCAGAGAATCGTAAATTTCGTCATATTTTCTGTTAGTTTGAGTGTGAATGTGAATCTTTAAAATTGAACCTTCATTCATTCATTTGTCGTTCAATCCTAAGATTGATTGACTACGGCCCTCCACCCTTCCCTATGTAGTGCTAGTTCTCTAACTTCCTGGTATCTCTTCCTATGTGCCACCCTCTTTATTGGGTCCATGAACTTATTCCTGGGTCTTCCTCTGGTGTCTTTTCCCTCTACTTTACATTCAATTATGTTCTTCACAAACCCATTGTCTCAGGGTGTGTCCAATGCCGGCCGGTAATCTGTCGGCCCCGTTGCCGGCGGGGTAAAGTCCTCGGCTGCTTACCCGAGGGTCGCGGGTTCGAATCCCGCCTGGGTAGAATACTATCTGCCCAGGACATGGGTGTTTGTGTCGCGTCCGTTGTTACTGTTATTCACTCGACGTAAATTGGCCCACAGGGCTGTTTTCGGGATAGTGAAGATAAATTTAAAAAATTTTAAAAAAATAAAATAAATAAAAATCCATCTTGTTCTTCTTTCCTGCATGGTGGTCCATTCCTCTAATACCCATCTGTACACTTCATCGTTTATTATTTTTCTGTCCATTTTATCATTAGCATCATCTTCCAGCACCAGGTTTCGAAAGCTTCTATTCTTTTCTGGTCAGCTTTTTCATTTATCCATACTTCCGATTAATAGCGGCCATTCTCAAAGAAATGTTTTTACATATTGTTTCCTGGCTCGTAGTCCTATCTTCCTTAAGCACAGAAGTTGTCTTTTTCCCATGAACGCCATGTTAGCTTGGGCTATTCTTCGCTTGATGTCCGTTGTACTTCATCTGTCCCACAGTTAAACCCTATTCGTAAGTAAATTTTTAGGAAACCGGGTCTAGCCACGGTATTGCTTTTACGCAGTCACCCAAGAGTACACACAAGTGCGATATTACGCAGAGGTAAAAATAATTCGCCTTGACCTGGACACTAACCCGGAAGAAGGTGCCTCTATATCTTAAGGTAGTTTGAGCGAAATATCATTTTACCTAGAAATCAATTAATTTGGCCTCATTTTAAAGAAAAATATATAACCCTTCTATTGACACAAAAAATTCAACCCCTTACCACATTATTTTCCGAGATATTTGCCAAAAAATACCAGCCCTTTTACATGGGAAATGGTACGTGTATGCACTTCAGAGAGACCTTATTTAACAAATGAAGAATTTATAACACTCAGATCTCGTCAAAAATTCAACAGTGTGTAGTTTGTGTGTTTTCTCAACTATTTTTTAAAATAAATCATATTGTCACCGCAGTGTATTCTTTGGGATCACAATAAACCTTCCTTTTTGATGGAATTTCAAACGTACCGCGTGAAAAAAATTAGTCAAGTTAAAGATTTATTTTGATATTTTCATTTGAACACTTACAATTTCTGTCGAGTAAAACTATTTCATTGCGCCATTAGTAATGCAATATTTAACTCGCGTGTTTCGCAGCTGGTGAAATTAAAACGTACAATTCGAAAATGGTCTCTATTATGATTAGGGAACTATGTCGCTCACACCACCGTAACTGGTTTAAGCACTCGGTGGAAAATCGAAGGATTAGGGTTCGAGTCGTGGTCAAGGCGAATTATTTTTCCTCCGTGGAATTTCGAACTAACTTCTAAATGTGAAACCTATTGGTACGTTATCCCACTTTACGCTCGCATTTCCTAACGTGTGAAGATTTGATACCAAATATCGCGCCATTAAAATTTAGACGACATTTCTTTCAGCCATTATCAGACGCATTTGAACTTGGAGGGTCCTCCCAATTTCGGGTTCCCATGCTTTTTACCTCACTCCCCTCGCCAGCAGCCTTCGGTTCGAGGTTGTTTTCCCTGGCTTTAGCGAAGAGATTTCCTTCCCGTGACGAATTGCCCTATAAATTCCTCCAAGCTGTTCTTCGCCCTGGGAGTTCTTAGCAGCGTCATGCATCATTCCACAAACGAGATTAGCACCTCGTTGCGGCTGTTTCTAATGCCGAGTTTACGATTTTGAATACATTTTTTCTTCCTGCAGGCATAGATTAGGAGTAGAATTCCGCTGTTGAAAAGTTTTCCTTTTCCAATAATCGGAAGTAATCACCAACGTAGTCACACACGCCTGCAATTATTCTCAAACAGTCCAAAATGTTGAAGATATATTCTAAACCCCTGTATATACGGGAATATTAATTGTGGCCATATTGGCCTGCAATCCTGCTTCCAGGCATGTTGAGAGACATGGCGGCAACCGATAGCGAGAGATAATTAACCGCTATGAGCAAACAAAGACACAGGAAGTGACCAAATTGTGAAACTAGCGCTGGCGGCTGCTGCGCTTATGAAAAGGAGACGCTCAGAGTTTAGACGCGATAGTGAGCAATAATTGTTGAACGTATGAAATCGTTTTAGGCTTTACTTGGTGGAAATGCGATATATCCATGATAAAATATAACACAACAATAGTAATATCCACACTTTAATATACTACTTCAACACCGACTATACTATGTCGAAACCATGGTCGCCTTGAAAATGACATAGTATGTCGAATCCATGGTCGATGTTGAAGTAGTATTGTAGATATTACTATTGTTGTGTTATATTTTATCATGAATAATAGTTGAATTATTAATTTTGCCTCTGACTAGAATAAATTAATTTTTGTTATTGTCGACATCACTCTTTGTAAAGGTAAATGTAGACGTCGATTATTTACGAGTGCATAATCATCAATCTACGAGGGTAAGTCAATAATTATCGCAAAATAGGATAGAGGCAATAATAATCA
This sequence comes from Ceriagrion tenellum, assembly GCA_963169105.1. NCBI lineage: Eukaryota > Metazoa > Arthropoda > Insecta > Odonata > Coenagrionidae > Ceriagrion > Ceriagrion tenellum. The sequence continues at coordinate 77,434,189 of OY720643.1, forward strand.
AAGTAACTTACTGAAATTTAGTTTAATTTTCTACATATTTAACCCGTACATTCAGACACCTATCCCATCCCTTTACAAGTCCATGATAAGCGGCAGCAAAGAGGTCTTTTGTTTGCTGTCGCAGACAAAAAATTAATCTCTTGGACTATGGCATCATCATTTTATAAACGTCGGCCTCCCAGATGATTTTTTAGGGGCCCGTACAAATGAAATTCATCGGGACTGTACGGTGGATGTTTTAAGCGTTTCCAATGAAATATTGACGACAGATGCTGACGGTGAAATGCTGACGTTGGAGACTTATTTATTGACTTGCCCTCGTAAAAATCAGCTTCGCTGACTGTCTGTTCGAAAACTCCATCAGTGTGAGTTGAGTTAATTTTATTCGCTCCTAGTCCTTTTTTTATTTTACACGTTAAAATTAGATATGCTGTTTGCAAAAGGTCAGGACCTACGTCGAACGAAAGAAAATATAATAAAAATTATTATTCTTTCGAGCGAATTTTATTTTCCTCTCGCATTGGTGAAATTTGGGGAAAAAAATATTTTAAAAAATTGATCAAAAATGGGCGCTTTAGGTGGACATTTCGGACTACCTAAAACCTCCGTTCGTCAATACTTGTGTTCCTTTCTGCCTTCGTTTGTAAATGGAGAGATAAAATTCATTGAAGATAGTATTTTTTATTTCAATTTGTCATAAAATTTGTCTCAATCAAATGGTGGGGTAGTTGAAGCCAATGAATTGTTTCTCAAAAAGGAAGAATATTATCATTTCGCCCATTTGAGTACGCAAAAGTCTCTGGTTCACTCCTTTGTGTGCGTTCTTACAAGTAACCAAGAATTGTCACGTGCGGATTCGTGTTCAGCCCTTTCAGTCTTCATTTTGAATGTTTACGTATTTATTGACTGTTTGATTGGGGCAATAAACTAACTTAAAATGGCTCACATAAGGATGGATTAATAAGTCCTCTACATCGTCTCTTGTGGAGGTTCCAATATCCTCGCAGAATGTCGTTCGTCATCTCGCCGCCATTTACAACATCTTTTCTTGCTTCGTTTCTGGTAATTCCCTTTTTATTTCACTGCCGATTTGCATCAGTCCGAGATTATCCCTCTCTACTGTTCTCTCATACTCTTTATATAACTTCCCAGGTCTATTGCGGTGTCATATAGCTCTTCCACGTAATCCTTAGACCTGTTCTCGACATCTTTCTGTTTAATAAATATCTATTCTCTATTCGATTCGTAAATGCATCAATAGTCGCAGTTTCACTATCACCATTATGGTACAGTGTAATGCAGAGTAGACCTCAAGAATAGCCGGCGAAATAATGTCCCCAAGATGGAACGACTTGGCGGCAATCCCGGTAAACGGTAGAATCAGCCTCACAGCCTCTATCACAACCCTGAGAGAGAATGGCCTGATGGATATACGTTTCCAGACTGGAAACAACTCTCGTATACTGTTTCACCATACACGGTCGAGACTACTGCTTTCAGACCAGGCGTCCCCGCGAGCGACTGCATCGGGACCCAGTTCAAAGTTCACCTCGACCAGTCACCCACGCGCGGTTTTCCGAGCCGAAGCGCATGAGGCAACCGCAGTCGGAGGGAGGGAGGAGCAGGTGAGGGGGCGGGCGGGTGGGGGAAATGGGAAGGGGGTGGTGTGGTTAACAACCCCGCGAGCAACCACGGGGAGGGGCGGAGGGCTGGGAAAGGGAACTAACTCCTCTTATCTGACTTTTCCCTCCTCCCCCTCCAAAATTCACTTATCTCTCGCCGCCCAACCCACGCTGCATCTCCCTCAACCCCCGCACCGATTCTAACCCAACTGCCACCCCATCCCATCCCTTATCTACGACCCTCTCCCCCTAGCGATCCAGACGAAACGAGCCAAAGGCGTCCCCGTGCGTATTCCGACGTATATCGGCACCGTCCCACGCCACACTGGGCGTCTGGTCGTCCGGTCGACCATCAGGAGTCACGCATTAATATATATCCCGATGAACGTGACAGTACATATGGTAGTCGACTTATTGCTAGAGCGAAAGAGGGCGGAGTCCCATAAATGAATCACCATCAGAAATGTTAAAATTTCATCACTGTGGAATGACGGGAGCCCTCATTAAAATAGTGCATGCATGAATAAATGAATGGATAATAATTCATTGATCTAGGACGTTATGTTCTTTAAGTTCAGAAAACAAATTACATAATAGGTAAAACATGAAAACAACATTATACAAGCTTAATTGTTGTGAGGGATCACTAAATGAATACAAAGGAGTAAAATCCCTCCATTACATGAATGATTACATAATTAAATTGATGGTGCTACAAACATAATATTGCTAGGAAACAAATGTAAAGATATCAACAAACAAATGCAATATAAAACATCTTACAGTTACACCTTACAGAACATCTTACACTAAATATATAACCACGATTAATATCAATTCACCCCGCATGAAATTTCCGGCATAGTTTAGCTTTCTACATGGTTTAGTACCTTTTAGGGTTGTTTATTAATCGTATTAATAATACTAACCATTAATTGTGTTGCATGGTAGCATGTTAGTCTAAGTAGCACTCTCCTAGTTTGGTCTAACCGCCCATGTTATCCTGAGTGCTTCTAGCCTACGCCTAGCGGCCGGGGGAAAGTTCGCGGTTCTGATTTGAATTGGGATGAATGCTATTTGCTTGGTGTGGAATCACCCCACGCCACACTACCTAGTGATGTCTTGCCCGGCATTTCGCAGATGTAGATTTAGATTATTTTTCTCAGTGTTACATATTTCGTGGTGTAGCAGAATGCGCAAAAATATGAATGAAGTGAGAAATAAAGTGGTCGTGAAACATGGAGAAAGTGGTGCATATGGCCCTTTCCCCTGGTTGAATCTATTCCCTGCAAACTTGCTCTGCAATAGGGAGTGAAGTAGTCTCTGTGTTTAACCACAAGGGTTTCTGAAGGAACTAGCAACATTTTCCTACTGCTAAATGCTCACTGTACTTCACAACAATTCTCTTGCGCCCTTTTGTCGAATTTATCCGGTTGTTTAGGTGGGCTTCTCCAATGGGTTATGAAAAATGGCAACATATTTCAATCCAGCTTTATTGGACCATAAATAATGAAATGCTGCTGTGAAACGCGCTGTTGAAACTTTCCCTCCCTGTAAATATATTTATGTTGGCCGCATTAAGTGCTGATCTATCCCCTCTGCTCCTTAATTGACCCCTTTCGTGAGAGCCTCCCCCACATCGACGTAACGCTTCGAGTAGAGTGCTGTCACCATGTTTCACCCCCACTGCACGAAAGCAAAGGGAATAATGGAGCCGTTGATATGCATGATGGTTCGTATTGAATAAATCGGTTGGTCTGTTTGCATGCGGAAAAACTTAATAGCAAATGTAGAATTGTTGTGGCACAGTATTGAGTTTTCCAAGAAATACAAGACAGTTTTCAAAAAAGCACCGTATTTATGATAACAATTATGGACAACTGACTGATGACAGCGTTCAGAGTTGTACCTATCATTTTTTGCGAAACATAAGGACTCCCTTTGGAAGGAAAAGCGCCTTCTACTCTTCTCTCATCTGAGAAAAAATCCCTAGGCTTCGAGCCGAGTACTGCGAAGGTTAACTCGGGAAATCAAACAGGACACTGTGTTTACATCATTGAATGCTGTTATTCATACCCTCCACGTCCACCGTGCCAAAGAAAGCCCATTTGGAGAGAACCTGGTATACAGGCCAAACAACCCTGAAAGCGGCTTGAGGACGATCGAATAGATCGCATTCCAGCGTTGCTCTATGTTGGCCCCACTCGACTGTGGGGTGCGATCGCCAGAGGCGTTGTGAGTGAAATTAGGCAACTCAGCTTCCTTGACCTCACTCACACCAACAATAAATGAGTTCGGAAGCGTTTGAATTTTGGCTGGGGATTCGTCTGGCCGTGAAGGCACCTCAGCCAAGCTGCGTGAGCAGGCAGTCACCTGTAGGACTCCATTCTGGATTGTTCTCTAACATTTTCGGAAGGAATGTTTTTAGGTAGACCATGAACCAACTGCTAACTAAAGTCTTGTTTCTCAGTTAGAAGAATATTTTAAGACTATGCCATGCTGGAGAATCAACTATAAATTCTTAGGAGTGCTTTCAACTAAGTGTTTCGTATTCCTGTGCAAGTGATTATATTGTATCCTCTCGTCTGCAGCAGTAGTATAATACATGGACTAAAATTGGCGAGCGGCATAGCTGTTCTGTTCAACATTCCACCTGTGTAAGACCCTGCTTTTTATTACCGTAGTCAAACATAGGAATGACAAGTCTTCCAAATGCAAGTGCTCACAGAATAACTAATTACTGGGAGGACCTCTCTGAAGAATTTCATGTGCGTTACGTAATGCATTTAAAGCCCCCACAAGAACCTTAGGCAGGGAAGTGCTACTAACATGAACTGTTTTTGTGACTGAAAAACTAAATAGGCACATGAGCCTAGCCAAGGAGGACAGGGGGGCAGCTGTCCTTCCCATGGACGAGAAAATTTATACCAAGTATGCCATACGGAGCCAGATAGGATGATGTTCTTCCCCCCTAACAGAAATCTACAGCTACGTATGGGTGCCCTGCCCCTCCCTAACATATTTCTTAGCTATGCCCATGGATAGACGTGTGGATAAATGATTTCCGTTTATTTCTGTAGTTTATTTTCCGCGGCTATAATGTGATCTCGAAGTGTGTGAATGAAAAATTGTTTTCAAATTGTGATCCCTACTGTCAGTCTCGTTTATTTTTAGTGAGTGCACGATGCCACTTGTGAGAAATTGAACATACGACCGGAAAGCCTAATGCGACATGCTTCTACATTTCTACTCACGATGCTGATATATTATACCACAACAAATGGTCCGGTCGAAAAGGCCTCTGAATAGCCTTTGGACGTTCGTCGTGGTCAAACATCCAATTGCTTCAGGTTAATTTTTCGGATACCTGAATACACATCCAACGTTTCGCAGACAGTAATGGAGTGGAAGCCGAGCTCACTTCTGTCGCAGAAGAAAATGCAAGCCACCACGGATGCTCTAGCTCCCCCGGTCTATATTATGGTGAGTAGGGACTAAGTTACTTTCGCTCTTAAAAAGGTAAATAAACGGAGTCCATTGGTCATGCAATGACTCCAATTTACTTTCTAACATCAGAACTGGCCTCGACAGCTTTTTTTCTACCAGCTAGTTCAGGATATTTTCTCTCATCAACGTTTTCCGGTTGAAATGATTGCGCTTTCCAGCGGTCTTTGTAATTGCTTCAACCTTAAGTGGCACGGATGCATGAGTAAATACGAGTGGAAAAGAGAGGCAGGCAAAAGAAAAGCGATATGCGCAAATTTGTACAATCGGTTTCGTTGAACATATTATGTATATGTAATAATGAGTATTTCCCCATTGTACAGTATTTCTGCTCGCTGTTAAAACAAATATTTTACGTACATCTTCGAGATGTTCTCTTGGATAGCCAAAATATGACTAATTATCACAGAATATCAAGCCCCTAATATACGGATAGCCTCAGTCAAAACTGTTCCTCTTAATGTATTAATATCGAAAGATATTAATTTATAGTATCAATCCCGGCCTAAGCAACTTATTGTCAAAATTGTACGCTTTTGATACTAGTTATATTCTCGATATAGCAAAGTGTTTTCAGTGCTTACCGCGTAAGCTATTCATTGTTTCTTAGAATAGCTATTTATGTAGACTTATAGATGCAGGTACGTTTTGCCCGTTTAAGTAAATTTGTGACCTGTATTTCCATGCCCTCGATTTTTTTATTTGAACATTTTAATCTATGATAATCGATATTTTTTTGAAAACTTGAAAAAAATATCAAGATAGCTCTTTACCTCAAGTATTTAGCGGAAAATAACTTCATGATGCGGCAGAATAACATATAATTTAACATTTAAAAAACTGTTTTGCCTCAATTTTTTGGTGATGAAATGTTTCTTTGTTTTTTTTTCCTTCGGTAGGCATGTATAGCACATGGGTATTGAAAATAGCGAATATTTTTTACTCTTTTTTGGCTGTGTGGGTGATATAGACATGACGACTTATTCCTTGAAAATAGCTCAAGATAATTGTATTCATATTGCTTAGCTCTTACATCAAGTCTTCGGGTTTGTGCCACTTTAATGGTCCAAAATACATGACATCCAAAATATTCAGCCATTTCTTTTGAGGAGAGACTTTGAATTTAATCCGACCCAACAACTAGTGTAAAGAGTCGCCCACCCATTTTTAATCGCAGTGACCGCGAGTGTCTAAATACGTCAGTGATTTTGACCCTGGTTTATCACCAGCGCTGTCCATTATTTGTAAATTGAGCTACGTTGATTTTTAATTACTCTTGCTCAATATGTCTATTGCCCTGCATTTTTTCAATACATAGAAGTTCACTCGGACTCTCTTATGTTATTCATGGATGTGACAATAGCAAGAAGTTATATTCTAACATGCCATCTAATCCATGGAGTATGAGCGTAGCATAACATTCGACGCGAATGAAAGTTTTTTATTCAGAGGTGAGAAGTTGATCTCTATTCGACGTTTTCAAATGATCGTAGCAAATAAATTCACCTCTTAAGCTAATTTTATTAAAAAAGAGCTTGAAAAGTGACATTCATTCTTCGGATATTTTCGAATTGAATCCCACTGAGAATCACCGTGAAAATTAATTTAGAAAATCAATGGAGTCCAAATTAATTTTCGGACTGTTTGTTTCTACTTAAATTTTTCTTCATCGTGTAATTAATATCGTTTAATATATACACTCATTCAAATAACATATAAAAGTCATAATTTGCAAAAGAAATGTATTTTAATTTCAAATGTAGTCAAAAGGTGCACGTTTACCGAGTCTTAAATGGCTGGATAGGAAAAATTTAGCCTTGCGTGATTAATTTCAATTAGATACCCACAATGAACGTTGACATTAGGTTAAAAAAAGCTTCTAAATTTACGTTTAATTTGAACCCTCATATAAATCCAATCAGCTAGTGCTTCATTGGGATCAAAAATATTTTTAGGGAGGAGATTTTCCTTTTTGAACGGAAGTTCTGTCTGGAAGTCTGTTCTCCAGCCGCAGAACTTCCGAGACTGATATGTAGTAAATGTACTGCCTACAGACTCTTTATTAGAAGTAGCCATAGAACTGAAATTAAGCAAGTATCGAGTTCCAGGAAGGTACTCAGCACTGTATTTGTCTCATCTCTATGTCTGTAAAATGAAGAGTTCCATGAAAGTATGTTGAATAATTTATATGCAGCATATCCACGATTAATTCATGACAGTTTGATTTATCTTCTCATGTTACGATTTGCATATCAATATGTCCAAAATTATCGCAGTGGTGCAAATCTGGGTAATTTTCAGCTGAAATCACGACGCAAACCAGGTAAAAAAACAGGCACTTACCTTCATGCGGCTCAAGTTTTCCTCACGTACTGGCGCAGTAATTTACTTACCCCAACAAAGTGATGCACGTCGAACAATTTTCAGTCTTGAATCTGTAGCACATCAGCTTCATCTCAAGTTCAAAGCGGTGGAATTGCAGATTAATTTATTTTTATCCCTTACGTATACCATTCATCAGACAGTGCCTGAAGACACGCTTGTTGGGTTGTGCTCACTGTGGCTTGAATTACAGGGTTGATAGATATTACTACTGTTTGTCATAAAGAAGCGTTCTGGGATTGATGGGGAGTGCCTGATAAATGTGGTCGGTAATACTAGGAGGGAAGTTTCTGACCACCCATGCAAAAAGAAAACATTTTCCTCCGGTTCGCGGACTTTTGAAAGTTCGTTGCTCCATGTCTTAAGCCCGATTTACGAAGGGTACGAAATTGCACAATTTTGAACTGCATTTTTTCTCAATCTATCGAGTTATAAATACCTACTGGATTTGAACCGGATGGCCTCCTCACGTTTATCCATTCGTGCATCCGTTCCTGCAAGTAACCTCTTTTCACGATGCAATTTGGTATGCACATTCGAACATACTTGGGAACATGCAATTTCGTGCCCCGTGTAAAACGGTTTTTAAAGTCGTCCACTGTTCAGCGTCAAAAACTTTTGCGAGAGGTATACGCTGAATTAAGTAAGGTTTCCGGCACTGAATTAAGGTTTGTGTGAAAATGTCTTAAGGTTAAATCAAAATAAATACCTTTAACTATCATTTTTCCCAGTAAGGTACACACAACGGCAGCAATATTAGCCCGGCGGTTAAGTAATATACGCGCGAGCCATTAGCTACAAGCTGATCCATTTGTTTATTTATATCGTCTTCTCTTGATAGCCGATGTGTAATCCAAAGCGTCAACATCATCCCGATATCACAACAAGAACAACCCTATCTCTGCTAAATAAAACGTGCAAAGAGAAGCCGCCAACAGTCAATTCTAAGTGAAAACAATCAGAGCCTATCAGATCAAGATCGCGCCTCTAAAGCTATGTACTCTTAAAACAATCGCACAAACAATCATGGTGGCGTAGATAGGGATCTCCTGCTTCAACGGTAGTGTGTTAATATTTTTTCTGCTCTTGTCTTTGACGAGTGAAAGTATAACATCCATCTTAATGAGTTGAGTCCCACTCTAAAATTCGCGATGATCTTTTGAAGTGTCATTCGAGATGATAAATACCGATGCTCTCAAGACCCTTTGTCGTGATTGCTGACAATTAGTTGCAACAAATCGATGCTGATAACATCTGTGAGAGCACTTGAGAACACTGGAGTATAACAGCGATTATTCGCGACGGATGATGGCAAGTGCTTTTCAGATATTTTGTCAAGATTGAGCTCAAGAGACTGTCAAACTTGAGTATCAACTCCTCAAGTATTCACTTAATTCTAATCCAGCATTTAGAAGTGTCAAACCTCAGTTGAAACGAGCAGATTCTATGAAAATAGTGATCCTCTTGCAAAAACGTACATTATTTTTTTCAATTTAGCCTCATGAGGTTAATCCAGTTGTAATATATAGGTACCATTTTATAATGTCAGATTTATGTTCACCGTATGATGATGAAACCTTTTTGTTTCCTTTATTTTAACAGAGATACTTTCCGTTATATTACGTCGAACTGACGGTTTTTTAACGTGAGAGTTATGAATGCGAGAGCGTATAAAGTCAGGCCTAAATGAGCAAACAGCACAAATACACTTTCGGCAATTTGGACTCAGAGTTTCTGTCTTGTAAATTGTCAATGACTCTTCGAAGTTTAGAAAAATGTGTTACTTTTCATTATGTACCATTAGTTTCACAAAACTAATGATGAAATTACCAGTGATCGATTATATTGGTTACGATTACACCCGAATATGCAAGTACTTAGTTTTACGATTTTGCTCTTCAGGAACTGACGTCTCTACGGACTATCAAAAATTCAATTACATTCACTCTCTTCCTTCATGCACAATATTTTTCCTTCTACATCGCCTTTCACTTTCATTGCCCGTGGTCTTATGCTCAATATATCATTTTTCTGTTTTATTCTGCTCTCATCCATCAACTTACTTTTCTTCTTCATCATGAAATGACAGAGGTCGGACATGTAGTTCGCCGAAAATTTTCAACGACACAGCTACCGTAGAAGAACATTGCAATCGTGTGAGACTGTTGTATTTATTATTATCTCATAGTAAAAACTATAGGTCACCTAATCAACCCTCAGATTCTTCATGGCCTCTACTACCAATTCCTTTTGCTTGTTAAGTGTATCTCTTGCGTGCGCCAACATGTACCTAATCCCCCAGTTACTGGACCCAATTTTCTTTGTATCACTATTTATATAAATATATTAATTCTTATCCAGTAGCATATTAGGCTAGGTCCTTTATTTCCGTCGACGTTTCTATCAGCATCATACTCTTCAGTGCTCATGGTTGAGGATTTTCTGTTCTAAATGCTGTAAAATAAGCAGTTTAGGAGTCATGAATTATTTACAGAACCTGATCCAGTTTCGTGCCCGAGATAACTTTGTCTTCAACATTTTTCTGGAAATAATTAGTTCGTACACGGTCAAGATACTTCAATTGTTACATTTCGTATCCTCACTCCTTCATATTTACATCGGTCACTAATTATCAGAGGGAAATTTTTGAATCGTAATAAAATATTTCATTTACGATCTAGGTTGCTTGGTTTTAGTCGCTTCGTATTTACGTGCGTAACAAAAGGTCGCCTGGTAAATTAATGCTTTATTAATTTTTTTAACCACAGCTTGTTCTGTAGTGATAAGGATTTCATCAAATGTGATGCCATTTTAGTCTAAAAATGGGAATGCTACTTGCAAGCTGAAATCAGTATGTCTTTTTTCCCGTACAATTACGGAACATCATCTACAGGAGGTATACTAATTTCTACTCATTTTGACCCTCACTTCCTTTGAGTCCGCTCTGACGAATCGTATTACCACTTGCCAGCGACTTGAAAGGCTACTGGTGAGGAAGTAACATCCTTCGGTTGTAATCATTGGTCGTGCAATCCTAACATTGGTTAACTGCAGCCCTCCACCCTTCCCTATGTAATGCTAGATCCCTTACTTCCTCGTAACTCTTCCCAAGTATGTACTTTCCTCTTTATTTTGTTCATTAACTTATTCCCGGGTCTTCCTTTTGGGACTATTGCCTCTATTTTACCTTCAATCACGTTACACACAAACCCACTGTGCCTCGGAGTGTGTCCTAGCCATCTGGTTCTTCTTTTCTTCATTGTGTTTTTCATTTGGCCCTTTCCTCTTCTACTCTTCTGTAAACTTTATCATTTCTTATTTTGTTCGTCCATTTTATCTTCAGCATTCTCCTCCAGCATAAGGTTTCTAAGGCCTCTTATCTGTTCAGGTTAGCTTCTCCAAAGATTAGCTTTTCAATCCTTGGGTTAAGCAGTCAAAGAAAGTCATGTCTCCGAAACTAAATTTGTTCGTTCATGCGCCTGTAAGCAGTGCGAGTTTTTGCTGTTAGGTATTATCCTTAATGAGGTGGTGGAATATCAATGTGCCACAATACTGAATTTTCTATTTTTGAAAAACCTTGCTTCGACCGCTGTCCGCACGCTATTTTGACATTATTTTCTTTTGCGTGCACGTGGCCACCGGCCACGTCCCCCCCCATCTCGCCTGCCATTATGCCCATTCGAGCTGACGGACGAATTCAGCTTGAGGAAGCTGGCGGTCGAAGAAGGAGAAAACGGGAAACAGCGTCTTAGTCGGGAAGGTTTTTACTTGAGTGCCGCCCTTGAAAATAAAAATGATGTGAGCCTGGGGGGGAGGGGAGAGGGATGTTGAAGAAGGGTGAGGATTTGTTGAGATTACCCGGTCTTGTTTGTGTGGATGCAAGGAGAGGAACGGGAGAAATGATCCCGAGAGGAAGGGGAAGTTTTTTGGACGCGGGAAGCGAATTGGGCGAGGGTGACGTCACGCAGTGCCATTCGACTCTCAACCTACGCTTCGGCCGCTATCGACTAGGGAGGAGAAACGAAAAGGGAGGGGGGTGAGGAGGTAGAGGAAGTAAGAGAGAGAGAGAGAGATATGGACGGAATAAAAGTCCTCTCTCCTCTTTCCGCTCCCCTACCTCATACCCACGTACACAAGGGCAGGAGGAGAAGGAAAGAGAAAAGGAGGAAGAGGTTTAAGGAGTGCTGGAGGGGAGGGCAGGAAGATAAGCGAGCCCGCCCCCTTCCTCATTCCACCTTCCCCCCCTCACACTCCCTCCACTTTGGCCTTCATCTATTCGAGCCGCGTGTGTCGACGCTGAACAAGATCGGCTTTACGTCGCCGAGGAAGGCCTTTGGCAAAATGTCCATTAGACATATTTTAGAATACTTTAGGTAATTGACCGCTGCTCTAGCTGATTAAAGAGATTAGATCGATTACTTGTGTGCGAATAGATTTTCCTGAGACTTCGCCGGCGTTACCTAGTCAGTGATAAGTGAAGTATAGGGGAGTACGAAAGTGAAATGCAGTGAGTGTGAAAAGTATTCGTACGACTCCGCATTTTTCAGAAAATAACGTCTCTCTCTACTTTACTTTACATCTGGGCAGGTTTTTGCCTTGAAAAAAATTGTGCATGTAGTATTCAAGTACGTTTATTGATTCCGTAAACAATGTCGTCCATCGTTATCAGGGCAGGGCAGGATTGCCAGGGCTGGCTTACTCTTTGTATCGACCGTATCAGGCAAAATAGTCAGAATTTAGAAGACATAACATTGATACCTACTTTCGCCCTCTCTCCAAATTAAGAAACCAATTGGTCACGGCAAAGATCCCCTGTGGCCTCTTTACACTTGGTATCTATGAGATACCATGTGCCTGCGGCCAGTTGTACGTGGGAGAGACGGGCAGGACAATCGCAACGAGGGTCAAGGAACACCAGCGGCACTTCAGGCTTCGCCAACCTGAAAAATCCGCCGTGGCCGAGCACAGCATTTCCAATGACCATGCCATTTGCTGGGAGAAGTAGAAGGTCCTCTACCGCCTGGAAAAGTTCTGGGAGAGACTGACGAGGGAAGCGATGGAAATAAGGATCCGAATGAACACCATGATTCGCGACGGTGGCCTTTCCCTCGCCCAGACATGGAAACTGGAGCTGAGATGCATGCGAGAGGATAGGGAAAAAAGGCGGGAACGAGCGGACCAATCACGAGACACCTGACCATATGCCAAATGGTATGTAAGCCGGACCAGATGTCGATGCAAAACATGCCCTGATTACGATGGACGACTCGTTCATCGAAACGTCGGACGAGATGGAGAGTTTGACCCGGTGGGAAGCCCGAATAGTCTTCAACGACTACATACGCCGGGAAAGCCTTAGATCTTTCTTCAATGTAAAAAGAAAATAATGTCAAAAACTTGTAATAAAATGACAAACAAAAAGTATTCGTTTTGAGACGCACAGATATTATTCGTACGATCCCAATTTCGCGGGTAAAATCGGCTCTCTTCCGTCTGCTAGTACCATTTCGGATGCAATTGCGGCTCGGACGTATCCCTTTCACTCATCTCGATACTCAGACGTTGACAGAACATCTTGCATAAGGATCGCAGATGCAGGTGTGTCAATAATTGTTCGCTTTTCTGCCACAAAAACTATCAAAAACAAGCCTAGAACCGGACGTCACCGGGCCCTGACTGGTGCAGACAGGCACAGACAGGCGCTTTGTTGTCCTAGAACTGAAGAAAAATCCTTGATGCAGTGTCCCAAAAATTTTGCCGAGCTGGGACGGCGAGGTACTAGTGTGAGTGATTCAACAGTGTGCAGCACGCTTCGCGAGATGGACTTCCATGGGTGGCGGTCACTTAAGAAGTTCTATGTTAGCAAGGTGACTCTACTCAAGCAGTTGGGCTTTGCCAAGAATCACCGAAACACAGGTCTGGCTGGACTGACGACAGCAAGTACGACATCTTCGTGTCGAATGGGAACCTTCAAGTGGGGCGGCCACCGAACACCGGGCTGCAGCCGCGGAACCTGATTCCCACTGTAAAACATGGGGGTGGTTCAGTAATGGTGCGGAGGGGTGCATGACCTCTAAGGGGGTGGGAAATCTTCATTTCGTTGATGGCAAGATAGACCATCTTACGTAAACTGCTATTTTGAAACAGAAATTGAATGCCAGTATCGAAAAATATGAGACTGGGAAATGATTATCTTTTCCAACAGGACAACGACCCCAAGCATAAAGCGCGAAATACACAGTTTTGGTTGTTGTACAACACTCAAAAACGCTTGGAAACCCCTCGCTAGTTCCCTGATTAGAATCCCATAGATCATTTGTGGCAATATCTTGATACACAAATTAGGAACAAGCACATTTCCAACAATAGTGATTTAAAAAATGCTCTCAAGGAGGAATGGGAGAAAATACCCCCCTCTCACGGCGCTGATTTGGTGAAACCAATGCCCAATCGTATCCAGGCTGTCATAGGCGCCAAGGGCAGTCCAACAAAGTATTCAATGACTGACAAATTAACAAGAAAAGCGGGTCGTACGAATACTTCCTGTGCGTCTCAAAACGAATATTTTTGTTTGTTATGTTTTAACAAGTTTATCACATTATTTTCTGTTTATATTGTTCATGGAATCTATAAAGGTACTTGAATACTACATGCACAATTTTTTTCATTGCAAAAACCTGCCCAGAAGCATGAGAGAGTCGTTATTTTCTGAAAAATGTGGAGTCGTACGAATACTATTTACATTCACAGTAAATCATGTAACATGTTGACATATTTTCCTCTAAGTGCGAAGTAATACACAAGTTTCCGCCTAAACTCTGAAAATTTTCTCTTTAGTGCTGAGGAATTAACAATAACTTGGTCAATTTTACGCAAAATTTCATGCTTTCCTCCACCCGACACCTATGAATACTTATACAGTATGTCCCATTGATCGTGTGTTATTTTTGACCCGTAATTGTAGACACTATATTTCATGCCATATGGATGAAATTTGGTACCTGGGTAGAATTCGACTGGTTTGTAGGGGCGATTCACTTTTTGTCACTCCTGTGACCTTGACTGTGCCATTTCAGGGGTCATGGTTGCATATTCGAACTCGAAAGCTCTTCTAATGTGTTCTTCGTGCCCAAAAACCTTATAATTGAAAGTTTCGAAAAATAATCCTGTCTTTTTTGTATTTCGAATAATTTAACTTTGAAAGCCCATAAGGCAAAATTTGTATTTTTGGTTGGACCTTATTTCTGGGGTCAAAAGGTCAAATTTATAAAATTTTGCTTGTACTCAACAAAACTTGCAACCTTTTTCTACCCAGGTACCAAATTTCATCCATATGGCATGAAATATGGTGTCTACAATTACAGGTCAAAAATGACACACGATCAATGGGACACTCCGTATATGTGTAAGAGCTGAGCATAATGTACCTGAAGATTTTTAATATGCGACGAAACCGGTCATCTACTAAACATTCGGCGTAAAGATAAAATATTATTGTAATTTCCTCAGCAATACCTGTGATATTACTATTATAGTTAAAAACGAATGCCAAGTACTATCCGATTATAAGATCTGCGGAAACAAAGAATTAATAAAGTTCAATGTTCTCCTTTACTCTAAAACCACGTAGGGAACTACAGCTCAAATCATAACTTAATTTATTCACGCGAAACTGCTAAATATATTTTTATCACCTTCATTACAATATGCATGTTCAGTTCTGTCTCGGATTTAGATTTCTTTTAATTAAAAATGCCTTCAGTAGATATTATTCCGACTCAATTTAAAAATTATAAAACTTTGCATAAAACGACACCCCCTGCTCCTTCAACTATCTCAATTTTATTGCATTAGGATGACGATATGCTGGGACTTTGTTCGTCAAAAGCAAACAATAGCGACATATACATTGTCTAGTCGTCGTGTACGATACATAATTTTTTTCTCGCGTCACTATCCGAGGCGACTATTCTCCGAAATAAATTCCACTTTTCGCACTCCTTATATGTCAGGCTCCAACATTCTATAACTTCATCATTATTTTCCACACTCCCATTGGCTCGTATTCTGACTCATCATGTCTAAGGCCTTGTAAGGAGGAAAGTAGGTTCATAAGATTTGGGACGCACGAAAGAAAGGAAATTTACACTAAAAAGCGCTAGTCGCGCGAAAGAGAGTCATTCGATATCTTACTACTCATAAGGCTGGAAGTATTTCGAAAGCATAGGATGCTGTTATTATTTACTTACGATCCTGGCGAAAGGACGGCTATTACAAATCGCCTTATAATCGAGGCCAGCGAAATACGCATATTACCAATGAACTTCTCCCGAGATCGAGGGCAGAAGCTCAGAGAGGCATTTGTATAGTGATTTCTAGATGACCCAAACCATACCAATCTCTATGTTCCCCATCTCTTCCCATTACCGTCGTAAGAAAAAATCCATGCTGCAAACCCATGAAGTGGTTTTTGACACTGCAGGGGAGACGATAGATTTCATTTGAAACTTCCCGCGGAAAATTTGACAACAGTATTAGTTGATTCATTGACATGCTCAGAAAAAGTTTCAATCCGTTACTTTTAGTCTATAATGGCTCTAAACCTTTCTTGGAATCGGCGCAATGTGCGGCGAATTTAGCTTTGTGGTCCCGGTGACTTCTCCAGACGAAATTTTGAAATAAAAACTTAACCACCCAAAACACGTGAAACTGGAAAGTTAATTCATACTTTGCAGAATTTTCTAAGCTAAGTAATAAATATTAATTCTGCTTGCCGTAAATTGCCCACCTTGAATCGTAGATTGCTAAAATATTAGCATGTCCGAAAAAGTTCAATTGACGCGGAATTTTTAGGCATTTATGTAAAATGCATTAATGCAGTTCATAGCCAACTATGCGAATCATAATAAACTACAAATATCATGAGCCAAAAAATCAATCTATTTTTACAGTTATTATTAGTTTATTTATTTTTAGAGTATAAAATATTATGGAAATTAACTAAAAATGTCAATTTATCAAAACTTATAAAAATATGATTCACATTAATTCATAGGATATAGCTGTAATCAGAACTTGGCTACGATGATTATGCTATCGTTTAATTTTATACTCACTCGTCCAAAATAAAAATGCCCCGGTCAGTCGCCCAGAACTTTCGAGTTCTATTCAAATATTAATCTCATGTCCTCGTTCTATGGAGTATTTTTGAGGTATTTGAACAAAGCTCTTTAATTGTACGCATTTTGTACATTTTTTCCTTGTTATCCATATAACTTTATGTAAAATACAGTTCATTGAGCAGGTAATACCTGACCAACAAGGGAATAAATCGATCCCAAATTTAACTTACAGCCTTGTAGCTGTATAAAATATTTTTACCCACCCATCCCATTCCCATTCATTTATTGAACAAATTGATTTGGTAAAAGCTCATGTGCTTGGAAGAGGCCATAAGAAAATAATTCGAAATTGGACTGAGCGGGATAAAGATAAACGGAGAAGAAACAAGCATGCTCCGTTATGCAAATGATATCGCAGTCATAGCTGGAAATTGCCATGATCTTCAAAGAACATGACACGTTATGGACCATGTTCTCCAAGACTATTACATGAAAATAAACAAGACGAAAACTAAAATACTAATATGTGGATGAGAAATGCTGAATACCTATAGAAGTCACTCTGATAGGAGAGAAATTCGAGCAATTGGAATCCTTCATCTATCTCGGAAGCACCATCACGTGGGATTGAAGAAGTACAACGGACATCAAGCGGAGAATAGCCTAAGCTAAGGCGCTTATGGGTCAAAGAAAACTGCTTTGCTCAGAGAAAATAGGACTACAAACCAGGAAGCAGTAAGTGAAAAAATTCGTGTGGAGCGTAACACTCTATGGATCGGAAGCATGGACCATTGGAAAAGCAGACCAGAAAAGAATATAAGCCTTCAAAACCAGGTGCTGGAGGAGGATGCTGAAGATAAAATGGACGGACATAATAAAAAATTATTCCTGAATGAATTGATTTGGTATAAGCTTATTTTACGAGGGGCACGAACATTCTCAATTTGAAAAGGCATTGCATTTTTTTCTCAATCTGGCACGCAATAATAATAATTGATTTGGAAAGGGCTATTTTGTCATCTCGCGTCCATGCATTTGAGCATGTTTTGTTGCATTTCGCCGCCTTATAATAGGCATATTGTAATGAACGTTCTCATATACATCAGATCGTGCAATTCCGTGCCCCGTGTAGAATGGGCTTAAAAAGTACCTAAATATAACGCTTTGGCCTCGGGAAATGATACATAAGTTTTGCTGTATTGGCGCGTCGGGATGAAAGGGAACACGAGTCGCTTACTCCGCGGTGCACGGTCGAGTGAACCGGTTTGGAGGGACACCTGTGGTGAGTAGTGGCGCCGCGGCGTCCGATGCCGTATCCTCCTCACCTCATCCAACAGGCAGGCGTCGTCGCCAATGGCAACGGGGACATCCATCGATTACGCTGCGCAATCAAGTTCATTACTCAGTTATCACGCTCGACCCCGTTCAGCGACCTAGGACATGCAATCGCCATCCTCGGAAACTTCCGAACTTCTTGCTGGTGGACCCTTTAGCCGTACATATAGAGGTTGTGAAACATGCTGGCAGTTGCACCAAGGGCCTTTTTTACTAGGGTGAATTTGTCTCCGAAGTGGATTTACAAGGATAATTAAAGTTATCTCATCTTTCAACCAAAAAGTTACAAATGCGGATAAAAATTAAAGTGATTGCAAATTCCAAAACAATCTTTAGATAACTCTGCACAACCGGTATCATCCATTAAGGCATCACCAGGTACTACTTGAGAAACTATAAACTGATGCGTTGCAGAGCGACACAGAGAATATCATCATGACACCTCACTACCTCTCTAGGTCTGATAGAAACGATTAAATAAGAGAGATACATTGCCGAACAGATAGGTACAAAAACTCGTTCTTTCCGCGCACAATAAGTGATCACATTAAAAAATGACCTCCACTAAATACACTCTTATGATACACGTCACCATTTCACCTCACAAAATCTTATCCCTTACATCTTTACATGGATGGTGTCCTATCACCCTATGCCACACGCCCTTTGCGGTAGCTCGCAAGGTAGTATGTAGATGTACAATAATGATATACCATCGTTATTCCCTGATTTTAATGTATACTGGAAGGTGAAACTACGTTGAATCGACTCAAACTGATATGATTTTATTAGCATTGTAAATTCCGCCAAATATTTTTACCATTTGTGATTTTGTGGAATTGACGGATTTTTTTAAATTTTTATCAACATGAATCGATTCCACCGAGTCACACAGAGCAATATTCATTTTATGAAGTTTTTTCGAATGACGGCAATCTTCGTTGCCAACTTAAAAATGCTCAATGTCTAATTCACGTCAAACTATAGCTTTTAATGGCTCCGTTTCCTCCACTGCACTCTTCTTTAGTCCGATAGACCTGACGCTGGGTTTATTTTGTGATGGAAACGCGGGTTAGCACCAACAGTAGCCACATCTCGAAAACGCCGCGAGCATTTGGAACCCTGGTCAAATAGATTTAACCTAAAAAATTAATAAAATACAAAGGAAAGCAGTGCGCTTCGTAAAAAACTGCTACGAGCGTACATATATTGTCTCACAACTTCTAGAGGGATTAAGGTGGGAGCCCCTAGAGACCCGGAGGCTAGAAAAAGTCAAAAAGATATACTACTTCGCTCTAGTTAGGCTACACCTTGAATACACCGTGAGAATTTGGGACCCTAATCAAATAGAATTTACTACAAAAATTAAGAAAATAGAAAGGAAAGCAGAGCGCTTCGTTAAAAACTGCTACGAGCGTACATACAGTGACTCACAACTTTTAGAGGAATTAAGGCGGGAGCCCCTAGAGACTCGGAGGCTACACGCTAGGCTTAGGTTGCTTGAGAAATTCAGAACTGATATTTTTCAGAGCAACATCGAGAATATTATCATGACTCCTCACTATATCTCCAGGTATGACAGATACTTACGATAAAATAAGAGAGATACACTGCCGAACAGACGGGTGCAAAAATTCGTTCTTTCTGCGAATAATTAGCGACAGCAATATAAATTGAGCTCCACTAAATACACTCCTATAATACACGTCACCATTTCCTCTGCAAAAAACTTACACCTTTACACGGTTGGTGACCTAACACCCCCTGCCACACGCCCATGCGGCGGCTCGAGGGTATTATGTAGATGTAGAAACGGTAGAAGGATTTCTAACTTCGACCGGGTGACCATGGTCGTTTGATTACACCGCTTACAGTCGGGACGCTATTCATATGATTGCGTTCAGAGAAAGAGTTATCTCCGATCCCTTTTTCTCCGAATGTCTTATTCCCTTCACGCCCGGAGACGGTGAAAGTTCCTTTACAGTCTTGAACTTCGACGAACGTACGCAATTACTTCTGTCTCCACCGCTTTGCGAAACAAGTTTCCTTTGTCCTTTCTCGTTACACCGATAGTGGTTCCCAGAACGCCGTTCTTCGCGCAGTTTAGAATATTCCCTTTAGAATGCTAGTTGATTACTCAGCATTTTCTTGCTGGTGTTGAATGAACGTAATGGAAATTATGCACATTGCTCCCAATTCAAGCATAAATATCGGCTTCTTCAATGGGTTGCGAACTATATTAATCCAATGCCAATGAACAAGATTATTCTATGAGTGTTTGAATATTTTTCTCGAAAACGGCTCCAAATATTTTGATGAAATGTTAGGATACATTGAACTCAGACGAGATAAGAAGATAGAGAAAGGTATCGCATTTGGAAAAATTCGTAAAGTATTAAAAAAATTACAGTAAGAAGTCGAATTTTTACATGGGCCTAATGGGTAACGAAGGTGGCAACTTATCAAATAAATAAAGGAAAGAAAAAGCAGATGTAAAAGTATACATAAAGCAACACGATTGTTCATTACATATTGGATAGCTACAATGAGTAATGTATTTATGAAAAGTTGTTGTCCTTCCGTTTATAACGTTTCCTAAACTCCCTTAGAAATACAGTATTTGCAATGTTTCAAGTTTACCATCAGGCACAGTCCGAAGGAGAACGTTTTTAAATTTCATTGTCATTGTCATGTCATTGGAAGTTTTTCATTTTTAAATTTCAGTTTTCATTTTATTAAATACACATTTTTTTGCATCAGGTACTTAGGTTTGATTCAACATACTTTCGATATGAAACGCTAATGTGTAATGCACGACTGATACTTTCCCGCCCTCTTATGTGGAGTACAGCTATGTTGGCAGCGTTGTCGAACATGCCCTGTCCACCCTCACATCCTCTTATATGTCCTTTTCCGCACGCGCCTTCCCCTCCATTGTGTCACGAATCGTGGAGGCCACTTCCATTAAGTTTTGCAACCACAATAATAGTTTTTATAAAAATGTACCCAACATATTGCCCTTTTCCCGATGGTTTAATTATGCTCAGGGATAAATTTTTCATGTTTCAGATACGAGCCTCCCTTGACAAAGGTCTATTCTTTATACAATAAGAATTTCAAGTTGATGTCAATAATAATAATAGTTTTTATAAAAATATACCCTGCATCTTGCCGTTTTCCCGATGGTTTAATTATGCTCCGGGATAAAATTTTCATGTTTCAGATACGAGTCTCCCTTGGCAAAGGTCTATTCTTTATACAATAAAAATTTCAAGTTGATGACGTAAGACTTTAACAAGAAATCTGGGGTCGGTAATCATCACAAATCCGACCTGTCGAGCGTGTGTGATGTTTCGCCTTGATTGTTTCGAAGTACTGTATTCATTGAAATATTCATATCGCGTTAACGTCATTGAAGTGAAATAATTTTACTCCAACACCAGGTTTGGAAAGCTCCTAGTCTCTTCTGGTCTACATTTTCAATGTTTCATGCATCCGATGAGCGAATATTTTTAGATACTGTTTCCTCGTCTTGAGTCCTATCTCCTTTTAACGCATCAGTTGTCTTTTTCCCATGAACGCTTTCTTAGCTTGAGCTAGTATTCGCTTGATGTCCGTTGTATTCCTTCCATTTCGAGTGATAGTGATTCGGAGATAGTAATAGGAATCAACTTATTTTAATTTTTCTCCTCTCAATTCTCTGGCTCTGCATTCATCTTCTCTCTTCCACATTCTATGATTTTAGTCTTTGTCTTACTTGTTTTCACGTCATTTTCTTAGAGAACTAGGTGCTCTACGTTTTGTGCCCTTTGAAGATCATCATGGTATGCTATAGAATAGAATACAATTTTATTTGCTTCCAATCTCCAGAACATTGCATCAAAAAATAACTAACCATATCCACGGAAGCTTTAGGTGGGCTCCATGGTCAACACCTGAAATGAGCCACCATCAATGTTGACATGTTACCTTCAGAGTAGCATGAAAACAAAAGAAACATTTGAACATTTGAAAAACATACATTTTCTTTTGACAGAAACCATTCTTGGAACAATTTAAACATTTAAATTTGCACTGGATAGCAGTGATATAAAATACTTTCAGAAAGGAAAGAATCGGAAAAAAAGATTCAAGGTTTCTATGAGACAGTAGCAATTTTTTGACCATTTTCAAAAATGTTTTCCGAGATTTCCATCGGTTTGTAAATTTTGTCAAGGAATTGAATATTTTAAGAATAATGAATACCATTCCGAGCGTTTTGCGAAAATTTAAAAAACAGCCGAATAACGGATGTTTTTCAAAATGGCGATCTTCACTGCTATTAGATTTTCGTAATTACATATTTCAGGAAATGATCAACGTCAAAAACTTAAATGACTTGTTTTTAAACAAAAGGTTTTGTTTAAACAAAACTTGAATTCAAAATTGAAATTTAACTATTATTTGTTTGAACATTTCAATAATAAACATTTTAACCTTATGTAAGGTTATTCTTGGTTTGGGCAGTATATAATCTGCGAAGAGGAGAATGTTCATTGATATATATTTTATGCTAGTTATATGGAATAATCCTATGAAAAAAGGAATAGGTAAATGAAAAAAAAATAAAGGGTGTGCCAACATTCGCACGGCAAGCGATTTACTACCTCATCGGAATGGTTGGTAGCCCTGTTCTTTGGGTTGTCTGGGGAGGGGGTGGAGGAGCAGGTGAGGTGGGTAGGAGGGGGTGGTGGTGGCGAGAGCGTCGTGGAGCACCAATTCAACCGCATCCAACTCTCACACATCCCAGCCTCCTCTTACACGCTTCGCGCGAGAAAAAAACAAGCCTCTAATGGGAGGACGTACACGGCCGGAAGGAGTAGGGAGAGGCGAGCGGAGCACGCTGACTGTGAGCCTGTTCTCTCCCTCTCGCTCGTTGCCTTACATTCACACTCACGGCTTTTCCGGCAACGCGTTTTCCCCGGAGACACCAAAAGAAGCGGGTTAAAAGAGAGAGAGAGAGGAAGGCGGATTCATTTTTTCCCCTTGCCAAACAGCTGAAGGACGAAAACGCAAATCCACAAGGGTTTTCTCGCCTCGCCTCGCGTCGTTCTCCTAATTTTTTCCCTGACTCTTCTACATCTTCCTACTTATAACCCTGCAAGGCACCACAAGGGTATTTTGCTGGGGGTGACTTATCACCGACAAGAACTACAGTGAGGAAATTAACTTTCACTGACATGCACCACATAATGGGTTTACTATAAATGCTACAGAAACTACTTAAATAATCTATAATGTAACTATGTAAATGGGACACTACACAGAAGGCGGGTTCGAGTCCCGCCTGGGTGGGTTTTTCACCACCCAGGGCATGGATGTATGTCAAGTTCTGTTGGTCCGGTCCCTGGAAAACCTGATGACAGGCTCGTCTGATCCAAGAGCATACGGGCCAACAGAATCGTCCGGCAAACAAAAAAGGGGGACAAATGCTCTCTTAACAAATCTCATATTTACCAAAAATTTCTTCAGTCTTCTTCCGAATGTTTTCCGCACGTGAGATCATTTGTTAATTGACTCCGAAGTATTTTATAGATTCTACAGTCTTTTATTACAGGTTTTATATGTAGAAATTTAATCTTTTTACCACAGAGACAGGAAATATTCAAAATTATCTGAAATGAGAAACAAAACGAGTCAAAGTCGTGAGTGAGATAAGTTCTTTGCAGACCTAGCGCATATCAGTTCTTCTCCGAATTGGTTTTTAATTGAGATGCCGAGAACGCAGGGTCTGAAATAAATGTAAACTTTGGGCTTGTGTACAATAGAGGATGCTTTCTCTATTCTAGCAATGCGTTTTTTTAGGGATAGAGCCAGCTGATGCATATGACAACAGGCATGTTGAGAATTTGAGATGTTTACACGCTGGAGTCCACAGACCCCTTTTTCTCGAGTATTCTTCATTTTAGGCTTGTTAATTTTACTTAAAGAATAAAAGAACTAAGTAAATAGGTGATAAACTTCAGTTTTTGTTATAATTTATGGTAATAATCTATCGTATAAGGTAGGCTAAGAAGAAATATAGCAAATACCGTATAGGTTTTTACATTTACAGGACTTAAATAGCCCACACAATTTCTTCCTTCGTTTCAATATACCTACATCCCAGCATCCTCCATCATCTCAATGAAGCCTATTTGTCTTTTATTTATTTATTTATATTGTTTAACGTTCGCCCAACAAAACAGTTACTAGGCAAACAAAAATTCTTTCTCCATTATCCAATTTCCTTCCCCCTATAATCGGCCTTTGCCCCTCATTACCTACAGCAAATACCTTCTCTTCCTCCTACGCAGAAAATACCTACTCTTCTTCCTACTTGCCTGTTCCAGAATGTCCTCTCCTCGTACACCATACCGAACATCTCCATGTTTATCTTCCTTTCCATTTACCTACCTTTCTCCATTCTCCTCCACACTTACATCTCAAAGGCCTTCATCGTGTATTTTTTCACCTTTCTCACGTCAGAGTCCACATTTCTGTCTCATACAAGAGTGTACTATACATCACGCAGAAATAAGCCATGCTTGACTCTTTGCGAGCATTTTATTTAAATTCCAAGAACCACATTTTCAGCTCCTCCCTATTTCTGTACGCGTTATAGCCATTTTACTTCTTATGTCTTCGCTATTATATCCATTTTCCTCCAACGTACATAGGAGGTAAATATTCTTTAAACAACCAGCATGATCATATGATCAATGCAAATATTTTTTTTCTAAATTGCCATACCTTCATCATTTTTCGAATATACGTTGTGGTACTTTTGTAACGATACTTCAATATATTTTCTCATCGAAATTCAAAAGCATTTCGTCGATTGATCTAATGTTTTATTGCATACCTTAAACCAATGTGATTGACCGAAAAAATACTGCCTGGCTTTTATAAGCGATTTAAGTAGCTCCACTTTCTCCATTTTTGAACCCTCTTACATTGATAATCAGGCTCACTTTCCTTGTCCTTGAAAATTGCTTTACTTTTGTTTTCTATGTGATTTTAAGGCACGACATACGTTTTCGCAGAATTTTGTTGGAACAACGAGTTTCACCGTGACATGGCAATGAAAGGTAATATCACGGTGGAACGGGTTGAGCCCACATAATTTCAGTGGAAGTTATTTTGCGCATTTCAAAAATATGGATACATATTGGTACGATTTCCAGTGAGAAATGCCTGCAAAATTTGAGTTTGCTTTTGTCTTCTTAGCGTTTATTTTCATTCTCTGTGAATAAGAGACCATAATAGCTACCCTGAGGCTTTGACGGGAATGGTAGCCGATAAATTTATGTGTTCCGTAAGGCTTGTTTTAAAATCTGCCGCGTAGTGCTAATATCTTGTTTTACTTGTTCCCTGCATGACTCTCGTATTACGTTTACTTTCTTGCATTTTCGATAAATTCAATAGTTTCTGTATCATAGGTAGTATACCTATAGTGTAGTGCATATTGGTGATTGTTAAATTTTACACTTGAGCATTGTAGTAAGTCTAACTTTGTGCCTTATAAAATTTTATTATTTATAATTACAGACTTACCACAAAGTAGGACTTACTACAATGTCGACCATCCACCAAGTAAAACCCCTAACTTTTGAATTTACTGTAGTGCATGCTGGTGATATATCGCCTCCTGCCAAACACACTTGAGGTTGCTTGCAGGGTAATATGTAGATGTAGATGTCTGTCCCCACCCTGATCGAACGCGTGTGCGGGCAATATCTCCTTAAGCATCAAGAGTTCCTAGCAGTTCTATGAATAATCGACTAGGCAACGCCTGTTCATAAAACCGAATTATTTCGAACCCCTCATTATTTCTTCGGTATTCATGTTTACCAAAAATATGACTTTAGAGCTAAATTTTCGGCGAGCGTAAGAACTGGTTTTCGGCACAATTTTCACCGGAACCAATGTAATGCGATCGGGGGCCGGAGTCTGCCGTCCCACAGTCGCTTGGGCGTCGAAATGTCAATGTCGGGTATACTTCCGCGTTTGCCTTCTCATCCTCTGAGGAGAACTGTTGAGTCAGCCTGCCCCGAATTTAAATATATGGGTACCCCTATGGAAAGCAGATCGATATATCCAATTTTGTCCCTCCTCCAGTATCTTTTCATCCCCCTTTCATCCACCGTGAATATTGAATTACGAGAGTATTACGCAGAAGGCGTCATCGTTTCTTCTTGTTCTAAAGTGTCGGTTGGCTCCGAGTACGCCATTATAGCGACACGCTCGACCGCTGTAGGAACGCGTCGCCGGACATGAATCGCAACTACTCGTGGAAGGTTTTATCCACCTATTCTTCCCCAGTACTGCAAAGCCCTTGTGAGTGAGTGGCAGGCAGTTGTTCGAAATGCCCAAATATTTGCACCTACATGATGCCCTGTGAGCCTCCGCTAAAGACGTGTGGTGGGGAGTGTTAGAACACCATCCACGAAACGAGGAGAAAATAGGGGAAAGTTGAGAGATGTATTACATGTTAGCGGTGTCCCTTTTGTTAAAATCCAGCTTCGTTTTGTCATAAAAATTTGTAAATTGAGGTAAAAGTTCAAATTTATTATGGGCTGTAGTTTTCGGATTACCTGTGTCAGCCTTCGAAAAGCCCACAAAACCTGGTGCTGAAGGAAGACTCTGTGAATAAAATGGACAGAAAAAATATGGAATGACGAAGTGCACAGAAGAGAAGAAGAGAGAAGACCATATGGAACACTATGTAGAAAATAAGAACCAGATGGATTGGACACACTCCGAGGCACAATGGGTTTGTTGGGAACATACTTGAAGGTAAAATATAGGGAAAAGCCCCCATAGAAAATATGAGACCCGGAAATAAGTTCGTGAGCCAAATAAAGAGGAAAATACATAGTAAGAGCTATCAGGAAGTAAGGAACGTAGCGTGGAAAGGGTGGAAGGCTACAGTCCACCAATCTTAGGATTGATCAACATATGATGACCGCATAGGGGTTGAAAAGAAACGATTCTTCTCCTTCATTGGAGACCATCCACATATCCACATCAGTCCTAGGAGATTTCCGGCAAAGGATAAAAAGCGTTGGTTTATTTTTAATCCCGACGTTGGCAACCGCAAGAAGACCAGTCCATCACGAGATGAAAATTACCTATTCTTTATTCTTTTTCTTCAATGGAGGCCTAAGATATAATTTATCTATCTTATTGAGCCAAAATGTGGAGATGGTTCTGCAGGAAACCAATTGTAAAGGTCCAAATCTACTTGTTTCACTTCTGTTCCCTGCTATCCGCAAGATGACGTGTCAAGCTTACCACAGCATTAGGACTGTGATACTGTCTGGTGGATCGCTTAGTTGTGATGAACAAAATATATAGGAAACACCCTATAATAAGTAATCAAATCACTCTATAATAAATATAATAGGCATGGTAATCTATAGGTACTGTAAAACCTAGCTCGTTTATCTATTTTAAATTTATTAGACGTTTTTGATCGTCTTTCAAAATACTCGCATTTAAGGTCACTCGGAATCAGTGGTTTCACTGTTTTATAACTCTGATACTATTTTTAGTGCATCTTTAGAATCCACAATTGAAATAATAGAGACAGCAAAATTTTATCCTCAATTTTAGGATTTATGTTGCAGTAGAATTCTGCTGTGATCAATGATGCATGGGGAATATCTCTTCAGTGGTAAGGTGTTCTCATTCAGGTGCCATACGCCTCCCTTTCACGAGTGAAAGTTAGCGCGTTCGTCGGGAAGTCCTTCCTGGCCGTGAATGGGTCCTAATTCACAGCCAACTACTTCGCCGCCTCGTTAAAAGTCTATTTAGCGTCCTCCACAGGGGTTTAGCGCACTTCGCGTTGCTTCCGTCGTCCATCCAATCTGAACGCCATCCCAAAAGCTTCTTTTCCTTCTGTTTTTCTAACTACCAAGTACTTGAGCGTATTGCGATGTATTGGACATGAAAGCTAAATCTCTGACGGGCACAATAATATAATCCATGTGTATAAATGTGATCGCTCTATGTATAAAATATAAACTATTAAACTAATTTTTAGGTGAATAAACTATTTAAAAAATTAAAGGCGAAGACTTTATCCCGCCGGCCCCGGTGGCGGCGGGGTAAAGTCGTCGCCTGCTAAACCGAGGGTCGCGGGTTCGAGTCCCGCCTGGGTGGGTTTTTCACCACCCATGGATGTGTGTCTAGTTCTGTTGGTCCGGTCCCTGGAAAACCTGATGACAGGCTCAGCAGCCTATCGGAATTTCGGGGACATTCGGGCCAACAGAATTGTCCGGCAAGCAAAAAAATGAAAAAAAAATTAAAGGCCAGCGAAATTGAAAAACCTGACGTTAACCAAAACGGCATTTATATGGCTCGACACAACCGCGCCGTATCTCATCTCAACGTGTATTTCCACGGTAAGAATCTAATTGTACTGATTAATTGTTTTTATAAAAGTGAAAAATACTAGATTTATCGTATAAGCTGGGTAAGACAAGACATTATCCAAAACCTGAATCTTATTACATGAAGATATACCTACCGTGCTTTGATGTCATCCGCTGGTTTCTTGATGACGCAGCGTTCTTCTGCCGCTTAGAGTGCGTAATTTTTGACAAATAATACCTACCTTCTTTAGACAACAAAGTTTTTTAACCATATGTTTTCTTTATTTAGGAAAAATGAAAGGAATCATTGTAATGTCCACATAGTCTTAATCATGTGGACATTAGATTCCTTTCATTTTTCTGAAATTATGTTCCACAACATCTCGTCATGTGGAGCATATCAAGGAATGAATGCTTGTCTAAGGAAGCGAAAATTGCCGTGCACAAAAGTGTACCTCTCCCCACTTTCCTATATGGTAATGAAACATGGGTATGTCAGGATAGACATATGAGTAGACTAAACGCCGTGGGTATGAGTTATCTGAGGAGTGTTTGCGGCAAAAGTAGGATGGATAGGGTCAGGAATGAGTGGGTCATGAATGAATGTGGGTTAATGATACAGTAATGGACGTGTATGAAAGGAATGTGCTTCGTTGGTTTGGCCATGTTGAGAGAATGGATGAGAGTCGAATAACGAAACAAATATATGAGGGTAGAATGAATGGCGTGAGAGGTAGAGGTAGGCCGAGAAAGTTGTGGTTGAGGAAATTCTTAGGGGAGGAATATAAAGGAGTCTTAAAAACAGGAGATCGTGTATGAAACAGTGTATGGGGTTAAATGAGATAAAAGAGGTTCGCGAGGATAGGTCAGTATGGAGGAAATTATTGAAGCAGAGTTAGGTGTACAATTATGTATTAATGAGTGAAACATTTTGACTGTGCCTACCCCGAAACGGAACGGCGTGATGGGTATGTATGTATGCATGTTTGTAACATCTCACCAGATACCGTCGAGTATATCTTTATTTAAGAATTTGAAGTTATATCCCATTTTCTTCAAATCATGCATGTTTCCCGTTTAATATCACACTTGGTTGCGATTTAGCATAAATTAGGCCGAGATGTAGCTCCTTACATCATGCGTTATTCATTTAGACCTTTTATTTTCAACAGCTGCAGGCAACTTCAAAGAATTCACTTATAACAAATTTAGTTCAATTTTTAAATTTTACGGAAAGATGGCAGTTCCAACTCTCCTACTTGGCTCTAAAATATGGGTATTACCTTCATTTAAATCCAAAGTATAGAAGTAGTTAGTATAAAACTACCAACATTCTTCGTGGCTCTACTTTCAGCGGTTATAAGCGAAATGAAAACATCTGCTCCAATCAAGACATCCCGGCCATCACCGAAACTACTTGAAAGTACCGTAATTATGATCATTAGTTAAGGATGCCGCAAAACAGATTATTCTGGATATATCTTATCTACGGACCATCTGGGAGAAGAGACTTCGGACCTCCAAAGAAGCAATTGAGGGACATGCTTTCGATCTAACACGGAACCGATTTAATGATTCACTTGTGGACAGTTGTCGGAGATAATCTTGTTGTTTCTTGTGGCATGACATGACATCTCATATCTTACGATATTAAGTTGATTTTTAGTAATTTTCTAGTTTGCCAGGCTATAATTATATTACTATTACTCTCCAATAATGTCTCTTTCGTTGCATGATGCGCGACAAATTTACGCGAAATATTTTTGACAAATATTGGCATTTAGACTGCACCTAACCTAATACAATTTAACAATATTTAGGAAAATTTAATGGTTTTGCTTAAGTCTGTGGAAATGTATAGGAAGCTTTGTACGCTAAAAAAATCCACCAAAACATGCCCGTTTTGGAAAACATTTAGTCCGTGACAGGAATGACCGGCGTGTGCATACGTGAATAAGTCCGGTCAAGTGAATATTCATGCATAGCCTTCATACGTTTCCACTTTTAGAAAGAAATCAGCTGGTTTCTGAAGTGTGGACAGAAACCGCGAGTAACAATCCCATAACTACTGGGTTATAGTTTTCAATGGAGCCCACATGCCTTTCCCTGTCTAATAAGGCGTGATTTATGATTTTCGTCAGCACCTCCATTTTCATAAGTTATGTATAGCCTCTTCTTCCTCATTCTTATGACAGTATAGTTATATTATTTCTTGGTAAAAGTGATGCAAGTTCAGATCTCCCAGAACATACCTCAAATTTTGAATTTACTGTGGTATCAAGACCCTTTTTCTTTAGTTAAAAAAATATGGCGGCTGATGCAGTAATCGTGGGTCATTTAGTGAGAACTAAATAATTTTCCAATGGAGTCGAAAAAAAATAAGAGCCACATCGTATATGTTTATACGGTGGAACTCAAACCGCGCATACTGCCAAGGAAACTATGCTAGGAATATATTTCACATTTTTTCCGTGATTACAGAATGTTGTGACTTGAAATTTAAATAATCTTCAGCTCGGTTTTTTAAATTTAGGGGAAGATTGTATCGAAGTGTTTTTATCGAAAATTTGAGCCTACCATAAGTTTCAATACTTGTTATAAATTATTGAAATAATTAAATGAAGATATGAAATGTATTGTTTCGCGTTTGTAACGCGATTTTTCACGGAATGTCTGTGCAAATATATTGTAATCGAATTTTCACCTAATTTATCTCATGCATCTTAAGACTACGTGTTAAAATTTCATTTCATTTTTAAAAAATTCTAATCGATAAGATGTAATATTTTGTACTTCTATCTACTATAAACACCAAAAAGAACATGCGTGCAAAGTTTCGCAGAAATCTGCACGCATATGCATAAGATTCGCACTGGCCTCGTTTCATTTTATTTTCCACGGTTCCCATCTCTATCCAGCGCATGCTAAACCTTCCATCAATGCCTTTCCTCGTCCTCCGTCAATCCCCCTCGCCCTCCCCGCCAACCCCTCTTCGCACCAGCCCCTCCAGCCACTCCAGCCGTGCACCCACGTGACCACTCGACCGCCACCGCACTGGAGGATCTCCCCCTCACTCCTCTCTCGACCACTCGCTTCCCAAATCAATCAATCAATCACACACATACGCCCACGCGCAGGCACTCATCGCTCGCCGTGTGGCCGCTGGAGATAGCCGGTGGCTCGGGAACGTATCTCTCTCGGGAACAAGATGAAAGGGTGAAGAATAAAATTGGTGCTTGCGGTTGAATAAAAAAGCTGGCAGTTCACTAGGCCATGAAATTTAAAACGCAGCTATACGGGTATAAGGCTGCGATGCCCACTGATAGCGAGTCGCCATGCTCATTGGTCAAATCACATTCTTAAATAAATAAATACAGTGAAACATCTGTCTTATGGACAAAAATGGTAGTGGATTGGAAAACTGTGGGGTGTGCAGACTAAAAGGGTAGTGGCTTCTATGGAGTCAACATGTCATAGACTAGAAGAATCTTGCGCGTCAGAACCGAGGGTTGCTTCAATGCTTTTACAAATGACTTTACAATCCCGTATAACAATATTTATCCAGTTAGCATCGTCAGGTCAGGAACTGACGTCGCTAGCTGTAAAGCAAACGAAACCGTTGTCCATAAAAATGAATCAACGTGGAAAAAAAACCCGAATAAATGGAACTCAACCATCTGTATTCTCCAAAGATTCTTTTATCATAGCTACTTGGGGCAGATACTCTGGCATTTCTGTGCTCATTGTATCATTTTTCACGGCTATTTATGCTCCTAAAGGGGCGTAGATAAAACACACCTAGCTTTTCCCCCATTTTTTCGTAATTTAGTGAACAGCGATATCCATCTCTTGGTTTCCGACGGTATTTATTACAATGGAAAACGATAACCGTACATTTCAAATTTTATTCTTTACGTTCCCGTGATATTTTATAGGATCAATGCTCATCGAGCAATGACTTACAAATCGGCAGATGCATCGTAAGGTATTCCTGATATTAGTAAAATTCTTCCCTATAAACTGTCCATTTAATACTCGTTTACTCAAATTAGACACTATGAATAGCTGTTTTTAGACATTTAGAGCCATATATGTACTACTGCTTGTGGTATTATTTAGATGAAGGCATTTTACGTATATTTTTATTTTATTTTCACTTCCTCAAATACAGATTAGAGTCACGTGTAAAACAATAGGAACAACAGACTAGCACAGACACCCATGATCTGAGTGGTGGTAATTCTACCCCGGCGGGATTCGAACCTACGACCCTCGGCTAAGATGGTGAGGACTTTACCTGTCGCCACCAGATGAAGTAGTATACTTTTAAACTGGTGTTTGATGGATGAATTCAGATAGCGTTTACTCAGAACAGTGTTGATTTTATTACGATACGCTTTATACTTCGTTGCTTTTGGAGAACCGGTTGGTAGATATCTCAATTAATGCTTTGTTTTCTTTCTAGTACGACTCCAGAGAACATGTTAGTGACTGCATCACGCGCTTAAGAACGTACCAGTACCAAAAAGTTCAAACTACCTCATTAAAATCTTTGTTTGCGGCAGAGAAAACAAAGCGTATGGCATTTCTTGCGCCGCCCAGTTATCATACAGGAAATTGTAGATGAGCAAACGCGTATGTGCAAAGTCACCTTGAGGTCAAATGGAAGAACCCAACGCTGCTACGAAGCGGTCGTGGGTTGCTGGCTAATGATGATGATTATGCTAAACCTTTAAACTTATCTTTTTCACTTGTTCTTGAGAGTATACATGAACAAGTCGTGCAGAATCATTAGGTGAAGGGTTGATCAATAAATGAAAGAGTAGTATTTACATTTGAGCATTAGTGTTTGCGAATTTTTCCAAATCAATGAGAATTGTGAGGCATTACAAGGCGGACGAATATTGAAAGTAAACCTTTGAAATTTGATGTTGGAGAAGATTCCTAAAGATAAAATTAACGGACTCGATAATGTACGGGGAGAAGGAGTAAAAACGCGCATAAATCTTCTATCGTTGTCAATACAGTATGTTGATCAGGACTTGTACGCGTTCCATGTTAGCACTGCAGATGCTTATGTAGACATCATATACATTGCTGCGAAGAGAATATTCCGTTATATTGGTATGCATTTTGGGTACATTTTATTTACCTGCTTAATGTACATCGTCATGTTTCCAATCAATACACAGAAAATAGCCCGATTTCTAAACTTGGTCACGTTTTCAACGTTTTGGAACAACGACCGTGCCTCTGAGTTAAGCAAAACTTTATCACGATTAAGATATTACGTTGCATGTTTTTTCGAGGTCCGTTCAGCCATTATTGATTTTTTCATAGCTGTTCAAGTAAACAAAACACATTAGTGTCTAGATACTAAATTGTAGAGGATATATTTGGTATACCATGAGACAGTTAGTTCTCTACGCATTCGATCAAAAAACTGAGACTGTAGCAACTTTTAATGTAATGCCACCCTTGCAGGTATAAAATTACTCCGGAAACAGCTCCGAGTTTGACTGAGTAATATACTTAGTTTGTGCCTAGTAATATCCAAGAGTTTCAAGAGTGAAAATAAAGAATGGAATAACACCATTAACCTGTGCAGGGGATTTTATTTCTTTCTCGTTATATTTTCCTGTGTTTTAGCATGAGAAGCTATCAGATATGATGGCTTAATAAAGGCAGATTTAGCTCACTAATTCTTACTCATAAGGCCTCGGGTCTAGGGTGTTTCCTGAGGTATTTTCCGACTGGTTTATTTCCAGACCTGGTCAATCATGCTGTTGTCATTACAACTTATTTCGTGGCCCACCTGCCTCAACCTTATACTTCTAACTTCTACTACCATATCTGCTTCTCTAAACAGATAAATTTCTATTGTGCTTTATTTCCTAAATGTAGTCCTCCTTTTTTATTCCTCCAAATATCATAAATAATTTGCTTTCTCCTTTCTTACTCCTTATGTTAGGGAGCACTTGCGGTGCGCCGGGACACGATAAACCGTGTGGTGCTGTCTGCCAAAAATAGCCATGTGACATTAAAACAGACTCATTAGGGCCCATTGGAATCCCAGTCTGAATCGTGAAGCAAGCAAAAATTCAGAGTGATATGAAAGAGTCGAATAATTTGAACAACTCAAGAAGTGTGTGCTGGGGTCACCCATTCATTTTCTAAGCGTGTGTGTGAGATGCGAGCAGTCAAGTGCCACTCACCAAACTTGTAGACATTTGCTGTTCCAAAGCGCGTGTCTGTCAAGTATCACATCCAAAGTGCTTGCTCAGGCTCCCCGTTTACGTTGACTCCCTCTCATGTTGTCTATGCAGACAGAGGACCTACTTAATCCACACTGCTCTGCAAAGTTATCCCACCCAAGTAAAGGAAAAGGTACCCACTGCCTATCAACTCGGAGGTGAGAGTGAAAAAAAGACCGCAAAACTGACAAACCAAAGAACAAACTTCGATAAACTGTTTACTTCTTGCTTTCATTATTTGAAATCGGATCTCTTTTCGAAAGAAGTAGAGAAGAAAGTGGAAATAAAATTGATAAAAACAAGACTCGTGGTAAAAAATATAAATTGACGTCGATTTCGCTAAATAAAAAGAAACTTTTTTTTCTTTCAGGTTTCCAAATTATTGGTTTTCTTTATCCCCTCTCCTCTCTTTTCCCCGCAGATGTTTCAGAAATTCGGAGTTTCCCCACCCTCCCCACAGTCGCCCTTTAAACGCAGTGTGTTTTCGCTCGTTGGTGGAATGTGATGGAATTGGACGCCTTAGAGGTTATTAGTTTGCTCACGAAAAATATTTGTATGTGTTCCCTTTTCTGCTTGCCTTTCCTGTTGACGCGGAGAGAGATGTGTTCAAGATACTTCGAGAAGAGGAGAAGAGAATCTCTCCCCTGACACACAGTCTGTCTCTCACTCTCGAACTCACGGCTTCGCTTGCTTTATTCCCCAAATATTTTTTTTGGTGTTATTACGTTCTTGTACAGTAAACATTTTCCGAAACCCCACCTCCGTCCACCCGTCCCTCATCCCATCCCCTATTTCTCCTTCTCTCTTCCTCATTAGCCGCTAATGTTTGCGTGTCACGGGACGACTTGAAGAGGCAAATAAAGAGAGTTTTAGTTCTTTTTAGTTCTCTTTACGAGACGGGAGAAACCAGCCCCGCATGCGAGTGGATCTCTGGATGAAAAGGAGTTTTATTCAGTCTAGTCGCGCGTTGCATTTCGGTTGTGGTTTTTCGGACACACAAGAGACACGCATCACTCGACCAATTCGAAGACTTTGACCGGTGTGCCACAGGGGAGTATTGTTGCACCGGCCGTTTGGACGGTAGGCGAATCGTCGGAGCAGCGTGTCCCAAACTGTTCTTCGCGGAGCCCTATGGACTCCGAAAGATTCTGATGGTCTCCGTCCGCGTCAGTTACTAAGATGACAAAAGTTGCAAAAATTTAATTGTTGCTTCCATCGAACGCTTTTTAATTTTACTTTCCTTGTCAACGCATATACACTAGAGTGGTCATTTTTTCAATTTTCAACATATGAAATGACCCCCAGAAGTGTTCAACATTTTTTGAAATAGACCCCCAAAAATATTTTTGGAATCAATTAATATTGAGCGTATGCTCAGTTACCTTGAATTTTCACCGGGGAGTTTTATTCCATGGTCTTTCATTATCCCAAGGTGTTTCTTTCGGTGCATGCTGAGAATTTCAGCTAAATCATTATGGTATCGGAAGAATATGAATGTACATATTAACGTAATATTCTTATTTACCGATTAAAAAATAACCATCATAGCTAGAAAACAGACCAAAATATACTTGGTTGGCTTCTGTGGCCAACGAGTTCACTTGTTCCAAACTGCTCCGAACAATGATGTCCAGGCAATTAACTTTTGTGAACTGAATAATCAAAAATCATGATTAACGAGGTGGCGAAAAAATTTAAAAGTCGTTCATTCCCCAGCAAAAACTAAGGATTCCTTTCCACAAGGAACGAACAGCAATAAAGAAGTAAAAAAACCAATTGGGACTTGTAAGAACATTAGTAAGAATAAAAAAAGACCGGTTCAGAACACTGATAGAAATTAATACTATTCCTCGGGGCTACACGAGAAACTATTGCTTCCAAAAGGGCTTCGTTGCCGAAAAAGTTCGGGAACCGCCGCGTTAGAGGATATACTTCTTCTTCCGTAAATATGTAGACACCCGTCATGTCCCATTATACGGCTTTGATTGAATAGGGCCGGGTTGAAAAAAAAATTAGGATGGTCGACACGCAAGTCTGGCTGCGGCCTTTGCTGGATTGGCTTTATGTAACCGAGAGTCGACGAGGAGGGAATGTGTAGCGACAGGGCCAGCGAAACTGGAGTCAAATAAACCAGGGGAAAACGCCCCAGCGGATGGAAGGCACTGAAGAAACCCGCGTCCACACACTTGTTGGGCCAACCGTAGTCTTTTCTTTTGGACTCCTCTTCGAGTTTTTTTTCCTTTTAAAGAACCAAATTTGCACTCACCATTCATGCTCTCTATGGAACTTACGTACTACCCACAGTGGTTAAATCCAAGAGAGGGTAACCAGGTGCAATTGGGACGGAATTCAAAACGTCAATGAAGCAATGTTTTCGCAACTTATAATTTCATGGTGAAAAATGTGTGCGAGAGAACCCCGAAGATGAGTTCTAAATTGGTTTTAACGCGATGCAAATGTTTGACATATGGTAATAAAAATGGTGAGGTTTGGTTTGGAACGATCCAAATCGCTCAAAGCAGTCCTTTAAAAAAATGTAACGAAATACCTTATATATTCACAAAGGAAATGGTTCCATGCTTGACTTTGTGGAAGTAATTCATAGTAACTTAAATAAAACTTTGTGTACTCCTCTATAGGTTTAATGTTATATATTCAATTCAATTCATTTATTATATTTATATATGGTCTAATTAAGATACGTCAGAATTTTTATCTATAGATAATTGGTAGCCTATGATTCCGTCGCAATATTCTATAAACCTTGCTTTAAAAGATAGTTGTGAAAATACAAATAGGCCTATTTTGAGAAAAACGTAACGTATTATGAAACGTTTAATCGAAGTATTACTTCAACACTGAAGCAATGGGTTGGTATATTCAAATTTTGGATTTGGAATATTTAACTAACTTCAAGCATTATAAATAATTAATTTTTAAGTATTACAAAACAACGCCTAACTTAGAGCGACAGAGTCCATGCTTGATTTATAAAATCAAATTTCTATGAGAAGTCTGTGTACACAATGGGAGCTTTCGAGGATAGGATAATGGGAAATGACGAAAAGTTAGATGTAATTGCATGAATTATTCTACATCTACATAATACCCCGCGAGCCGCCGCATGGGCGTGAGGCAGGGAGTGTTAGGTTACCAGCCGTATAAAGGTGTAAGTTTTTGTAGATGAAATGGTGACGTGTATTATAGGAGTGTATTTAGTGGAGCTCAATTTATACTGCTGTCGCTTATTATTCGCAGAAAGAACGAATTTTTGTACCTATCTGTTCGGCAGTGTATCTCTCTTATTTTATCGTATCTGTCATACCTAGAGATATAGTGACGACTCATGATAATATTCTCTTTGTTGCTCTGAAAAATATCAGTTCTGAATTTCTCAAGCAACCTAAGCCTAGCGTGTAGCCTCCCAGTCTCTAGGGGCTCCCGCCTTAATCCCTCCAAAAGTTGTGAGACGCTGTATGTACTCTCGTAGCAGTTTTTAACGAAGCGCTCTGCTTTCCTTTCTATTTTCTTAATTTTTGTAGTAAATTCTATTTGATTAGGGTCCCAAATGCTCACGGTGTATTCAAGGTGTGGCCTAACCAGAGCGAAGTAGTATCTCTTTTTGACTTTTTCATCCGAAGGCCTTCCAATTATACGCTTAACAAAACCTAGTTTCTTTAATACTGTGCCACATTTGTTTTGTATGTATGTTCCCCACGCCTGCCACGCCTCGTATTTGCTGCAGCCACTTAAATTGATAGAAAGGGCTTTACGGCATCAAACTGTAGCCTGGTCTGAAATAACCAACATATTGGTTCCCCCCGATCTTTCCTTACTTTCCTTGGGATATCATGACAGATTTGGCGTATTAACAGATGTATAGCATGAATATGTGCTATCTGTATGAAATTTAAGGCAAATAGTTCATGAAATATACATTTATTAACTGGTAATATGGACTTTATCATATTTTTTACATTGAATGTTGAGTATTTATTATAGGAATAAATAAAAAATACATGTCAGGGGAATGGATATTTTAGAATTAAGTGCATGCTTATATCTGGTTAAGCTAACGATGGAAAAGTTCGTAAAACTAGTACGTCAGCCCTTAGTGCTTAAGGAGCATCGGGAATAACAAATATGGCGGATAGGCCACGCCCATGTAGCAGCGTATTAGCATTGACCACCATGGCAAGCGCCCTCTACATATACCAACATTGGTTGCAGCCAGTATTGGTATGATTGGGAAAAGGGATGTTGAGAGATACCAGGGTAATAAGTTTCTTTCTCTGCAAGATTTCTTCAGTCTGTCGCATGCCGCATCTAAAACTCCAAGCCACTACCGTTCTTGTCATTTTATGCGATATTCATGCTTCCTTGGCTTTTTTATTTCATTATTCAGTTTATTGGCTGTCAACTGCGCCCTCTATTTATTGGGGGGATCTGCTTACATGCTGCCTTGGTCATCAGTAGATCTCCATATATTCTAAGTGATCATACCATATCTATCGATTTTTCAGGTTTATCTATTATATTTTCGTCTCCACACATTACTTTTCTAATTTTCTCGAGTGCTACTCTCTGAATATCATGGCGTTTCTACATAGAAGTCCATTTCGAGGGATAGCAATCTTTCCTTGTCTCCTGTCTATCTATACCCTCTACTAACTCACTAAAGACTGCCAGGTACACCTGCTTAAAGGACTTTCACGTGACCTAGAAAATAACATTTGGCATCGATATAGGTCGTGACTGAAAATTGAGCAAAAAATATTAATACCCGAACAGTTTTTAAGGTAGTATTTTTACCCTATATTCTTAATTATGAAACCCTAGAGAAAAAAAGGAGTAGATGCCAGGGCTTATTGCTTTTTCTTCCTAATTGGTGTTCATGCACTTTGAGTTATTGAGTTATGTCCATTGCTTGTTAACAGAGTGAATGAAAAATCGGTCATAAAAACAATGAACAATTTAAATGGTTCGCATTCAACCCTGATTTATACATTTTAATTCCCTCAAGAAAAACATCAAACTCGGTGAGGAAATTTAAGAAAAAATTAATTACTTGTACACAAGATATATTATGGAAACTTCATTATCGTGAGGTTGGGAAAATGTTGTTTATAATTCTTGAATTCGATTCTCCCATGCGATTCGGTTTTGTCTGAAATGGTGTGCTTGGCTCCTAAGTCTTTTATTTTCCATTTCAACAATACAATTTTCCTTGGCAGTCCAATCATAGGTCTTAAATGAGAACAAATGACTTTAACCTTTATTTCTTAAGTTGTGCCAAATATGCTAACGCTGAATTTCCCCATACTCTTCCTCCGCTCCACATAAAATTCTTCTCCCCACCAACCATTCTCAATTACATGAAGACGTCAAGTGTCATGGGAGGGAAAATATAGATAAAATCATTTAGGAAAGTTTTATATAGACTGTTTTTTTCCGAATCTTCAACATATTTTTCCACAGCTGAAATGTTACTACAGAGGCGATCACAGGCATATGATTAAGGAAACTAGACTGCAGAACCAATAGATTTAGAATGTCATTTTTTCACGTTCAGTAAGGGGCCATAAATAGTTGCGTTAGATCACTTCTATGAAGTTTGACCCTCACTGGATAAAGTTGATTTTGTGCTAGTGCTTAATATCTTACTCTCATTAATAACAACTCAGCCCGCACGAAATTTTCGGCATGACTTCGCTTTTAAATGTTCTAGTACCTTGTAGTACTATTCATATAATCAATCGCAATTAAATTTCCAACCAGTGGTCGTATCTTAATTAGTTTACTGTATGGTAACAAGCTCGTTTATGTAGTACTCTCCTAATTTCTGGTCTGAACGCGCATTGTTATCCTGACTGCTTTCAACATGCGCCTTACGGCCGGGGAATAGTGCGCAGATCTGATTTGAACAGGGATTAATGCTGAATGCCTGGTGTAGAATCGCCTCGTGCCACACATCCTAGTGTCGGCTTGCACGATTTTTCGTAAATGCAGATATAAATGCCAGTTACTACCCAATCTCCGATTTAGTACAATTTTTCCATTGTTTCAAAAACTTTTTCTAAGGTACACTCCCTGAAAGTACGTGAGGAGCCGTGAACATTTGAACCGGGACAAGGCTGGAGAAGAGGAGAGTGCTAATATCGGAGGAGTGGTTTTGTTCGATTCCATTTCGAGAGGAAAAAATCAGAGAGAGAGAGAGAGGTGAAATGTGATAAAAAAAGGAGATGATAGCCAGGCTTCGAAGTCCAGCGATGCGTAGCAACGAAATAATTCGGCCCGATTGGATTCTGGCTGAAGGGGTCGGTTGAACTGTGATCGGTTTCATTGGGAGATTCGAAGAGCTCAGAGGAGGGGGATCAGGAGAGATCCCCCCGCCCTAGGGGGTGGAACCAGAGGAGAACCGTGGGAGGAGGAACCTGACAGGGAAAAAATAAAAGAAGATCAGAGTGCGTTCGAGACAAAAAAGAAGGGAAAATCAATTCCTTTTTTTTCTCTTCACCGATGGAGTATGAAAATTCATTTGGCGATTAGAACGTGGAGGGTGGTGGAATCGGTGAGGGATTTTTACGTGGAGGAGGGGGTTGAAAAACTGTAGGGTTTGATGGAAGGGGCTGCCAAAAAAAATTATTTCATCCTCCCGGCCATGCATCCCCTTCCGTACAGTTTCCCCTCAACCCATTAAATTACGGGAAAGTCGAGAAATAAAAAATAACACGAACGCGTTAAAAAAAACCAGCGGATGATAAAAAAAAGTCAGGGGATTAATTTCGGCGTGAAACGAGGCTCTGACATGGGAAATGCCCGGGACCTCCCTCACCCAACCCGTAACCTCTCTACCGGAAAGTGGAATTTGCGAAAAATTCCCGCTTTTCCGGGACCGATAATCAGGTGACTGTATATTTTCCATTTATGGCCAGCTGGTATTGGGGGATGAGAGGGTGGGACGAATGCAGGGGGTCAAATTTTGTTTTTTTTTCCGATCCAAAAATTTACCTCTTTTTTCCTCCATAATCCGGACATTATGAAAATCTCTCCTGTTGCTTTTATCCGTATATTTTTTGCACACAATGTGTACGATAATGAGTCGGATCTACTTTGGAATGGGGGGGCGGGGAAGCAGAAATTTCTTGCTTTGTGTGTACTCCCACCTAATGAATGAATGGTGCTTCTACAGATCGTTTCAACCCTGGAGTCCGAAGAGGATAAAAAACGTAACGCAAGTATATAAAGAAAAGGACGA
Source organism: Ceriagrion tenellum (assembly GCA_963169105.1). Classification (NCBI taxonomy): domain Eukaryota; kingdom Metazoa; phylum Arthropoda; class Insecta; order Odonata; family Coenagrionidae; genus Ceriagrion; species Ceriagrion tenellum. Next base: position 77,476,063 of record OY720643.1, read on the forward strand.
TATTAGGAGGGTTAAATTAAGAATTACGGCAGTGGGTGAATGCTTGTTAGGGTTTTCTCTCATTTCCTTCGATACAAAATTCATCGTCGAGAACTCGGAGATAACTGTATCTACGTATCCATGAGGAAATCAAAGCTTTCTCTTTTCAAGCGAAACTGAGAGGGATTTTCATTTAATCCCATCATCACCATGCGCTGTTTTAAGTAGAGGGCGCACACCGCAATTTGCTAGTGGCCGTGCTGAATTAGATGGATTTAAACCAAGTACCGCAGTTTTAATTGAAGTCCTTGAAATTGAAGAATCATCCCCATGTAAATGTAAGCTTGTAAAATTAAACACTAAGTACTTTTACCCCATTCTTGGTTAATATACCTGCCCAAAATCTGTCTCTTGTTAGTAGTGACTTTAGAGAGGGAAATAAGCATGAACAAAGGAAAATATTATTAAATTTAACAGTAATTTTAAAAGATTCAGGTGTTACGTAGAGGGAGTTTGTTGTAATAAGATCAACAATTGCACGTTTTTACAGTTTTTAATCATAAGTGCTACGCGTGTCGACTCACGGAGTCATCATTAGGTACAAGACCTCTTGTAGCTGATGTCTCATGCCTGATGAAGAATCCATGAGACAAAATTAGATGTACTTATTTTTACAATCTGTGAAAAAGCGCGATCTATTAAATTCAACAACATCCGTCAAGGTATAGCGGAAGAGCATCTTGAATTTTCAGCACAACGATATTTGCCGGCTGCGGTGGCAACGGGGTAAAGTCCTCGCCTGTTAATCCGAGAGTCGCTGGCTCGAACCCCGCATGGGTGAAACTATCAGTATATATACCGTTCAGGGCATGGATGTTTATGTTAGGTTAATGTTGCTTTTATTAACGCGACATATTATGGACAAATGCGCTGTAGATAGGTAGTAAAGATAAAGAAGCAATGATTTCGTACTATCTATTTTTTCTATAATTTTGACGACACGTGTTTCAACTGTCAATCAATCATCATCGGATACATGAACAAGAACTGAACCTTTTCTGGCAAATATATTTGTGTGCTTCATTTCCGAGGTGGGGATAGACGAATGCGCTGTATTCGGGGTAGTAAAGATAAAGAAGCATTGATTTCGTACTATCTATTTTTTCTATAATTTTGACGACAAGTGTTTCAACTGCCAATCAATCATCATAGGATATATGAACAAGAAATGAACCTTTTCTGGCAAATATATTTGTGTGCTTCAGTTCCGAGATGGGGATAGACGAAGGAAAGGAGGAAATGTTGACACGAGGAAGGGAAAATTAGGATAAAATTAGGATTAGGTTGAGGAGGGGGAGGGTATAAAAATCATGATTACGAAATCAAGTTCTTTGTTCATCTGCCAAATGGTGTACATCATTACCGTAAAAAGAAGAGAGGAAAGGAAGGTAGGGGTAGGAACGAAGGTAGGAAAGAATGGTGCAGTTTGGGTATGGCAACATTCTACTGTTCAGATTGATGTAACCAGGGTCCTTTATTCAATATATGGATTAATGTCACGTAAAAATTTGAGCTTCCCCCAATAGGTGTTTCGCGAAGAGGGGTTTGGCATTTCTTTCAAAACTGACCTTTAGTGAATTTATAAGTGAAGGCCACTTAAGTGACTATTTTACTGTAAAACCTACCAAATAATCTTTCATCAGTTGCGATTTTTCTCCAATCCATTGCAAGAAACTGTGACTAAAATTTCAATGAAATTTTGTGAATCATTGAAAGAACCCATTTATTTTCCTCATAAAATATAAAGAGGGAGGTATGAAGCATCAAAAACTGTGCAATTGTCTTTGCTTCCATCAGCTAATATAATACATAGTATTTCACGTATCAAGATAAATATTTATGATGACAGATTTTGTGAGATGCTTTCTTATTACCTCTTACTTACGTTTCTAAAACTTATTCGGTTAAAGAATTCTTGCGCCAAGCCAAAGACTTTATAGCTGAAATTACTCCCTATTACTTATAGATACGTAAATTTTTATATTATTTATTGATTACAATAAATAATCCCCATAAAGAGTTTTCATGACAAAATTCTAAGCTTGGCGACTACTTATTGATTAACAATTGTATTTTTTTTGTATAGAACACGACTACTAAATTATATATATAGGTATAGAACACAAAAACTGAAGAGAATTGCTCAGAAACCCCGATATATCCCATAAATCAACGCGCTGTTTCATAAATTAATGCCGGTGAATTAATCATTAGTTGCTTTGAGAGGCCTGATAAACTTTTTCCCACCCATGTCAAATAGCTTCATGTAGCACTGAGTCTATACCGTGAGAAAAACTATGAGAAGTGATTACGGAGATGCTCATCAACAAATTGTCTTGATCAATCCTTCCAAATTAAGATTGGTGAGATTCGGCTCTCTAGTCTTCCATATGCAATTTCTACTACATCACTTCCGTGAAGTTCTTCAGTCACAAATATTTTAGGATTTATTACGTGTTTTAACCCTTGGTCCTCCTCGCTATACTTACGCTTCAAGTATCTCGTGTCATGGTGAACCAGATACCGTATAATACACCGTATAATTCACGATATAAGTATTAGACTACAGCTGTGAAAAATATTCCAGCCCAGTAACGTATCCCGTGAACATAAGCATATTTTTAATAGAAAATAGCGGAAATAAATTTACCATGAAAGATATATAATTCATCTTTCCCACTCCTGGATCCCAAAAGGTTTTTCGCTGGTATTAATGATGCATCAATTTTTTGTGAAATATTTTGATATTTTAAATAGATTTATCGGCATATTATTTATACATTTGCGTAACGAAAAAAAGGCGTAAACTCGCAGGCGACTGTAGTTGGATACTGAGATCTGGTGGCCTGAATTACAGAACCAAATACCATAATTATTCGTACTATTATTCTTCATTTCACTCATTAGAGATATCTGATATCAAATATCATGGAGATGTCCGTCTGTATTTTCACTTGGCAAGTGCATTTGATATTGAGCCCAAATAAAAGTAAAAATAAGGCTTGTAAGTCAATACTGTCCCAACTAACCATACTGTTTGAATATAAAAAACTGCACAGATTTTATATATGCCGTCACAAATACTATTAAAATTCGTGAATTAGACAGTAATGATTGGGAAAAATTTAGGATTCCAGTTTGTTACCGAAGTAATACAAGTTTGTGTTTCAATTGAAAATAGTTCTTGATTCAGCAGACCATTAGTTTTTTTTCTCTCACATACAAATAGATTCTATGCCTCGGAGTTGTAACTGAAGGCAGTTCAATGAATATTAACCACCATTTCACGCATTAGTGTCCCTGTCAACGCATCTTCTGCAGGTCTTATCTGCTTATTTTCCGTCTTTAAGCTCCATCTAAATCCTTTGTTTGTCTCAATTTGAAAAGAAAAAATTCTCGGAAGATCTGGTCCAATTTACATAGCTTTAAGCGCGAGTTCAATTGGCGACCATCAACTATAAATAATGAGAGGTTGTCCTCAAAAGCCGTGGCATTCACCAACGATTATGCGCGACCACCAGCGCCGCAAACTGCCTTTGAATTATTGAATCTGGTTACAATGAGGAGGCAATTTACGCATCATTGGTAGGTGAGATAATTACTTTATGAGCGATATTGAACTGTGACTCGTTTACAAGCCTAAGGACACTTCCGGGATAGCGCAGGCTGATTCTCCAAAGAGCCTTGTTTCATCAGCCTTAAAGAGTCCGTTCCAAAATGCCGTATGTGATGCTCGTTCATAATTTAATGTCAGAGATGTGTGTGAAGAAAGAATCAGTTTTTATTCCCCTTTTTGGCATTGAAATTCCCTTTCATGTGCCACAGATTTAAATAACGGATATAATAATATTCCTTGTGCCAATCTAAAACAATTTTTATTAAAATTTTTCATGTAACCATAACCTCACATGCCTTTACCTGAGAAAGCGAAAGAAAAGTCATTCATCAGGCTTTTGCCCATTCCATCGATCGATCAATTTGGAGAATGGTTCACTGCAGTTCTCAATCATTCTCAATCTAATGTCATATCTCTGATGTACTTTTTCTTATTTATGGCCTTTACTGGTCTATGTTGTGTTCCATTTGTCTACTTTTTGGGGCTTTTCCCTTTACTTTCAGAAGATTTAATTTTTCAAACACATTGAGCCTTAAGGTATTCATCTGGTTCTTCTTTTCTTTATAGATTTACAATTGGTTCTTCCCTGTTCCAATCTACTGTACAATTCCTCTTTTCTCACTTTATTTTTTAATTTCTTTAATATAAGCCTCCAACACACATTTCCCAAAATTCTTAATAATTTCTGGTCTGCATTTGAAATAGCCCATATAACCGATCTATGTAGTGTCATGCTTCGCACAAATGTTTTATTATTTTGCTTTATCATTTGTAGTACCATTATAATGGATTTATATAAGAGCTGAGGATAATGGTAATTGTACCATAAGGTATAACCAGGAAATAAATGAAAACTTAAAGCATGAGGATAACATTGGATGCATAAATTCTGCAAAAAAACTCCAGAAAAGAAGACTAGGCCACATCAAAAGAATGGACGAGCAACAAACACCGAAGGATATCTTGAAGGCGTATTTTTATAGAAGCGGAAAAAGTGGATGACTCAGGCAAAGTGGATGGATGATATGTTGGAAGACTTTAAAAGAATGGGTGTGAACGGACGCGAAGAGTTGGCGAAAGACAAGAAACGTCTCAGGCAATTGTTGTTGGAAGTCATTGCTCTCATCGGGATTCAGCGCCAGACAGGAAGGATTAAGGTGGAACAAAATCGCAATCGATTAGCGAAAAACATGAGAGCATAACTTATTCAAACTGCAGTCATGTGGAGTAAATGCCAATGTAGTGGGTTAATTTTATGAGGTTTCTTTACTAATAGCGAGCAAAAAGTTGTTAGACGGATGCAGATCCGACATCGGCTCTCTTTTATATCAAGGGTATTGATTCCAGAATGAATGTTAAAATTTAATACTATCGTTGGATCATGTAAAACTGTCACTGAATCGTAATAATGCCAGGTCTTGCGCCATAAAACAGAATAAAATTGCCAAGTGTTCGTGATAAAGTGTTGGAAGACCTTAAAAGAATTGGCCTGATGGGGAATATGAAGTGATAACGGACAGGAAGCGTTGATAGAAATTGATTTTGGAGCCTAAGCTTACATCAGGCTGTAGCGCCAGACCAGAAGAAGCTTTTTTGGCACTGTAATACTGTTGTCTGCTCGATGAGGTAATGTTCCGCGCACTACTGCTCTAGTTGTCAGTCGGGACCTCGAAGGCAGTATTCCAATTCACGGTATGGTTCACCAGTTGTAATTGAATTTCCCTAATTTCTAGTTGTGTTTGTATGTATTCGTCTCTTATTTTGTGTTATCTTTATTCGACCACTAAAGTAATAAAGTAATTTAGGAAGTGACCGCCCAATTTTAGCCTTTGGGACAACTTAACGACCTCAAAGCCTACTGTACGGGTTAATATTAGAACAGGCCTACTTGTTGGCCCTACAAGTAGTACCAATTCATCGTTGCGTCAGGCGTGACAAATGTCGTAAACTTCATGAGAGATCGTGAGGACAATTTGGAATCCATATAGAGATCCTTCTATTATTAGTATGAGTTGAATGATAGTTATAAAGTTCTACATAACTCAGTTAATTTCCCTATGGTTATTATAATTTCATTTCTCAGCCTTTTCGCGAGATACGCTAAGGCGACAGCTGCCGTCACTCATTTCTCTGACGCTTTTTTCGCCGACATGTGAATACAAGCGTTTGTTGCCCTTTCCAATTCGCAAATATGGCCCAGGCTTGTACCGAAGATAACCAGTTCAGTGTGTACTAAAGAGGTATCTCTGAATCGGAACACACCCATAATAGGCTTCTTAGTCGTCCCTCCTGTATTCATTCCTTTGATGTCTCAGACAGGAGATAGTCTTTGGTGACGCACTCAACCTCGTTTGATTTCTTCCTCATTTTACAATCGCCGGAGAAAAACACGGAAAAGAGAACCACTCCGTTTAGACAAAAGTCTCGAAGCAGCGAAATGGGAAAGAGGACCGTTACCAAGAAAAGAACACTGGTCCGCCGGAATGTTTGGTTTCAAATGCTAATCAGTGACGATAGGGAGGTAAAACATGGACCAAAATGGATTCTTTCGCAAAAAATAGCCCATCACTTAACCATGCAAAGATGTGAAAGGGACACAAAATATTTTATACATCTCATATTCCTACATTTATACATTCCCACGTAAACACAGAAAAACTTTTTTGAGCAAAAAAATAGTTACTAGAATATTTAAAAAAATTACCAATATTTGAATGGGAAAAATTTAAGAGAAATGCGGAATTAAAAGTTTTGAAAAAAGGAATCAATGTTTACTTCTAAAGTCAAAGCCTAATCATATGGTTGGGTCTCATAACAGGTATGGTAGAGAATATATCTACTGAGAAAATTAATGAAATGGCACCAGGTAGAAATGGGTCCGGAGGGAAACCTAGGTGAAAATTAGGAGATGATGTCACAGAGGAAGGATAAAGAATGGATATTTCTAATGGCGAGGAGTTGGAAAAAGATGAAAGTAGATGGGTTTTAACAGTTGAAGCGGCCTAAACCAATGGTTAGATGTTGCTCCCATAAGAAGATGAAGAAACGTTTAGCTGATAAGAGAGTGATTTTCCCTAATAGTGGTACACAATACCATCCAATGTGATAAAAAAGTCGTAAATACAGTGGAGAATTCCATATCTGAATGGCGTAACTATTTCCTAAATTTGTGAATAGTGAATTTCAATGTGATAAAAATGTAAAAAATTATTTATTTTCACAAAATTACTCTTAAATTACGACCGTTTGCATCAAGAATTGTACATCATCAGATTCATTTACGATAATTTATCCTGTCGCAATTGAAATAATTCTGTGAAATTGATAAAAGCTAGCCTAACTCTAGAGTAATTGTATGTCGTTGTATATCAGGCATGTATGCAACTTTTTATTTATAATTTTTTTATATACTTGAATGCAGAGTCTTCCGTTTCCCGAGATTTCCGCCACTTTGTTTCATCTTGAGGACAATCTTAAGGATAAACCACGCGGTGGATACCTCGGAAAACGGAAGCCTAAATCACATACTTCATTAAAGCCACACGGAAGCCTAAATCACATACTTCATTAAAGCCACACGGAAGCCTAAATCACATACTTGATGTATTTTAGTACTAAAGGCTTCCACCATAAGTTATAATTATAATTTTTAATAAATTTGACTCGTATTCCTTTCTGCACTGTACCATTCCTGATAGAATCAATCCAAGAGTGCTGTAAAAGAGTGGAAACTCTTCTTCAGAAGAGAGCAATTAATGAAATGATATATACCTGCCAT